>QJPP01000078.1:0-493212 GCA_003996215.1 Jaltomata sinuosa
GACGACCTCCACCTGCCCGACCGCCATCCCTACCACCTTCTCTGCCGCGTGGCGCACCACCTCTACTCTGACAACCACCCCCTCTAGTCGGGGGCTGAACTACCCGTAAAGGCTCGGCCAACTGAACTGTACCCTGCTGAGGGCAATCTCTAGCAAAGTGACCTGTCGCACCACAAGTAAAACAAGCCCCTGACGGCCTACTCAGTCGAAAAGAACCAGCAGATCCCGTATGACCACCACGACCTGATGCCCCAGAAACTGTACCCCTCGAAGACTGGCCGCTATAGCCCTGATGGCTGCTCTGACCCTGCTCAAACTGGGTACTACCGAAAGTCTGAAGGGAAGCCTGAACCGGTCTGCTGGACTGACCCTGGTACTGCTGTGGCTGATAACTCCAGCTCCAGTGGCCAAGACCTCTACCACCATATCTGGAACCACTATAGACACCCTGATGTCGAGGCCTCTTATCTCTGGACCCCTGATCATGTCGCTGTAAGTCCTCCACAGTGCGGGCATAGTCTACAATAGCCTGAAATGACCGACCACTGGCAATCAATATCTCAGCTGGCTGCCTGATCTCTGGCCTCAAACCCCATACAAATCTGCAAATCCTATCAGCCTCGGTAGGAATGATCATAGCTCCGAACGGTGCTAGCTTGATTTGAAAACGGGTCTCATACTCCGAGGATAGTCGTAGATCCCTGCACAAGGATGAGTAAACTGCTCCTGCGATGCTCTTGCCGATACACTCTGGGTAGGAAACTTGGCATAAAGGCTCATAAAACTCAGACCATCAACGAGTGTCAGGTGGACGATGCGTGGTCTACAAGCAACCTGGGCCCTCCACATAACTTCGCTGGGGCCCCCAACTGATAGGAGTATAACCAACCCCGTGAGTCTCAACAAACCCAGATTGATATGCAACATCTCCTCACATGTAGTAATAAAGTCATGTGGATCCTGTCCAGAAGTACCAGCAAACCTCGGAGGTGCTAACCTCAAAAACCTGCCCAACGCCTTCTGCTCTGACTCTGTCATAGCTGGGCGAGGAGCAAGAGGCTGTGCAATAGATGGAACCGGAATGACCTCCGCACGGGGAGCCATAGTATCCGGCTGCGCTCCTGAGCTCTGTGCACTCAGGGCTGCCCCCTAAGCGGATGTCTGCGTTACCTCAAAAGGCCGCTCTCCAATCACACCCAAAAGCTGTAATAGTAATCCCCGAATATCTGGAGACTGAGCTGCGACTAGAGCTGGCACAGAAGTGGGCACTGGAGCTGGTACTGGAGCTGGTGCTGGAGCTGGTGGTACCTGGGCTGCCCCCTGATCCACATGCTGCTCGGGCTCTATCTCCACCCTAGCAGCTCTAGCAGGTGCCACTGATCGAGGGCGTCCTCGACCCTTAGCTGGAGTGGGAGGCTCATCTCCGCGTGATGCCGATGATCTCGTACGAACCATCTGCGGAAGAATGAAGTAGAACAAATGAGGTTTCCAGAAATTTCAAGGGTTCCACGCACGACACAGAAGCAATGAAAGAGTCAAATTTCCTAAAATGTCACTGTAGCCTCCCGAAGATTGAGTACGGACGTCTCTGCCCCGATCCGCAGGACTCTACTAGACATTGACTCCTATACCGATGACACCGGTGAACCTAAAGCTCTGATACCAAGTTGTCATGACCCAATTTCTCGGTCATGATGGCACCTACAACCCTCGGTAGGCAAACCAATCCCCGTAGCCCAGAACAGTTAGTAATGGGCTACAATCTAGCACATAAGGGAACCAGACGAATAAAATAGATAACAGGGATATAAATATATACATATGCGGAAACTAAACCAAACCCCAAGACCTGGTATCATAGTATAGAGCCAAACTACATACACGGAGTGCAAATAAACCAAAACTATTATACACATGTCTCTGAATGGTAATAGAGTACATGAAGCAAAAGATAAACTAAAAAGCTAAGCTCCGATCGCCAAGAGCTCACCCTCAGCCTGAAGTAGTCCTCAACAGATCTCCAAGCACGAATCACAGCGACCTAACGACGATGGCCCACGCTAGGATCTGCACCCAAAGATGCAGGGGGTAGGGTGAGCACCAAATGCGAACATAAGGTACCCAGTAGGTATCATAGGCCGACTGGGAACATATAAGATAAAAGCGTAGTAATAGACAGAATAGAAGCAAGCAGTCACAGAAATCAACGAAAGGTACACAGGAACTAGCCCAGAGGGAAATCAACAGAACCACATGTGAGGCTAGTAAGAAGAATATACACACCATAGGTTCAGGTGAAAGTAAGAAACAACGCATCTGGGGTCCTTGCAACAACAGTGTATACAAAATAAGTTTACGAAATGGACGGTATATCGGTAACCTCAAGTGTAAGAAGGAGAGAGAAAGAGTAATGATAGGCATGCTCATAGACATGAATCAAACTCAACTAATCATATCAATCTCAAATCCAGAAACTAACAGTCTAGCAGTAACCAATTTCATACTTAACCGCAACAGGGAACAATTCTGTAAGTAAATAGCAAAAGTCTACCTACAGTCCCCCGGCCGCCCATACAACCGAGGAACACAAACAAGTGAATACAAATCCTCCGGCATCCCATACTACCGGAGCGTACAATCAGCAAACAACAAACCAAGGGTGGAGCCTCGAACAATGAATGATATGATGCATGAAGATCTCAAGTGCCATGGTATCTCTGTATGTACCTCCTCCGGCGCCGATCCGGCCCAGCAGGTAGGTTTCCATGGAAGGACACTGCCCGTATACCTCTACTCCACCGTATACCCCTCCTCCGGCATACGCAGCCCGTAGCCCCTGGCCCGGATGGCAAGGTCCATGGAGGTCCCAGACCCCATACTAAAACTCAGTATCAGAACATGTCGTCCGGAAGCAAGTTCGGTATCAGGATGGAGACCCAGTCTCGAATATGCAATACCCAGACCCCATCCAGGACTAAAGTAGTAGGAAAATGTCTCAAAAACCCCTCCAAGGGTGCCCGGGCATAACCGGGTCTAAACAGTAAAAAGTCATCTCAGGTGCTCGGTCCGACCGAGGCTAAAATCATCTCAAGTAGCAAGAAAACTCAACTAGCACTCCCGCCCTGCCGAGTCTAGCGTTAACCGTAAAACTGGTGATTTAAATCATAATTTTACTTTCTTTTACCCAAGAATATTCACAAGTTTAAATCAAACCATTTCCAAATTATTTTCATAAAAAACGGGCCCCCCGGGCCATGCAAGGTTTAGAAAATAGTGTCAGTAGGCCCGAAGCCAAAACCATAGTAAAACATGGATAAAACCTCTTTATATGCATGGAAATGGTATGATCACACACAATTGCTGCCCAGCAGCTCACAATCAACCTATCGACCCTGCACAGGCCCACAGCTACTCAGCAAGCATAACCAGCCTAGAAGGAAAATTCTATGCCCGGGACTCGCGAACATTCCCAAAATCCCACCATCTATGTTCCAGAGTCAGCAAGGCCTCACAGGACCAGAAGGGTAAATAAAATATATCGGCAAATACTACAAGCAACGGAGGAACAAAAGTAGGCGGACATGAATAAAGCGGTCGAGGTCTGTGGTACCAACCTAATAAACCAACCCAAGGATGCCCATTAATACAATTTTATTCTATATATGCAGAGTCTAGGGAAAATAAATCATAACCTACCTGTCGTTCGATGACAAGCTTGAACCTCTCCGAAAAGCTCACTTCTTTATTGCGTATGTACGAGCTCAAAAGTTCAATGAAAAATCTCAACTTTTAGATGTCGTGTCCCATAATTTCCATTCCAACATCATAGTTGTGGATCTTTCTCTGCTTCCACTTTAGGCATAACTTAACTTACACTATTTTTATGCTAAGAAGGAATTGGAGTTCAATAAGAACTTATGTTGGCAACTTAGTGGAACTGTAGGACTTTTTCCAATGCTATATGCATATGGATAATATGCTGAGCACTATATTCTAGTACTACTGGACACCACTACTAATTGTTGTCCCTCCCCTTTTACTTACACGTATAAGGGGAGGTGGCAATATAGAAAGAATCTTTTACCCTGTTATATATATTCGGGTATTGCATAAATTCGTGGTAAAATAAATATAATATTTTAAATATACCATAATTCATAGAAAATTATTTCGAATAAAACCTACTATATTATAATAATAAATTTCAAAATAACTAAATTTACTATCTCCGTTAAAATATTACAATGTATAAAAACCTTATAAAATAAATACATATACAATTATATCGTATCAAAATATTTTCCATAAACCTTTAAAATATTTTGAAAAGGCAATAATAATATAATTTTTACCAAATTCTACTTTTAAATACAATATTTTCAAATACACGCGCGATGCTAATAAAATTCTTAAGCCTAGGCTCGTAATTCAACAACGCACGATTTTGATACTCAAGAATTCTCTTGGGATCCTCCCTTATGTTTTATCACTTTTTCAGAACTGAAATGGCGTTTTAAAACGTGAAGTTGAGGCTTAAATCGAGCTTAACCCGACCCGATTCGCGACCCGGTTCGCAACCCGTTTTCTGCCAGACAGTCCGCGGTAAAACAGTTATAACTTTTTACTCCGAGATCAGTTGGATGTGAGGTTTTATGTGTAGGAAACTAGACTCGTAGACCTTCAATTTGGTATTTCGGGGGACTTCTAACTCTTTATATATTGGGAGAAAAGCCCAGAGACATTTTACCCAAAGTTCAGGAAATTTGTTAAAGAACTTACGATAACTTTTGTCGATTTGCTTGACTTAAAAACTTATACGTGGAGATGACCGGAAGGGTCATTACAATCTTGATCTCTCACCCACAGTTTGTAGCACCCCAGAACTCCCAAGACCAGGTTAAGCATAGAACACCAGTAGGAAAATACAAATTTTAGAAAATTTCAATTTCCCAGGAACCACGGTTCAGACAATGGACCGTCGTTCAGAAGAACGGCCTATCGTCCTGAACCATAGTGCAAGATCCAGCAGCTTAGTAAACTCTTCCCAGGAACCAAGGTTCAGACAATGGACCGTCATTCAGAAGAACGGCCCATCGTCCTGAACCGTAGTTCAAGATCCAGTAGCTTAGTAAATTCTTCCTAGGAACCACGATTCAGACAATGGACCGTCGTTCAGAAGAATGGCCCGTCATCTTAAACTGTAGTTCGAGATCTAGCAGCCTTTCAAAATATGTCCCAGGGAGTACGGTTGGGACCATGGACCATCATTCAGAACCACGGTCCATCATTTCGAACCGTAATCCCAAGTACAGTAGCCTCCCAGTTCTAGATTCAGGGACCACGAGTCAAACGATGAATCGTCGTTCAGGAACACGGTCCATCCTTTTGAACCGTCGTTCCTAGGACCAGAGACCTAAAACTTACAGGAAAAAACCACGACTCCAATTGACGGTCCATCATCCAGAAAGATGGCCCGTCAACCAAGCCGTAGTCCCTGAGCGCGATTTTTTACAGATTCTTTAAACTTTCTCAGGGGTATTTCGGTCTTTTCCCCATTGTTTTAACTCCGATCCTAAGTCATTTTGGGAGTAGCTAGAGGATTTTTAACTCTATTTTCCCTCATTACACCTAAAACACTCATACTTAGAATATTTCTCAAGAACAGAACGCTTTCTCTCAAGAACAAGGCAAAAAGGGTCTCCTCCAAGTTTTTCTCAGAATCCAAAGGTTCAACCGTGAAATCTTCATCCAGGTATGTGGGATTTCACTAGTGGATTCCTTTCACCGATTAGGTCCCTAGAATTCAGTCAGTTCCTTCAGATTCTCCATGTTATGTTCAGACCTAGGGTTCCTAAATCTTAGGAATTTATTGAAATTTAGCTGCTATAGTTCTCATAGTTTTAATTACACGTTTCTTGGAGGATTAGCAAGGTTTCATGTATAGAACTCAGAAACCCTAGCCTGTGTTAATTCCAGTATCTCATAAATTATACTTTCTAGGAAGATTAGTCAGACAATCATGCTTTAGAATTTGAATGCCATATCTTTCAGCATATATTATATTGCATTCTCAGATTATATCAGTATTTTGAGCTATCCAGTATTACAGTTGCATTGTCGCTTTATATTTAGTTGGGAGTAGACTTAGCACCGAGCGAACTAAGGGATGAAGTCTCACCCATATGTTTTAGGCTGAGACCTTTAGCAGCAATCCCTAAGTTCCAGAACTACGGCGCCACCGTAGGTTCTAAAAGGGTCACCCGTCAGATTAGGCTTGACACCCTTGTCCCTTGCGGACACCAGTAGTGGATCCACATCAGACTTGTTCGTACCCTTGGCAAGGTATGAACACACTTCCATCCAGGGTTACAGGTTGGCCCCACAGTTAGCTCAACTTGGGGTATGTCGGTTAGTAGTGTCTCCCATAGTCAGACTCTTATTTGCATTGACCTTGTATCCATCATATGTATTATCAGTATTCACCTTAGCATGTTACCTCATGGTTCATACTGGTCATTGCATTCAGTTCAGCTCTTAGCTTATTTGTAGCATATTTATTTCATGATTATCTTTATATTGTCCAGCTTAGCATATATCCTGCATGCTCAATACATTCAAAGTACTAATACATACTTTTATACTACATCATTTTATGATGTAGGTTCAAGAACTCAGCATCCAAACCGCGTTTAGTTTGACTTCCGGTCCATATTCAGTAACTCATTTGGTGAGTCCTCATTAGTCCGAGGACCATAAAAATGCTCTGTTCAGTATTTATTTCTAGTTTCAGATTTGTTAGAGTTAGCTTGGGGAATGTCCCAACAACTCCTATTTCAGCTAGATGGCTTCCAGACATAGATTAAACTCAATAGTTCTTAGTGTGTTTTCAGTCGACTTTATTATATTTATATTTAGTCTCGTGGGCTCCTCCTATTTTCAGATATTAAAACTATTTTATTTTCCATACATTGCATGCCTTTAATTGATTTTGTATAGATATTCCATGCCATGGGTTAGCTTGGGGACACTCGTGACTCTAAGCACCGTGTCGCATCCATGGAGTATCCTCGGGGCATAACAAACTTGGTATCAGAGCATCAGGTTCAAGTGTCCTAGGGTGTCTAAAAGTTGCGTCGAGTAGAGTCTTCTTTATGGGTGTGAAGCGCGCCACACCTATGAGGGAGAAGCTATGAGACATCATTAGGTATAACTTCCCTTCTTTCTCTTCCTGTTCGTGCTATAGAGAATGAACTCTATTTAAATTCTCCTCTATTCTAACTCATGCTCTTCACATTTCAGAAAAATGCCTCCTAGAAGAGCAAATGCTAGGAATTAGCCAGCAGCTCCAGTGGATCCGTTGAATGAGTAGGTTACGCATGCTAAATTCAGGGCTGCTTTCCAAGTGCTCGCTCAAGCCATGACCGCCCAGGTTAACCAACAAGCTGCCGCATCAGCTCTACCTCAGGTTAATGCTGTTGCAGCTAGAATCTGGGACTTTACTCGGATGAACCCTCCAGAGTTTTATGGGTCCAAGTCAGAAGAGGATCCCCAAGAGTTCTTAGATGACATTCAGAAGGTCACTGACATTATAGGTGTCACTCCAGTTGAGGGTGGAGACTTGGCCGCTTATCAGCTGAAGGGAGTGGCTTATAGTTGGTATCAGCAGTAGAAGGAATCCCGTTGTGCCAATGCAGGACCAGTGACTTGGGATATTTTCAGGATGGATTTCCTGGACAGGTTCTTCCCGCTAGAACTTAGAGAAGCTAAGGTTCAGGAATTCATCAACTTGAGGCAGGATGGTATGAGTGTAAAGGACTATGCTTTGAAGTTCACGCAGTTGTCCAAGTATTCTCCTGCAATAGTAGCTGACCCTCGAACTCGTATGAGTAAGTTCATGTAAGATGTATTTGATGATGTGGTCAAGGAATGCAAGACTGCAATTCTTGTGAAAGAAATGGACTTCTACAGGTTAGTTACTTATTCTCACCAGATGGAAGAGGAAAAGATCAAGGAAAGGGGAGGAGATGCAAAAAAGGCTAGGACAAGTGAATATAGCTACTCTCAGCAAAGGTCAGAGGGTGGAAATCGCTTTCAAAACCATCAGAAGAATTTAGCTCCAGCTCTATCTTCTGCTAGTGCCCCAGTGCCTAAGTTCAAGAAGGATAAGCGGGATAGAGCGTCTGGCTGCAAGTCCCAAGGTATAGTTACTGGTGGGCGCACTAACCCAGTGTGCAAAACGTGTGGTAGGAACCACCAGGATGAGTGCCTAGCAGGTAGTGGAAATTTCTTTGGGTTTGGTAAACCAGTCCATAGGATGAGGAAGTGCCTTGAGAATTCTCAGAAGGGCAGGGACACTCATTCGCGGAATTAAGCCAACTCAATAACAACTCCAGTAGGTTGTCCTACTCAGAAAGGTGCCTCTTCTGGTACAAGGGGCGGTCAGCGCCAGAACTGGTTATATGCACTTCAGGCTCGATAAGAGCAAGAGGACTCTTCTGATATGGTCACGGGTACATTACGAGTCTTCAATACTAATGTTTATGCTTTGTTAGACCCAGGGGCTACACTTTCCTTTATAACTCCTTATATAGCAGTAAATTTTAATGTCAGTCTAGAAACTCTCCTAGAACCATTCTCAGTCTCTACTCCAGTTGGTGACCCAGTTATAGCTAGACGGGTATACAGTAATTGCCCAGTTTTGGTTTCTCAAAAAGTCACCTCAACAGATCTTGTAGAGTTAGAAATGGTAGACTTTGATATCATTCTAGGAATGGATTGGTTACATTCCTATTATGCCTCAGTCGATTGTAGAACTGAGGTCGTTCGGTTTCAGTTTCCTGACGAGCCAGTCCTAGAGTGGGAGGGTAGTAGCTCAGTGCCTATAGGTCATTTCATCTCCTACCTTAAGTCCAGAAAAATGATCTCCAAAGGGTATATCTATCACCTTGTTTGGGTTAAGGATTCAAACTCCGAGACCCCAATTCTTGAGTCAGTTTCAGTAGTCAGTGAGTTTCCAGAAGTATTCCCATAAGATCTTCCCAAAGTTCCCCAAGAAAGGGAAATTGACTTCGGAATTGATCTCCTTCCAGATACCTATCCCATCTCAATTCCTCCTTAATAAATGGCTCCTGCTGAGCTTAAGGAATTGAATGAACAATTGAAAGACCTTCTAGATAAGGGCTTCATCAGACCCAATATCTCTCTATGGGGTACTCCAGTGTTGTTCGTGCATAAGAAGGACGATTCTCTCAGAATGTGCATTGACTATCGTCAGTTAAACAAGGTCACAATCAAGAATAAGTATCCCATCCCCAGGATCGATGACTTGTTCAACCAGCTTCAGAGCGCTAGTCATTTTTCCATGATAGACCTCAGATATGGCTATCATCAACTCAGAGTTAGAGATGGTGACATCCCGAAGACAGCCTTCAGGACTTGGTATGGTCACTATGAATTTGTTGTTATGTCTTTTGGACTAACCAATGCTCCTGCAGCTTTCATGGACTTAATGAACATGGTGTTCAAATAGTATTTGGACTTGTTCATCATCGTTTTCATCGATGATATCCTGGTTTATTCTCGGAATGAGGAGGAGTATGCAACTCATTTGAGGGTTGTTCTCTAGACTCTCAAGGATAGCCAGCTATTCACTAAGTTCAGTAAATGCGAATTTTGGTTACAGTCGGTCTCTTTCCTTGGTCATATGGTGTCTAGTGATGGCATTCGAGTTGATTCTCAGAAAATTGAGGTAGTAAAGGGCTGGTCCAGACCCACCTCTCCGACAGACATCAGAAGTTTCTTAGGTTTGGCTAGCTATTACAAGAGGTTCGTAGAAGTATTTTCATCCATAGCTACCCCATTGACCAAGTTGACTCAGAAAAAGGTTAAGTTTCAGTGGTCAGATGAGTGTGAGAAGAGTTTCTTAGAATTGAAGACCAGGTTGACTACAACTCCTGTCTTGACACTACCAGATGGTTCAGACGGTTACGTGATTTATTGTGATGCATCCAGAGTCAGCTTGGGTTATGTTTTGATGTAGTAAAGTAAGGTCATAGCATATGCTTCCAGACAGCTTAAGACCCATGAGAAGATTTACCCGACTCATGACCTCGATCTTACAACAGTTGTGTTTTCCCTAAAGATTTGGAGGCACTATCTGTATGGTGTTCATGTTGATGTATTCACATATCACAAGAGCCTTCAGTATGTGTTCACCTATAAAGAGTTGAATCTTCGTCAGAGGAGATGGCTTGAGTTCCTCAAAGATTATGATATGAATGTTCTCTACCATCCGGGTAAGGCCAATGTAGTGGCTGATGCTCTCAGTAGACTATCTATGGGTAGCGTATATCATGTTGAGGAAGAGAAGAGAGAACTGTTCAAAGATGTTCATTGACTTGCTCGTCTAGGAGTTTTCCTTATGGACACGACAGATGGTGGTGTGATAGTTCAGAATGGGTTAGAATCTTCATTGGTAGCTGAAGTTAAGGAGAAGCAAGACAGTGATCCAGTACTACTTCAGTTGAAGGGTGTAGTTCATCAGCAAAGAGTAGAGGTCTTCTCCCAAGGGGGAGATGGTGTACTTCGTTATCACGATCGTCTGTGTGTTCCGAATGTGGGTGAGTTGAGACAGCAGGTCCTTACAGAAGCCCAAAATTCTAGATATTCCATTCATCCAGGTGCCACTAAGATGTACCATGACCTATGAGAAGTCTATCGGTGGAACTGCATGAAGAGAGACATTATAGATTTTGTGGCTAAGTGACCCAACTGTCAGCAGGTAAAGGTAGAAAATCAGAAACCAAGAGGTGTGACTCAGGAGATTAGCATTCCTACTTTGAAGTGGGAAGTGGTTAACATGGATTTCATAACGGGTCTACCCTGTACTCGCAGGCAGCATGATTCTATTTGGGTGATAGTGGACAGAATTACTAAATCCGCTCACTTCTTGGTAGTCAGGACTACAAACTCAGAGGAAGACTATGCTAAGCTCTACACCAATGAGATAGTCAGGTTGCATGGAGTTCTGTTGTCTATCATCTCAGACAGAGGTCCCCAGTTTACATCACACTTTTGGAAGTCATTCCAGAGAGGTCTTGGTACTCAAGTAAATCTCAGCACAACATTTCATCCATAGATGGATGGTCAGGAAGAGCGTACCATTCAAACTTTAGAGGATATGTTGAGAGCTTGCGTGATCGATTTCAAGGGTAGTTGGGATGATCACCTACCTCTCATAGAGTTTGCCTACAATAACAGCTACCATTCCAGCATTCAGATGGCCCTATATGAGGCACTTTATGGGCGTAGGTGTATATCACCTGTTGGTTGGTTCAAAGTAGGTGAAGCAACTTTGATTGGACCTGATTCATACATGAGGCTATGGAGAAAGTTCAGCTCATCAGGGAGAGGTTGAAGACAGCTCAGAGTCATCAGAAATCCTATGCAGATGTTAGGAGGAGAGACTTGGAGTTTGAGATAGATGATTGGGTTTTCCTGAAAGTGTCACCCATGAAAGGTGTCATGAGATTCGGTAAGAAAGGGAAGCTCAGTCCCAGGTATGTAGGCCCTTACAAAATCCTGAAAAGTTTTTGTAATGTGGCTTATGAGTTGGAGTTGCCACCAGAACTAGTAGCAGTTCACCCCGTCTTCCATATTTCTCTCTTGAAGAAGTGTGTGGGCGATCCGACATTGATAGTACCCTTAGAGAGTGTAGCCGTGAAGGATGGCCTCACCTATGAGGAAGTTCCAGTTGAAATTCTTGACCGTCATGTTCGTGGGTTGAGGAATAAGGAAGTCTCTTCAGTTAAAGTTTTGTGGAGGAATCAGTTCATAGAGGGAGCTACTTGGGAATCAGAAGCAGTTATGATGTCCAAGTACCCTCACCTCTTTCCCTCCGATTCAACTTCAACTTGAGCTAAATAGTTCCTCTTCGATCTCTCAGTTCACTCTTGTGTAATTCAGTCCCGGTATCTTGTTCCATCAGTTTTCCTTGCATTTCATCATACTTAAATGTTCATGGAACTCAGTTCAGTTAGATATCAGTTTTTAGTACTCCATTGGTAGGGCTTGCAACTCTTTCCTTCCAAACTCAACTTGTTTTGTCTTCATTCAAGGACGAATGATCCCAAGGGGGAGATATTGTAACACCCCAGAACTCCCAAGCCCATGCTAACTCAAAACACCAGTAGGAAAATACAAATTTCAGAAAATTTCAATTTTCCAGGTACCACTGTTCAGACAATGGACCGTCGTTCAGAAGAATGACCTGTCGTCCTGAACCGTAGTTCAAGATCCAGCATCTTAGTAAACTCTTCCCAGGAACCATGGTTCAGACAACAGACCGTCATTCAGAAGAATGACCCATCGTCCTGAACCGTAGTTCAAGATCCAGTAGCTTAGTAAATTCTTCCCAAGAACCACGGTTCAGACAACGGATAGTCGTTCAGAAGAATGGCCCGTCGTCTTGAACCATAGTTTGAGATCAATCAGCCTTTCAAAATATGTCCCAGGGAGTATGTTTGGGACCATGGATCGTCATTCAGAACCACAGTCTGTCATTTTGAACCGTAATCCCAAGTCCAGTAGCCTCCCAGTTCTAGCTTCAGGGACCACGAGTCAAGCGACGAACCATCTTTCAGGAACACGGTCCGAACCATCGTTCCTAGGACCAGAGACCTAAAACTCACAAGAAAAAACCACGGCTCTAGTTGACGGTCCATCGTCCAGGAGGACGGCCCGTCAACCAAGTCGTAGTCCTTGAGCGTGATTTTCTGCAGATTCTTTTAAACATTCCCAGGGGTATTTCGATCTTTTACCCATTATTTTAACTCTAATCCTAAGTCATTTTGGGAGTAGCTAGAGGATTTTTAACTCTATTTTCCCCTAATTACACCTAAAACACTCTTACTTAGAATATTTTTCAAGAACAGAACCCTTTCTCTCAAGAATAAGGCAAAAAGGGTTTCCTCCAAGTTTCTCTCAGAATCCAAAGGTTCAACCGTGAAATCTTTATCTATATATGTGGGATTTCACTAGTGGGTTACTTTTACCCATTAGGTCCCTAGAAGTCAGTCAGTTCCTTCAGTTTCTCCATGTTATGTTCAGACCTAGGGTTCCTAAATCTTAGGAATTTATTGAAATTTAGTTGCTATAGTTCTCATAGTTTCAATTACATGTTTCTTGGAGGATTAGCAAGGTTTCATGTATAGAACTCAGAAACCCTAGCCTGTATTAATTCCAGTATCTCATAAATTATACTTGCTAGGCAGATTAGTCAGACAATCATGCTTCAGAATTTGAATGCCATATCTTTCAGCATATATTATGTTGCATTCTCAGATTATATCAGTATTTTGAGCTATCTAGTATTACAATCGCCCCCAGACCCCACGCTGTGGGAATACACTGGGTATGTTGTTGTTGTAGTATTACAATCGCATTGTAGCTTTATATTCAATTGGGAGTAGAATTAGCACCGAGCAAACTAAGGAATGAAGGCTCACCCATCAGTTTTAGGCTGGGACCTTTAGCAGTAATCCCTAAGTTCCAGAACTATGGCTCCACTGTAGGTTCTAAAGGGGTCACCCATCAGGTTAGGCTTGACACCCTTGTCCCTTGCGGACACCAGTAGTGGATCCACGTCAGGCTTGTTTGTACCCTTGGAAAGGTATGAACACCCTTCCATCCAGGGTTACAGGTTGGCTCTACAGTTAGCTTAGCTTGGGGTGTGTCAGTTAGTAGTGTCTCCCATAGTCAGACTCTTATTTGCATTGACCTTGTATCCATCATATGTATTATGAGTATTCAGCTCAGCATGTTACCTCATGATTCATACTTGGTCATTGCATTCAGTTTTGCTCTCAACTTATTTGCAGCATGTTTATTTCATGATTATCTTTATATTGTCCAACTTAGCATATATCCTGCATGCTCAGTACATTTAAAGTACTGATGCATACTTTTGTGCTACATCATTTTATGATGTAGGTTCAGGTACTCAGCATCCAGACCGCGTTTAGTTCAACTTCTGGTCCATATTCAGCAGCTCATTTGGTGAGTCCTCATTAGTCCGAGGACCATAGACATGCTCCGTTCAGTATTTATTTCTAGTTTCAGTTTTGTTAGAGTTAGCTGGGGGCATATCCCAACAACTCCTATTTCAGCTAGATGGCTTTCAGACATAGATTAGACTCAACAGTTCTTAGTGTGTTTTCAGTCAACTCTATTATATTTATATATTCAGTCTTATGGGCTCCTCCTATTTTCAGATATTAAAATTGTTTTATTTTCCACACATTGCATGCCTTGAATCAATTTTGTATAGATATGCCATGTCATGGGTTATCTTGGGGTCACTCGTGACTCTAAGCACCATGTCGCATCCAGGGGGTAGCCTCGGGGCGTGACACAGTTGGTAATACCCAGACCTTAAATCAATTTTTGAAAATAAGTTAGCACCCTTAAGCTGGTCAAATAAATCATCAATCCTAGGCAGTGGATATCTGTTCTTCATTGTTATCTTGTTCAATTATCTATAGTCAATGGAAAGCCTAAGAGTTCCATCTTTCTTCTTTACAAATAAGACAGGTGCTCCCCAAGGAGAAATACTAGGATGGATGAAACCCTTATCAAGAAGTTCCTGCAATTGAACTTTCAACTCAACAAGCTCTATCAGAAATTCAACTTCTCTTTCAGGAGGCAACCTAGGAAGATTTTCAGGGAAGACATCAGGAAAATCACACACTGTAGGTAATTCCTTAAGGTTAGGACTCTCCAAACATGTATCAACTATATGAGAAATATAGGCATCACAGCCTTGATGAATCATCTTTCTTGCAAAGATCGCCGAAATTATATTAGATGTTAGTGATCTCTCACCTTGAACAATGATGTGTGAAAATGTAGGATCTTTAAAAGTCACACGCTTTGACCTACAATCCACCACTGCATGGTATTTATAAAGCCAATCCATCCCAACAATAACATCAAAGTCTTGGAAAGGCATTTCATCCAAATTAGCAGGGAAGACTAGATTTTGAATCATAAAGGGGCAATCTCGATAAATCCGATTACAAACAACCTGATGACCCAAAGGACTTTCGACAAGCACATCATAGCTAAGTCTCACAGATTTCACATTTTCAAGAAAAACAAGTGATGAGAAAATATAAGAGTGTGTAGAACCAGGATCAAATAATGTAATAACACATAAGCCAAATAAGTGAAATTTATCGACAACACGTCTGGTCCATCTTGGTCATCCCTCAGTCTCATGGCATAAGCTCGTGCTATTGCTCTTGACCCACTAGCTTGATTAGCTCCACTTAGGCCCATTGCTTGTGTATTTCTAGATCTCGCACCTCTATTTCCTTGAGGAGGATTAATAGTAGGTTTTTGAACTGAGCCTTCAGTATGCAAAGAAGGAGCAAGGTTAGGATTTGGACAATCCTTAACCTTATGATCAAAGTCCCCACAATTAAAACATGCACCAGAAGCCCTCCTACAAGTACCATAGTGATTATTCCCACATTATACACACGTGGGTACACGAGTCTTGCCTTGGTCATAATTTGGAGTGCTAGTTGTAGAAAAATCTGATATGTTCTGCTTATGTTGAACTGACCTATTAGCACTACCAACCCTGAAATTATCAAACGTACCTCTTATGGATGGACCTTCGTAATCTAATTTAGGCCTTTTGAATTTGTTATCATTTCTACTCGATTCTTCATTATCAACTCCTTCCCAAATAAGGGCAGCTAAAACTAGTTTGCAAAATTTCTCATGTTGTAGGATCGCTACATTCTTATGGATGGAATCATTCAAACCATCTTCAAAGCACCTGCACTTATCTTTCTATTCATTAATAATTCCTCCAGCATAGCGAGAAAGCCTGAGAAACTTTTGTTGATACTCAGCAATATACATGCTCTGTTGCCTTAAGTTTAAAAAATCCTTTTTATTAATAAGCAGGTGGTACATACTTCGTTCTGAATTCTTTAACAAAATCGTCCCAAGTAAGCACCGGAGGTTTTGCCTTGGCATTTGGTACACTTACCCACCAGTCATATGAATCTTTTTGTAACAGTGAGACAACATACTTAAATTTGGCAGCATCTGAACACTCTAGTTGCTCAAATACCCTCTCCATATGGTCAAGCCATTGTTCAGCATCAACAGGATCAACACTGCCTTTGAACTCAACTCCACAATTTTTTCTCATTTTATCATAGTTCGTTTCATTAGGGTCATGCATTCTTCCAGCCAAGTGATGAAAGAAATCAACCATCTGTTGAAAATAAGGGTTCATAACAGGAGCACTATGATCCATATGAGGATGTGGCTCAACTCTCTCACCCTGATTGTTTCCAACTTCAGAACCACTGGTACGAGGGTAATTATGATCATCATGATGCTCTCCAACCCCTTCTAGTAAGTTAGGTTGGGAAATAGAGTTACCTGAACCCTCACGAGCAGCTTCCATAGGTCTATTAGAAGAAGATGCCATAACTTAATTCCTTCAAAAGGAAATATCACATTGCATTAGGTACATGTACAAGATGCATATGCACAATAGACTAAACAAAGTATATTATCCAGGTATGCAAGAAAGAGTATTATCTAAGAAGTCCTAAAAAGATAAAATGTACTAACAGGTCACAAACAGAAGTCCTAGAACCACAAACCTAAGGCTATGATACCAAAACTTGTAGCGACCCTCTTGGGAAGATGCCACTTTTGAAACAAAAACAAATATATACCTATAGCATTTCAAAGGGACTCCATTTGAAAAATATTAATCATTTTATTTATATAGAGGAATTAAGCCCGTTCGAAAAGAGTTAAAGGCATAATATTATGACATATAATTATTCATATAATTCCAAGTAAAGACCATATAGGTGTTTCAGTTCACGATGGCAGACCTTTCAAAAATAATCAAGCATATACCTTCTGGAAATTTATTTTTTTCCCATTTAAACACAACTGCAGGATCATTCTGTACATTATCTTTGAAGTTCCAAATACTAAGGAAAACACTAGTTTCTTCCATTTCGCAAATTACAAACCAAAAGTGTACCATAGTTTTGATTACC
Organism: Jaltomata sinuosa; assembly: GCA_003996215.1. Taxonomy (NCBI): domain Eukaryota; kingdom Viridiplantae; phylum Streptophyta; class Magnoliopsida; order Solanales; family Solanaceae; genus Jaltomata; species Jaltomata sinuosa. Next base: position 17,100 of record QJPP01000078.1, read on the forward strand.
TTTCTGTTCATTGCCCATAAACTTTACTGATCTAGGATTCGCTCCTCATAAGTCTTCCGAATGTCCACTATTACCACAAGTTTTGCACCAAGTCTGAGCCTGCAAAACTGCATTTACCTGAGCCTGAGGTTGAGACATACTCAACTTGTTGAACTGAGCCATCATCTGAGTCTAAAAACTTGCCAACTCTACTGCTAATGCTGTGAAACTATCTACCTCAATCATACCTGCAGGTTTCTTCACCATATTTTTGGACATATCACCATGCCACTATGGATTTCATTTTGCAATATGGTTGAGGAGAGTATAAAGCTCATCATAGGTTTGCTCTAAAGCTTGACCACTTATCACTGAATCTAGTAAAATCTTTGTATTATGGTCAAGAATTTCTACAAAAGTGTGAGCTAATACCTCATTCTTCTGCTGGTGATATGGGCAATCCCTAAGAACAAACTTTATTCTCTCCCATACATGATAGCGGTTCTCGTCTGGCTTCTGCTTGAAGCTTATAATTTCACTCCAAAACTTTTCAGTTTTGGCTGAAGGAAAGAATCGAGTGGGGAACTTCTTTTCCAAGACATCCCAAGTTGTGATCAAATTTGAGGTTCTGCCTTCAACCATTTCTTTGCTTCTCCCAATAATGAGAATGGGAAAAGTGTGAGCCTCACGTAGTCTATAGAGACTCCAGTAGGAATAAATGTGTCACTAATCTCCAGAAAGTTTTGGACATGAACCTGTGGGTTCTCATATGACAACCTTGTAAACTGCCCGCTTATGTGCAACAATTGCACCATATTCTGCTTCAGCTCAAATCAGCCTCTTGCGGCAGGTTTTTGAATACAAGAGGTCACATTAGTTGCGAGTGGGATTTACACTTTTTGCACTATCCTATGGGCTGGTGGTTTTACTCTGCGATAACTGTAGGAATAGTCTCAGCCTGTTGAACTTATGGGATTGGATTGAGAAGTTCTGCTTCTCTCCTTACTTGGTGCAAGTGTTGCTCAGGTTCAGGAAGTGGATCAACCAGTTCCTTATCCCTTGCCAGCTTGATCGAGATTAAAACCTGTACCTACAAATTTAGTAGCTAAGATCAAGTTGTCAGTACTTGTCAAATGAAACAGTAAAAACAAAAATTACAAGGTTGCTAATTTTTCAAGTCCCTATCACGACGCCAAAAACTTGTTCGCTCCAAGCACACACGCAAGTGTAAGTGGTCGAGAAAGTAATAAAGTGGCTCTTGCAAGCCAAATATTGATCCCACAGGGACTTGGTGTTTAGCAAATAATCCAACTTAATTCTTACTATTAAAGTTAAACAAGTGCGATTCGTAACCAAGAGAAGTTTGAGCTTTTCTTTTGTAAACTAAATACTAAAAATAACAATGATAGGAAATTTGGATTGCAAACAATATATGGAGAGGTCCAGGGTTGAGACATTTACTAGACATTCATGATTAACTATGGTTTCTAGCTGGTGGTGGTGTTTATCGAGATCATTGATCTACGGGGTTGATATTACAACTCAGGAATGGTCATTCTCTAAGTCATCTACCCAAATTAATCTCACAACTACATCACCGAGCGGGGATGTGAGTCTTTAATTTGGATGCATTCTATCTTCCTATTTTATTAACCAAGTGAGGCATTTAGGTATATCGCTATCCTAACCACAAATCATCCCTTACAATTGCTAACTAACAATAAAAGTTATGATCCACACTCACTACGTTATTCATTCCATCCCTCCACTCCTATGGTCAATTTGTTTTGAGTCTTAGATTTATCCTAAAGTTCATGACGCTTTAGAATAGTAAAACAAGAATGCAAGAACAATCACATGACAAGATAAATAAATGAACCACCTATAAAACCATAATTAAGCAATCATGTTGTAGCCTTAACCCTAGAAATAGGGTGTTTATACACTCATAGTCTTAAAAATAATCACCATCGATGAATTCATAAAGTAAAACTACAAGAAAGAAAAGTTAAAGAAGAAAGAACCCTAGTTTGAGCTCCTTGATGTATCCTTTACTCTCCAATTCGTGTGTTATTCCAAAGACTTGTGTAAATGTGGATAATTAGTCCTTTTATAGTGTTTTAGGTCTTACATAGTCTGTCCCATAAGAATCATATGCATTTACAACTTTTCTCCCAATTTTAACCAAGTTAAAACCCGATTTTGGACCTTTTTTTGGGGAGGGGGGGGAGAGGTCGCGTCGCGTGGCTGGCCGCGTGGCCAAAACAGTGGACCTCCACGTTGGGGTGTGCGAGGCTGAGACTCCAACTAAGACTTAGGGTGTGAGAGGCATGGCCTACACCTCATCCTTGAGGTGTGCGGAGCATGGCCCCCTCAAAACGTAAAGGTTCGTTCGCTTTTTGCTCTCTTCTCCTCATACACTTGTTCCTTGATTTACCACTTCTTGTGGCTTGTTTTTAGGATTCATTTAGGTTCCATATATCCTCCAATGGTCTCATACATCAATTCATAATACACATTAGTTCATACAACACAATAGAGCTCATCAAAGTACACTTGAATACGCATAGCTCAAGCTAGCAAGGCTAGTTTTCTCGTCTAAACTCTATTTGATCATTTTGACTCTTGACTTGTTCCAAATGCACCTTAAACACTTTAAACATATACTTTAGCAACCAAATACACACATACATAATATATATACCTCAATATCACACCAAGTTAGCCTCAAAACAAAGCAAAACGCGCATAGATAATGACACTTAGGTGTGTAATTACGCCTAAGATAAGGAAGGCTCGTGTGTGATCAAGTAGAGATTTACAGTTCAATTTTGAGGTAGGTTATAGCTTAACCATCTTCAGACTTTTATTGGGAGGGGATTTATTGGGTAAGCATGCTATATGGTGGGTGAAAATATAGATTTGAGTACTAAATGAGATGGATTATCATTGTGATGTCCAAATTGGGGCTTATATTATGTTAGGTTAGAAGGAACTTAGATTCCTGGATTGATATTGAGGCTCGTGGTCTGTGTTCATGAATTTTTTATCATTCTGAGATTTTGGAATATATGTTGTATTTACATTTTTGTATTTCATGCATATTCATTCATCTTATGGTGCATGAAAATACTTTATTGAGAAATAATTTGGGAAAAAATGATTTGAAAGAAACAAATGATTTTAGTCTTAGTTCGAGCCTTAGTCATTAATGTTTATATTTAGTCTTGGTTCGAGTTCAAGTTGTTGGTACTGATTTTAGTCTCAGTTTGAGTCTGGACATGATATTAGAAGTATTAGTTTAAGTTAGAGCATAATATATGGACCTCGCGAGTCCTCCATAGGTTCTACCTTTGCAGCAAACTACTAGAGGAGGTGTATATCGATAGACATTGACCATTGGATGCCATCCCATATTATTGCACTGCATTATCATTGGATTGTTGTTGTGATTGTGATAAACTATACTATCTATTGATATTGAATTACTAAGACTTTTCTGCGTGCAGGGTTACTTTAGTACATTTTATTCGATATAGTATCTGCTTAAGGTCAATCTACCTATGATGCCTACTGAGTACTAGTGGTTGTACTCACCCCTACTTTCTTGCATCTTTCTGATGTAGATCCAGGTACGAGTGGTCCTCGTGGCTCGTGATCATGCATTTCATTTGGCATTTCCTGACTTGAAGTTGTGGTAAGCTTCTACCTTTGGATACGCTCGACTTCTTCTATCCTTTATTTCTATCTTTGTTACTTTCTTTTATAGGGTTGTATTTTGGTTATGACATTCTGTATTAGAGTCTCTCTTGTACTTGTGATAGTTGAGTCTTGGGATATTTTTGTATATATTACCCTGTTTCCTTTTGATTATTATTGATTCAAGTTACCATGCATATTTTCAGTGTTTTCTCATTTCTTATGTCACTTGAACTAATTCCATATCATCTTTGAGGTAAGCCTACTGATATGCCCAAGTTACACCTCCAAAAATAAAGTATAAAGTGGTTAGGGTCGATCCCTCAGGGGATATGGTAGGACCTAGGTCAACTGCGTGTATTTGCGCTCTTAGCTATCTTATTTCCCCAATGGGAAGTTTTAAGTAACACGTAATGTTTGCAAAATTTTAAGTAACAAGTAACAAGTATTAATGTTGTTGTAATTCAGAGAGAAAATGGACTAGGACTGTGTTCCACATGAGTTCACAACACAGTAAGGCATTGTACTAGCAATATATTCTGGTGCTTAACATGCAAGTTAAGTTTGAGTTAGGCCTACAGGGGTATGCTTTACTAACCCTTACCTTTGATCCCAAATTAGCTATTCCCGGACAAGTTCAAGCTATAAGATGAGGGTTGGTAGCCTCAAATCTCTATTGTAACTTCCTTTTTCCCATTTGGTACTCCCTTGGTCCGACAAATTAGAATAAGGAGAGTTCGAACATTGTGCACCATTAAAAAGCAATCAAAGCAAAGGGAAGAATAATATATGCATAAACACCTTCCTACAATCACTAAGTACTTTGCCTACTTTGTTAACCAGTCATGGTTCCCATAACCCTAGTTGTGGATTTAGCTACTCGTGTTCATAAGAAAACAATCAGAATTTGTTAAAGAACTTATAATCTTATACTTACAAAATGAATAAACAAAGCCAAAATCTTCAATTATCAAGAACACTTCAATCACCAAGAATTAATAATCCAATTCTCAAAAGTATGTAAGAATAGTGTTAATAATATGTTTTGTTGTCCAAAAAAATGAGTACTAATAAAATAAAACCCTAGGGAAAGTATTTATAGATGAAAGACCAAATCCTATAAGAACTAGGATAGCTGATTGTGGCTCTTTTGATGGGCAGATCCCATGGGTCATCGTGGTTCCGATGGCCCATCATAGATGGTTGTCTAAATCTCTTCTTATTGTGTTAAGATTTCTGTCCAGTTCCCATGGTAAAAAATGACGGGCCATCATGGTTCCCACAGCCCATCATAGACTACCATCAGGTCCTTGTTCTTTACATTTTCTTTACTAGAATAATACCACAACCAAGTGTGACGACTTATGGTGCTTCCGACGGCCAATCCCATATGGTAATGAGGTGAGTTTTGCCTTGTTAACCTCTTCTGGATCATTCCCACGCCCTCTTCCCATGGTCTATGGTTGATCTCACACCCATAGGGCCTTATTTTTAGACCAAAAATAGTAGCTTTTATGTCTTTTATATTTTCAACTATTTTCCCTGCACAAGTAGCAAACATGCATCATATCTAATAAAACACACTCAAGAAATCCCAAAATCCTTAGTTTTAAGCATCGAAAGTTCTGTAAAATCTAGGCATATCACCTACCTACTCTAGTAGGTTGGGGCAGGGTCCATTATAATCCAAGTGAGTTTAGGTGGTGATAAGTTGGTAGCATAGTGCTAGGTTCACCAGTCTCATGGGTATAAAAGCATGTGTCTAGTAGAATTTTATGGATTGATACAATGGCATTCGTATCTATCTTTGGGGTGCTATGAGACATTCTTAGGAAGACACTATTCTTTAACTCCTTATTGTGCAAGTTGTTCACTGCTTGAATTCTAAACTTGTGTTTCATTATCTCAATATATGGTGAGAATAAGGTCTGCTGCTACTGATGAGGGTATGCCTGCACTTACTGTTGGGGCTCTAGTTAGGGATCGAGGCAGGGTTTGAGGCTATGGTAGAGGTAGAGCACGTGGTGAAGCACTAGCTAGGGGTCATGCCAGGGCGGCATCTTCTGAGCCAGAGATTGAGTTTGAGGATAAGGCTTATGGGCTAGAGGATGTGGGGCTAGCTCAGGTTCCATAAGGCTTTATGGCCACCTAAGTATTATAGGATACTATGATTAGGAATTTGAGCTTCTTGAAGGGTATGGCTCTGACATGAGCTCTACTTGTTACTCCTGCTGGATCATAAACTAGAGATGGGGTTCAACCTCTAGAGAGAGAACCAGTTCAGGGTTTTCAGACTCCTGAGGAACAACCTTCTATGTGTCCTCGCACATTGATGCATTGCTAATCAGACTTATTGCTCCATTGATTGTGGCTAGGCTGGTGATGAAAGTTGAAAAATAAAAGATGTTTGATAGATTTGTGAGATTGGGCCCTTCTAAGTTTATTGGTGCACTTGGAGAGGATGCATATGAGTTCTTGGTCAGTTACTAGGAGAGGTTGCATAATCTTGGGTTGGCTGAGTCTCATGGCGTGGATTACACTACCTTTTAGATGGTAGGAAAGCAAAGAAGTAGTAGAGATCTTATCTTGGTTGTTGACCAGTGGGTTTTCCTCTTATGACTTAGGCATAGTTTTTTGAGGCTTTCTTTGGGAAGTATGTTCCTCATAACTTAAGGGAGAGTTTGAGAGATGAGTTTGATGGATTAGAGAAGGGTCCCATGATGGTTACCGAGTATGAGATGAGGTTTTATTCCCTGTCTAGGCATGCCTTGATGAGTATTCCATCAGAAGAGAAGCGGATTAGGAAGTTTGTGAAGGGATTGACTACTCTACTTCATTTGGCCATAATGTAGTTAGTGACTACTAGGGGTACCTTTTAACAGATAGTGGTGTCTTTCTTACTTGGCTTATATGCCTGATACTAGTGTTGACATGCCTTCTTTGGATTTAGTAATGGTTGTAAGAGAGTTTATGGATGTGTTTCCTATGGATGTTCCAGGTATTCCTCCTAATCGATACATCGATTTATCTATTGACTTGGAGCTGAGTACTAAGCCCATTTCTATTTTTTCTATAGGATGGCTCTAGTGGAGTTGAAGGAGTTAAAGGACCAGTTTCAAGACTTGTTAAGTAAGGGTTTCATTAGACCCAATGTTTCTCCTTGGGGTGCTCCAGTGTTGTTTGTGAAGAAGAAGGATGGGACTATCCGTATGTGTATTGATTATCAGCAGTTGAATAAGATGACCATCAAGAATAAGTATCCTATTATATGCATTGATGATTTGTTTAATCGACTTTAGGGTACTTTAGCATTTTCAAAGATTGACTTGAGGTTGAGGTACCATCAATTGATGATTAGAGCTTTGGATATCCCTAAGATGTCTTTTAAGACCCGGTATGATCTTTATATGTTTTTGGTGATATCATTTGGGTTGACTAACGTCCAAGTAGCATTTATGGAGTTAATGAGTAGGGTGTTATGAATGTACCTTGATTCCTTCATGATTGTGTTAATCAATGATATCTTGGTGTATTTCAAAAGCGAGGAGGATCATGTGAAGCATTTGAGGTTTGCGCTCCAGAGATTGAGAGATGAGAAGTTGTATTCTAAGTTCTCAAAGTGTGAGTTTTGGCTTAGCTCGATGGAATTTTTGGGATTCTTTGTGTCCAAGGATGATATCATGGTCGATCCGACCAAGGTTGAGGCGATTCAAGATTGGTCTAGACCTAATTTACCTACTGAGATTAGGAGCTTTATTGGTTTAGCAAGGTATTATAGGTGGTTCGTGCAAGTCTTCTTTTCTTTTGCAACTTCTTTGACCAAGTTGACTCAAAAAAATGTTGTTTTTCAGTGATCCGATGAGTGTGAGGAGAGCTTTAAAAGATCAAGGCTTTGTTGAATTAATCTCCTATTCTGACCTTTCCTATGAAAGGTGAAGGTTTCACCATGTATTGCGATGCTTCAGGAGTTGGACTTGGTGGTGTTTTGATAAAAAAGGGGAAGGTGACAGCTTATGCTTTGAGGAAGTTGAAGACCCATGAGAAGGACTACACCACTCATGACTTGGAGTTGACAGCGGTAGTTTTTTTTGAAGTTGTGGCAGTATTACTTGTATGGAGTTTATTATGCGGTGTACACCAATCATTGTAGACTACAATATATCTTCAACCAGGAGGATTTGAATTTGAGACATCATAGGTGGTTAGAGTTGTTGAAGGAGTATGAAATGACTATTCTCTATCCTCCGAGCAAGGCCAATATAGTGGCAAATGCCTTGAGTAGGAAGGCGGTGAGTATGGGTACTCTTGCTTTTTTGGTGGATGAGGAGCAACCTTTGGCTATGGATTTCCAGTTTCTGGCCAATATCTTTTTGAGACTCAATATATCTGAGCCTGGTAGAGTTCTTTCTTGTGTTGAGGCACGTTGCTTGTTGAAGGAGAAAATTAAGGATAGGTAGTTTGAGGATGGGAAGTTGTGCATCATTGGGTATAAGGTGTTGAGTAGTGAAGCTAAGGAAGTGATTTTTGATCCAGAGGGTGTATTGAGGATCAAGGGTCAGATTTGTATTCATAGAGTTGGGGACTTGAATAGATTGATCATGGAAGAGGCTCATAGTTTGAGGTATTCTATTCATCCAGGTGCAGCCAAGATATATCATAACTTGAAGAAGCATTATTGGTAGTGTAAGATAAAAAGAGACATTGTAGAGTTCGTGGCCAAGTGTTTGAATTGTCAGCAAGTGATGTATGAGCACTAGAGACTGGGTGGTATGACTTAGAGAATGACTATAACTGAGTAGAAGTGGAAGCGTATCATTATGGACTTTGTGGTTGGGTTGCTTGAGACTTTAGGTAAGTTTGACTCTATTTGGGTGATTTTGGATAGGTTGACCAAATCAACTGATTTTGTTCTATTGAAGGTGACCTACAATGCGTAGAAGTTAGCAAAGATCTACATTTGAGAGATAGTTTAGTTGAATGGTGTGCCTATTTTCATCATCTCAGAAAAAGGTACTCTGTTCACATTACACTTTTTGAGTTCTATGTAGTGTGAGTTGGATACTCAGTTAGAGATAAGTGCATATTTTCACCCATAGAGGAATGGTCAGTCAAAGCAGACTATTCAGGTTTTAGAGGATATGATTTGAGCTTGTGTGATTGATTTGATGGTCATTTAGACTACTTCTTGCCTTTGATGGAGTTTGCCTACAGGAGTTACCACTTCAGCATTCAAATGGCACCATTTGAGGCTTTGTATGGGTAAAAGTTTAGATCTCCAGTTGGACGGTTTGATTCCTTTGAGGTTAGGCCTTGGGGTGTGGATTTGTTATGAGATTCGATGGATAGGGTGAAGTTGATACCAGATTGACTTTTGACAACTTAGAGTAGACTAAAGAGTTATGTTGATAGGAGGGTTCATGACTTAGAGTTCCTAGTTGGTGAGCGGGTCTTGTTGAAGGTATCACCCATGAACATTGTAATAAGGTTTGGGAAAAAGGACAAGCTTAACCCGAGATTTATTTGTCCTTTTGAGATCCATCGGCATATCAGGGAGGTGGCCTATGAGTTAGCTTTGCCTTTGAGTCTTGCAGTTGTACACCCAGTTTTCCATGTCTAGATGTTGAAAAAGTATAATTTCGATTGTTCTCATGTGATTTAGTGGGACTTGATGGATTTGGATCATAATTAGACCTTTGAGGATGAGCCTATAGCTATTTTGGATAGGCAGACTAGGAAGTTGAGATCTAAAGAGATAGCATCAGTGAAGGTTCAATGGAAGTATTGTCCAGTTGAGGAGGCTATGTAGGAGATAGAGTCATACATGAGGAGTAGATATCCCTAGCTTTTTGGAAGTTCATGTTTTTTCCTTGCTCTTACGTTTGAGGAAGAACATGTATTTTAGTGGTGGATATTGTAACAATTCTCATAGTAAATTTTGTATTTTTTATATGTTTTGATCATTTTAACCCTTCCTATATTTGTATTGTGGTTTTGATGAGTTGCGGAAGTGGGTGGAATGGTTTCTGAGGTGTTTGGTTGGGTTTGAGGTGAGTTTTTTTTATTTTGGAAGATTTTAAAGTTGATATAGTTGACTTTGGTCAACATTTGGAGATTTAGACGTTATATGAGAATTTTGTCAGTTCTTTGGCTCCAAAATACCATTTTGGGCTAGTAGTACTATTGGTTTGGGTTCCAAGGAGTTTGGATACATTTTGGGTAATTAGTTTAAAAAATGGAAGTTTTGGCGTAGAGTTAACTTCGATCAACATTTATTGATATCAACCTCTATTGGTGAATCCAACGGTTTTATTGAGTCTCGAATGTCAATTTTGGTCTAGTAGCATAGTTTATTTATGTTCATGGGGTTCTGAACAAATTTTAAGGGTTTGATCGGTAAATTTTTAATTAAACTTAGTTGGTGGTTTGTTGTCTTCTAGTGCAGCAAAAATCCTTCTTTGCGTTTGCAAAGGGAGCATCGCATTCACAAATAAGGAGATCCATTGGTTTTCATATTTGCATTGAGGGCACCGCATTTGCAAAGAGTAAGTTTGGTCAGGGTTCGGGTAATTAGCCATCACGAACAACCACATTTGGGATTATGGGCAGGTTGGCTAGTCGCATTCTCGATGGCATTTCTGTGTTCGCAGTGAAGGTTTTTGCCAGGATGGAATTTAATCCCCATTATCGAACATAGACCCCCCCCCATATCTCAATTTTTGGAGCTTTGAAACTCATTTTAGGAAAATCAAAAAGGAATTTTTGATATTTCATCATTAGATTGGGTGCATTCAGAAGCCATTTGAAATGGGAAGGCTCGTGTGAGATCAAGTAGAGATTTTCAGTTTGGCTTTGAGGTAGGTTATGACTTAACCTTCTTCAGATTTTACTTGGGAGGGGACTTACCACGTAAATCATGCTATGGGGTGGGTGAAATTATGGATTTAAGTACTAAATTAGATGGATTATTGTTGTGATGCCCAAATTGGGAGTATATTGTGTTGGGTGACAAGAAACTTAGATTCTAGCTTGATATTGAGGTTCGTGGTCTGTGTTCATGGATTTGTTATCCTTCTGAGATTTTGGACTATATGTGTATTAATATTTTCGTGTTTCATGCATATTCAGTTATTTCATGGAGCATGGAAATAATTGATTGGGAAATGATTTGGAAGGAAATGATTTTAGTGTAGATTTGAGTTTGAGTCATTGATACGAATATTGAATCTCGATTCGAGTCCGAGTTATTGGTACTGATTTTTGTCTCAGTTCAAGTCTGAGCATGATATTAGAAGTCCCATATCAAGCCTTGATATAGTATATTGACCTCGTGAGTCCCCCATGGATCCTAGCTTTACAACAAACAACTGTAGGGGTGTATACTGGTAGGCATTGTCCATTGCATATCATCCCATATTATTGCATTGTATAATCAATGGATTGTTGTTGTGATTGAAATAAACTATACTATTTATTGATATTGAACTAGTGAGACTTTTTTACGTGCAGGGTTACTTAATTACTCTTTATTCGATATAGTATTTGCTTAAGCTTAATCAGCCTATGATGCCTACTAAGTACTAGTGGTTGTACTTGATAAGTTGGTATTCTACTTACTTATTTAGCTTTTAATCTTATGCTTTTGTTAGTATAAAGTGGATAGATAGTGCAATTGACACGGAATACTTCTATTTTACAGGTCTCTATTTTTAGAAGTGTTCGGAAAAGATTCGAGTTAAAACAAGTCAAAATGGAGCTAAAAGGAACTCTTGACCACTGACATCAAGTTACTCATCGCGATCGTGAGAGTAAGGTCATGCGGCCGTGATGCATAGGAAAGCAAAACCATGCGACCGCGAGAGTCAAGCCACGCAACCGCATGAAGGAAGAAGTTAAAGCCACTTGACTGCAAGGTTGAGGTCACGCGACCGCATGGAAGGAAGTCAAAGAACCTCACGATCGTGAGGCACATGAACGCGACCGCGATGAAGGCGTCATCAGCTGCAGGACAGATTTGGAAATTCTCACTTTTGGAAACCCCAATTCACATAAAAACACTTCCCAGCCATTTTGGAAAGCATCTTTGGCAAATTTCACAACTCTTAGCAAGCTTGGAGAGTAAGTTCATCTTCCTACACCATAGGAGTGAAGATTTGGATGATCTTTGTTGTAAAATCCTTTGTTTCCATTCTTCAACTCTTGTTCTTAATTGCTAATTTATAGGTGTAATTGTTGAATTGAGATTTGGGTTTTGTATTAGAGATAATACTAAATATGGGTATTTAATTCATATCTTTTGCTTTCTTTTGATTAATTATGTGGTCTATTGAATCTTCCATGCTTTAATCTTATAGTTGATGGTTGCAAACATTAACTTAGCATACTAATTTTATTCTTGCTTGAAAGGGGAGTTCCTTAATTTGGGAAGGTTTAATAGTGGGGATTTGGGGTTTCCACTCTAGATCAAGGCTAGAGCTAATTGGTTGCCGGAAACTCCCATCTGAAAGTTGGGGTTAGAAATAGCCCAACTTACCCAAGTTGTTTTGTTGGTTATTGCTCACTCGTGATGATTCGAGAGAACCCATGAGGATAGTTTCTTGATTGGTCAATAGACAGTTAAGTATACCTTTAGCCAAGACTTCCCATGTGTTAATTGGGTGCAAGTCTTGTGAATTGAACTCCCATTCCTAAGTCTCCCTTGTTGTCCTTGCTTGGTGAAATAAAGATGAAATCCATTGATCAAATATATCTTTTATTTGATTTTCTTTTATCATTAGTTGTAGTTTAAAACCCCCTTAGCATTATCTTTTTCCTTTTGCTCTTTGAACTTCAATAAGTTGCTTGGATTCTTTACTAGATCAATCTCGATTACATTGTTCTCTGTGGGATCGACCCTGACTCCTGTCGGGAATATAAATGTGTTTTGCTTAACGATCACCGATACCTCCACTTTGGAGAGTACATTTCAAAAATGGTGTCATTGCTGGGGAATAATTTGGCGTATTGAGTTAGTTTAGAATTTGTGTTTACTTACTCTAGTTCAATTTTGTGAATAGTTGTTTTTATTTTGTTTAGTTTTATTTTGTTGATTGATACCATGGCATCTCATAATGATAGAAAAGTTGGTGGTTACATCCCAGTTTATATTCCCGACTATTGTGTTTATTATGGAGGACCCCACCTTGGGCGAAGGTGTAAAATTGGCCCTAGGAGAGGGAGGTATTCACCTTCTGGCTCATATGATGCGCGCAATTGCTATTTGTGTGGTGGTCATGATGGACATTGGAGCGAATGCCCTAATGATGACCGTCTTCCTCCCTCCTCTTGTGCTAACAATGTTGCTAGTGGTGCTTGTGATCTTAATAGAAACCATGACTTAGCAAGCGAAGAAAGCAAATGTGCCAAGATCAATACTCTCTTGGCCATGCAAGATAGCTTAGAGGAGGGTGTGCAATCCATAAAGCAAGGCTTTGTGGATGCAAGATCTAACGAAGGAGAGGAGAGAAATTGTGCCACGCAACCCATGACAGATTTGTCTACTCCTCTTGATCAAATTGGTGAAGAAAACCCTCCAAGCCTACTTAATGAATATGTCTCGAATATTGAACTTAATCAAATTCACTTCGGGGATGATGATGAAGATTTGCAAAATATGGAATCGCCCAAAAGTGAGTTCGTACCGATTGTGCTTGAACCCTAACAAGAGGAAAAATTTGTATTAGGTAAAGTTGTGAGCCTAGAGTGGATGTTAAATCAATCTCACCAACTTGATTCCTATAGGGAACAACGTGAAAGAATGCTACCAATGTTCGGGATATTGTTGAAAAGGCATGCCAAGAGAAGTCAAAAAGAAGGGTTACTTGAAATTGCTATCCGGAACTTGGACACCGATTTGAATGCTCGTGTTGACACATGCACAATTGTGGGTAGTAGTTTTGAGTTGTTCCCTATTGAAGAAGAGGACTCAAGGGATGCTCATGAATTTAATGTGTTTTGGCAACCAACTACCCCATGCATGAATCATGATGCCGAGATCAAACGAATGATACTAGAGTTGCAATGCAAAGTTCAACGGTTCATCTTGAAAGACTCTAGTTCATTCGAAAGTGAGGATGTTATGAATGAAGCAAACTTGAGAGTGGAGATGCCCAAATCTTACTCCAATCACTTTTCAACCTTAAGTTTGATTTAATGGGCCAAAGTCGAAGTAATCAAGCTTTTGGAAGACCTTGGAAGGAGGGTGGATCAAGGTTTATCCGGTTTCAAGATTGTTATTGAAAGAAGGCAAAGCGATCTCCCTCACTTGAAGGCGAAGAAATGCAAAATGCGAAATCAAGAAAATGGCCTTCTCATGTCCACACCTTCACCCCGTGATTGTGACTAAAAGTTCGATTCAAGTTTGGGTCAAAGGTTCAAATCCTCTAAATAGAGATCAAAATGGTGACATATCCTGCGTCGCATTGCAACATTAAATTTGTGCGCTTGATGGGTGTTGCGTCCAAGCGCACGCACAAGTGTACGTGGTCGTGCAAGTAATACAGTGACTTTTGCGAGATGAATATTGATCCCATATAGACTTGGTGTTTAACAAATGATCCAACTCAATTATTACTATTTGGATTAAATAAGTGCGATTCATAACCAAGATTTTAAGCTTTGTTTATATAAACTAATTAGTCAAATAACGATGATATAAACTTCGGATTGTAAACAATATATGTAGAGGTCCAGGTTTGAGGCATTTACTATACATTCATGCTTAACTATGATTTATAGTCGGTATTGGTGTTTATCATGATTGTTGATTTACGGGGTTGATATTATAACCCGGGAATGGTCTTCCTCTAGGTCATCTACCAAAAGTAATCTCACAACTACATTGTTGAGCGGGGATATGAGTCTTTACTTCAGATGCATTCAACTATCTTCCCATTTTATTAACTAAGTGGGGTGTTTAGGTTTAATTCTATCCTAACAACGAATCATTCTTTAAAATTGCTAACTAACAACAACAGATATGATCCACACCCCATATGTTCTTCATTCCGTCCCTCCACTCCTATGGTCAATTCGTTTTGAGACTTGGATTTATCCTAAAGTTCATGCGCTTTAGAATAGTAAAATAAGAACGTAAGAACAATCACAAGACATGATAAACAATTAAACCAACTATAAAACCATAATCAAGCATTCATGTTGTAGACTCAACCATAGAAAGAGGGTGTTTAGCCACTCATAATCTAATTTGTGCTTACAAAATTATTGTAGTTCATACAAGAATTAAGTAGAGAAAAAGAAAAGAATAAGAACCCTAAAGTTGCCTCCTCCTTGTGTTTTTGCAATCCAAAGACGTCCAAGAATGTGTACAATTGAAACTAGCTATCCTATTGATAGTGTAGGACAAGTTGAACCCGCCGGTAACAGGGTCTGTGTCACCCTAGACAGCGCGCTAGACAACCAGAGTGGCACGCTGCTGAATGCGCCAGTCAGCCGGCGTGACATGCCCATATAGCAGCTGTCCACTAGTTTTTGTCCATTTTTCTGGTGGCATACCTCCGTGCCACGCCCATAAAATAGAGCTTAGCCTCCGAGGCACGGAGGTGTTTCTTGGCTGTCGATTTTTACTTCCACGAACTCTTTCCACCTTGCTTTGCATTCCAATGGCTTGTATCTTGTTGGTAGGCTTCAATTAGCTTCCGTGGCTCCTCCAAAGGTCTCCTAAAAAAGCTCACAACATACATAAATCCATATAACAACATTGAGTTCATCAAAGTACCACTAGAATAGGCATGGCTCAAGCTAGCAACACTAGTTTTCTCGTCTAAACTTTATGTGATTGTTTTAACTTATTACTTGCATTTATTGCACCCTAAACACTATAAACAAGTATTCTAGATACAAAGTACACCCTTTACCTACTATATACCTCAATAGTGCCTCAAGTTATCCTCAAAACTAAGCTAAACGCGCATAGATAATGACATTTAGTTGTATAAATACGCCTAAGATCACCACCCCACACTTAAAGCCTTGTTCATCCTCGAACAACTCTCTACACTAATCACACTTAAGGAATACTCCAACATCTTTATTAAAACTAAGACACTCATGTTAGAACTACAACGACCACATGAATAACAAGTGCTACATTAGGCATTCCATATTACAACTAGAATCACATGAATACTACTTCAAAACTTCCTAGCCTCAAGAATCGACTCCACTCAGTTGACAAACTCATGTACAATACTCAGCAAAGAGATCATATAAGTCACCTATCTATCATCAAACATGCGCCCTCACCACAAGAGAGTTACTCATATCTACTCACACATATGCAACTTATCACGATAATGGGTGTAAGAATCACATTTTTCTCACTCTCACAAAGAATTCACATGTCACATAAGATGAACCATAGACTTGCCCATAGTGTAGTACTCCACTAATGTCAGAATGTCAAAGTTCAAGATCAAGTAGGACCTCAAGGGTTGTAATGGTACGCTAAGGGACGGGTAGGAACTATTTGGTCCAGAATAATGACTATCTTCCCTAAGCGCTTTAATACATCACACTTTACATTGAACTCATCTCCAACCAACCTATTACTACACCAATATTATCTTCTCAACTCTCTTTGTTTTTCCCCATCTTTACAAGTTAGCTTACACATCTTTAGTAGAGAGTATTTACTATCAACACATGAATCACATCTTTTGATAAATTTATATTTTTTCATTTCATTACTCCCTACCAACAACATATAAACCTTTTCAACACACCAAAAGCTATTTCATTGGGGCTTCACTTCACTTTTTCCTTTTTCAACAATCTTACACTCCTTACATCTTAATTCTTCAACTAAAGTGCTTTGATGTTTTGGATCAAATTGCGGGCAATTGAAAGAAAAGGAATAAGCTATAAATGAGGCTACCAAAGAAATAGGCTAAAGGCTCAACGGGGCTATCTAGGGTCATACACAAAGGGTAGATAAAGCGGGTATAAAACATGGCTATCAAAGAAATGCTTATATCATCTCCTAAACTCAACATTCTTTATTTCACTTTGCAAACACACGGGGCAAGTTCTAGATACCAAAATGCAATCATGGAATAACAAAGTCCTCACTCACACTTGGCACATGTTCAAATCAAGTGGGTCACCTATAGACTCTCTACCAAGTAATTTCATGAATTCACATTTAAGCCAATACCACACAAGAGTCAAATAAAAGAGCCTAGGTGTCTCACAGTAGTCATTCAATTTTTCAAAACATGCCATAGAATTAAACACCAACTTACAATATGTAATCATGTGTAGAACCTAGCAAGAACATCTCTATTTATTCCTAATGACCAAACACTTTAAATTTACTCCTAAAAATTAAAAAGAGATACAGGGTTCAAAGGGCTCCCCCCCAGAAAAGAATCGAAAAGAAAAACTGAGGGGTGGGTAAAGTGTGCTTCTACCAAACAGACCAAACACAAAAACTAATAACAAACAAAGACACAATCTTTTTGTAATTTTTTTTCAATTTAATCAGAACTTGCAAATAAATAAAAATAGAAATCCTATAGCGCACTTCATCCTAAAAAAAGTCGGAATATTCCCACCCCACACTTAAAACCATACTTTGTCCCCAAAGTATAAATTAAAAATAAAGATAGAAATACTCCCTAAGGCCTCTAGGCCTAGCTAGTAGCATCAAGTCCATCAACGGGGTCCAGAGGACCCCACTCTTAGTGCATTCCATGATCCTTAGCTAAGATCTCAGGTACTCAGACTTCCCTTCAACCTGTTGACACGACACAAAAACAACACTTAAGGTGATACTAAAGAAAAACTAAAAAGAATAAAAATACTACCTTAACTTGGGTTGCCTCCTAAGCAGCGTCTGATTTACCATCACGCATGAGTCAGATCACCACTTTCATTCCCATTCTCTCATTCTATTCCTCCTACTTAGAGCCTATATTCTCTTTCTTTTCTAACCTCTCGTGTGCTCATACTCGAGGTATGGGGCCTTCCTTACACCTATATTTTTAGTATTTTATTTAGGTCCTTCAAGTTCAGGCTCTTTTGGAAATTTGGGCAGCTCAATGAGAGAGTTCGAAGAGGTAATTAGAGGTACACTCTTCTCCACCCCACACTCATCCACTTCATATTTGTGATCATACATAGATCTTTGTAGTGTGAGGGTGTGTTGAGTGTTGTGTACACTCTAAATACCACCTCTTCATCATTCAGTCTTATCTTGAGCGTGCCCTCTCTCACATTAATCATTGCTCCACCGATATCCAAGAATGGATGTCCCAATATAATTGGCATCCTTTCATATGCATCATAATCAAGAACAATAAAGTCAGCATGAATAATGACTTTACCAACCTTGATTAGAATATCCTCAATGATTCCTTCGGGGACCACTCTGCTTCTGTCCACCATATGTAGCACAACTAAGGATGCCCTTGGCTTCCCCAACCTAAGAGTTTTAAACCATGAAAGGGGCATCAGATTGATGCTCACCCCCAAGTCACTTAAGGCTTGAACAATATCACTTTTACCAATTTTTATGGGGAGGGTGAAGCTCCCAGGATCCATGAGCTTTTTGGGAATCTTGCTCATTACCACTGAACTATACTCTTTAGTAAGTGCCATATTTTCAATATCTGCAAGCCTTCTCTTATTTGTCACCACATACTTTAAGAACTTAGCATACTTAGGCATTCCCTGCAAAACATCTAACAAAGGAAGATTAATGTGAAGTTCTCTGAACGTGTCAAAGAACTTCTTAAAACACGCATCCTCTTTGGCTTTATTAAGATTTTAAGGGAATGGTGGTGGTGGTCAGTTTCAAGGTTTCTCAATCGGCTTCTCATTAGGGTACTCATACTCCTCTTTTATGCCAGCTTCCTTTGACTCAATCTGCTTTCCTGTTTGGTTGGAAGTGATCAACTCTTCTTGCACCTTATGATTTTTCTTTTGGGGTGCATCAGTCAAATCTCTACCACTGCTCAAGGTGATTTCCATTACTTGCTTTGGCTTTTCTATATCACTAGGAAAACTCCCTTAAGGTCTTGTATTCTGCACCTGAGCTAGCTGTCTCATTTGAACTTCTAATGTCTTTGTGGCTAATTGCTGATTTTTTATGTCAGCAGCCATCTTTGCTTGATCAGTCACAATCTGTTATTAATTAGCCATGATCTTCTTTAATATTTCCTCAATATTGCTGGCCTGAGTGTTGTTCTACGTACCTTGCTACTGTTGAAACTACTATAGCTTAGCCTGATTATTGCCCCAAGAGTAGTTGGGCTGACTCTACCAATTTTGGTTGTAGGCATTACAATAGTTTTTATTGCCTTTTTGTGCATTGCCTACAAATTTCATCGATTCTGGATTCACTCCACATAATTCTTCCGAATGACCACTCAGACCATAAGTTTTGCACCAATTCTGAGCTTGCTGTAGTGCATTTACCTGAGCTCGAGGTTGAGCCACACTCAACTTATTGAACTGAGCCATCATCTGAGTCTAAAAACTGGCCAACTATGCCACTAATATCGTGAAACTATTTACCCCAATCATACCTGCATGATTCTTTACCATACCTTTGGACATGTCACCATTCCATTATGGATTACCTTGTGCAATGTGTTTTAGGAGAGTATACATCTCATCATAGGTCTTCTTCAAAGCTTGACCACATGTCACTGAATCTAGCAAATTTTTCATGTTGTGATCAAGACTTTCATTAAAGGTGTGAGCTAATACCTCATTAGTCTGCTGGTGATGTGGGCAATCCCTTAGAATAGACTTGAATCTCTCCCATGAATGATAGAGATTCTCGTCTGATTTCTTCTTGAAGCTTAGAATTTCACTCCTCAACTTTGCAGTTTTGCCTGAGGGAAAGAATCATATGAGGAACTTCTTTGCTAAATCATCCCAAGTAGCGATTGAATTTGAAAGTTCTGCCTTCAGCCATTTTTTTGCTTCTTCTAATAGTGAGAATGGTAAAAGTGTGAGCTTCACATAGTCTGTAGAGACTCCCGTAGGAATGAAAGTGTCACTGATCTCGAGAAAGTTTTGTAGATGAACTTGTGGATTCCATGTGACAAACCTGTGAACTGTCCGCTTGTGTGCAACAATTGCACCATGTTTTATTTTAGTTCAAATCTGCCTCCTGCGGCTGGATTCTAAATACATGAGGTCACATTTGTTACGGGTGGGATTGCCACTTCGCACACTGTCCTATGAGCTGGTAGTGGTTCCTCCGCCTTGACTGCAGGAATGGTTTCACCTTGTTGAACTTGCGGAATTTGATCGAGAAGTGTTGCTTCTCTTTGCAATTGGTGCAAGTGTTCCTCAGGTTTGGGATGTTGGTCAACTAATTCCTCCTTTTATGCCATCTTGCTCAATAATAAAACTTGTACCTACAAATTCAATAGCTAAGACCAAAACTTTAGCACTAATCAAATGAAATAGTAAAAACAAAAATTAGACGGTTGCTAATTTTCAAGTCCCTGGCAACGACGCCAAAAACTTGTTGCGTCCAAGCACACACGTAAGTGTACGTAATCCTGCAAGTAATACATTGGATATTGTGAGCTGAATATCTATCCCACAGGGACTTTGTGTTTAGCAAATGATCCAACTTAAATATTACTATTTGTATTAAACAAGTGCGATTCATAACCAAGAGTTTAAGCTTTGTTTTTATAAACTAACTACTCAAATAATGACGATATAAACTTCGGATTGTAAATAATATATGGAGAGGTCCAGAGTTGAGGCATTCACTAAACATTCATGATTAACTATATTTTATAGTCGGTATTGGTGTTTATCGTGATTGATGATTTACGGGGTTGATATTATAACCCGAGAATGGTCATCCTCTAGGTCATCTACCCAAAGTAATCTCACAACTACATCGTTTAGAGGGTATGTGAGTCTTTACTTTGGATACATTCAACTATCTTCCCATTTTATTAACCAAGTGGGACATTTAGGTATAATTCTATCCTAACCATGAATCATTCCTTACAATTTCTAACTAACAATAACAGATATGATCCACACCCCTTACGTTCTTCATTTTGTCCCTCCACTCCTATGGTCAATTCATTTTGAGACTTGGATTTATCCTAAAGTTCATGATGCTTTAGAATAGTAAAATAAGAAAGTAAGAACAATCACAAGACATGATAAACAATTAAACCAACTATAAAACCATAATCAAGCATTCATGTTATTGCCTCAACCCTAGAAAGAGGGTGTTTATCCACTCATAATCTAATTCATGCTTACAAAATTGTTGTATTTCATACAAGAATTAAGTAGAGAAAAAGAAAAGAATAAGAACCCTAAAGTAGCCTCCTCCTTGTGTTTTTGCAATCCAAAGACGTCCAAGAATGTGTACAATTGAAACTAGGTGTCCTATTTATAGTGTAGAACAAGTTGAACCCGCCGAGAACAGGGTCTGTGTCACCTAGTCAGTGCGTCAGCCAACCAACGTGGCACACTGCTGAACACGTGAGCCTGCCAGCGTGACACACCTATATCGCGGATGTCCATTTATTTTTAGCTATTTTTCTTGTGGTTTACCTCTGTACCACGCCCATAATATGGAGCTTAGCCTCCGTGGCACGGAGGTGTTTTTTGGCTGTCCATTTTCGCTTCCACAAACTCTTTCCACCTTGCTTTGCATTTCAATGGATTGTAGCTTGTCTGTAGGCTTAAATTAGCTTTTGTAGCTCCTACAAAGGTCACCTACAATAGCTCACAACACACATAAGTCCATATAACAACATAGAGTTCATCAAAGTACACTAGAATAGGCATAGCTCAAGCTAGGAACACTAGTTTTCTCTTCTAAACTTTATGTGATTGTTTTAACTCATTACTTGCGTTAATTGCACCCTAAACACTATAAACAAGTACGCTAGCTACAAAGTACACCCTTTACCCACTATATACCTCAATAGTGCCTCAAGTTATCCTCAAAACTAAGCTAAACGCGCATAAATAATGACACTTAGGTGTATAAATATGCCTAAGATCAATGGGAGGAAACCCATCATTTGAAAAAATTCTTCTATATGTTTTATTTCACTTTTTGTTTTTTTATTTGTTTTTAGGTGCCCAAGGGAATGAGAGGAGGAACCAAGTGTTGAGAAGCACCAAAAATACCTCTAAAAATGTGCATTTTGCACCTGAAAGAGTGCTCATCGTATATGCCATCGCACAAGAAAATAGTAGGCCTAGTAAAAATATGGGTTTGTGCGAAGTTGGTGCATTTAGCACATGAAAGTGTGCACATTGCAACGATTTCATATGACAAAATAGTGCACTCTGCAAAAATCAAGAAAATTAGATGTTGCTAAGGAATCACGATCACGACCTGTGACCATCGCGATCGCGATGAGATAAAGTTTTACGAACTCTTTGCAATCGCGTGAAATACTTTGCGATCACATGGAGTTGTTTGATCTTAACTGATCATGATCACGTGATAAGGCCACGAGACCGCAAGTCAATGAACTGTTTTTAGGTAAATAAAGTTGAAAGAAGCCATTTCAAAAGCAAAAATTATCTTTGAAACTTGGCTTTTTTCTCTCCTAAGGAAAAAATAATATATTCCATTAACTCCAATTCTGTAGCATCTTTGAAACTCCTCAGGTATGATCTCCATTTTTTCTTCTTTGATTTACCTTTATTATGCTAAAGTAAGTTGTTTTAAACACCCAAGTGGGTGTCATTTTCTGGTTTCAACAATATGTGTGAATCGGGTGTATGGTCTAAAATTGTGGGTGAAATCTGGCTGGGGGTTAAAATAGTATTGGTTTACTGATTTTTGGGATAAAAAGTGAACCCCAGGTGGTGTAAAAATGGTGAACTAAAGGGTGTAAAGCACTTGTTCGACAAAATGTCTGAATGAATTTCAAGAAGATGATCCTCGCGATCGCGATGCCCATTCCCATGATCATGAGAAATAACTTCCCCGAGCTTCTCGATCGCGATTCCCCATTCTTCGATTACGATGAAGTAATTTTCTAAAAAATATAATTGGTCTTCACGATCTCGATGAAAAGTCTCGCGATTGCGATAACCAGTTCTGGCATTCGCAAAAATAGTAGCTCTGCCCAGCTCTTTCGGAACTCATTCTGCCTCATTCCTTTGGCCTAATCATGTCCTAACATATTGTTTTATGTGCCTATGTTTGGGTTTGACAATTTTGTTCCTCGTGTAGGTACTTATAGCTTGAAAATGGCCAAAATTAAACATGAAGATGCAAACCAAGTGGCCGATGAGAAATACTTTGACCAAGGCACCTTTGTCTCCCTCAAGTGCTCCCAACTATATGATTGTCACTTGACGAAGCAAATCACAAGGGAGAAGGTATTATGTTGGATGGGTTAGAAGAGAAATGGTTCGACTTCCACGAGAAGTTGGTAACTAGTGGGTGGTTATGCTTTCCCACTGAGCCTATCAAGGAGGAATTTGTTGTGGTCTGCGAATTTTATGCTAATGCGGCTGAGATAGACTTTGCCAATGATTTGGTTATGATGGTTCAGGGCAAGTTGGTTCAGTTTGATCCAGAATTGATTAACGGATACTATTACCTCCCAAATACCGATACTGCTATATTCAAAGCTTGAGCTACAGAATTAGGGACCAATTGGTTTGTGGAGAACTTACATGATGGCACAGTCCCATAAAAGATAGCCTTGAATATGAGGATTGAGTCCTTTGGGTTTAACCTTAAAGCCTACACTTGGGTTTCGATTATTTGTGCTCGAGTCATGCTTTCCAAGAATGAATTCTACATGACCACCAATAAAGCAAAGATTATTTGTGCTATGATAGAGGGTCTCTCGGTGAATGTGGGGTAATTGATTGTGCAAGAAATTCAACAAGTGGTACTCGAAGGTAGCAAAAGTTTGCTTTTCCCTTCATTGATAACTCACTTATGCTATCAAGACATTTGTGGACTCTTTTTCTGATACATCGCTCAGTACAAGTCACCCTTATTGATCTCCTGCTAATTTTTGGACTCTTGCTATTTGTATCGTGGTGAGCTCTTAGCGTCCGGAGATTTACTACTTTCTATCCTGTGCCTACTTTCTCTACTTTGTATTTTGCTAGACAATTGCATTTTTATAGCCTTATTCTTGTACTTTTAGAGGCTCTTATATCGGTGACACCAGGTTCGAGGATGGTATCTTGTATATATTGTCTTTCCTTCATTTATTTAAGGCTCATATTCTATATTTTGTACATGTTATGTATGTATCTATACATAGTGGCCCATTCATCTCATTTTCGCTTTTCGTCATAATTTTTTTAGTCTTTGCTCTCACTAATTATCTTAGGTTTGGCTTACCTAATGGAGGGTTATAGTAGGTGCCATCATGGCTTGATTTTGGATTGTAATAGCATTGTATTAGAGCTTTAGGTTCACCGGTCTTATTAGTGCAAGAGCAAGTTCCTAGTAGGCTCTCACAGATTGGTACGAGGATGTTTGTATCCTATCTTTGGGGAGGCTATAGGAAATTCTTAGGAAAATTCCACCTTTTTGATCCCTTATCTTGCGTTCTTAACTCTATCAACTTCTAAATTTTGTTTGTTTCATTCTTTTTTATATGGTTCAGATGAGATCATCAGTGGGCGGCGGAAAGGCTTTTGCGCCTACAACTAAGGGTCGAGGAATAGGTAGACCTAGAGGTCGAGGTAGAGAATGAGCTACGGTGCCATCTCAGGATAGGATAAGCACCATCACCTGAGCTCGAGATTGAGATGAAGTATTTACATCATCAACTAAAGGGTGTGGGGCCAGCCCAGCCTCCAGCAAGGTTTATAGCCAAGACAGTTCTTTTCGATACCATGGTTAGGATCCTCAGCTTTCTGGAGGGTATGTCATAGGCAAGGACTTTGCCTGGCACTCTAGTGGTTCACAGGTTAGAGATAAGTCACAAACTTTACCTCAGGTAGTGGCATAGTGTGTTCAAATTCCAAGAGTGCAGCCTGTTGTAGCAGCTTCCCATATAGAGGTATTGACAGTGCCAATTGTTGCTCAACTAATTGCAGCTAGACAAGTTATGTCTTCTGAGGAGTAGAAGATCCTTGGTAAGGTTATCAGATTGGGTCCTCTGAGGTTTTAGGTGCTTTGAAAGAGGATGCTTATGAGTTTCTAGTGAGTTTCTAGAAGATGTAGCATAACCTCAGCTTAGTGGAGTTGTATGGGGTTGAATACACCATATTTTAGATGGAGGGTCCAACTAAGAAGTGGTGGAGAGCTTAACTTTAGTACAGACCATTTGGGTCACCTACGATGATGTGGGCTCAGTTCTCTAAGGATTTCTTGGAGAAGTATGTACCTTACAACATGAGAGAAAGGTTGAGGGATGAGTTCATGGACCTTTAGCAGGGTTCTATATCAGTTTTAGAGTATGAGGCACAATTCCATGAGTTGTCTAGGAATGCTTCTATATGCCAATAGAGCATGAGAGGGTTTGCAAATTTGTCAAGGGTTTGAATTTACCACTCTATTTGGTGATAGAACAATTAGTGGCATCAAGGTTTACATTTTTTCAAGTTGTTGGTCATGCGCAAACTATTGAGAGGATACATTGCAAGGACTATAGAGGCAGTGACAAGAGGCCCCACTATTAGGGTGGTTTTAGTGGCTTGCAATCTAGAGGTAGGGGTTTCTCTGATAGAGGTTACCCACAGCATTATTATCCTAACAGGCCTGTCTAGGAAGCACTATAGATCTCAAAGGGTGGTTATCCGAGGAATAATGGTCAGAGCAGCCAAAGTTCAGGATAGATTTTTGTAAGGTCTATATTTTGGGTATTCAAATTGTGGTGACTAGTCTGGTTTAACCAGATCATTACAACAAGGTGCATCTGGTAGAGATTTTTATATGTGTGGTGACTTGGGGCACTTTACTAGGTATTATCCCAGGTTCAAGTAGTTTCATGCCATCAAGGATCTAGTGCTACTGACCATAGGTAGTGTATAGGGTAGTAGGGGTAGTCCCTAGGGTGCTAGAGGTGCTTCTCAGCTGGGCAGGTCAGGTGATTATGGTAGACAAAGCCACATGTATTCTTTTGTGGGTAGGCCATAGGCTAAGGCTTTAGATGATGTCCTCATAGGTACAATCTCAGTTTTTCATCTGCGAGCTTCTTCATTATTTAATCTGGGGTCTACATATTCTTATGTGTCTATTACTTTGCTACTCATCTGGAGTTACTATGTGAGTCTTTGCTTGTTCCTTTATATGTAGTTGCTCTCATAGGATATTCATTAGTAGTGGGTCCTTTGTATTGTTCCTTTGTGGTGACTATTTTGGGGTATGACACGTTAGTAGACCTGGTTATCTTAGATATGGTGGATTCTGACGTGATTTTAGGGATGGATTGGCTATCTCCTTATCATGCAGTCTTGGACTATTTCTCTAAGATTGTTACTTTGCATATGCCTTGTATCCCTCTGATAGTGTGGAATAGTATTGATAGACATGAGCCAAGAGAAGTTATATCATTTCTGAGGGTGCGACAGTTGATAGTGAAGGGGTGTTTGTCTTATCTTCCCTATGTTTGTGATTCTAGTGCCGACACACCTTCAGTTGAGTCATTTCTTGTGGTTTTTAAGTATTACAATGTATATCCTACTGATTTACCTAGTCTTCTACCTGATCGTGACATTGACTTTGGCATTGATCTTGAGCCACACACTCAGCCTATTTCTATTATGTTATATCGGCAGGTACTAACTGAGTTGAGAGAGATAAAAGAGAACCTTTGGGATTTTCTTAGTAAGGGGTTTATCAAGCCTAGTGTGTCTCTGTGGGGTGCTCCTGTTCTATTTGTGAAGAAGAAAGATGGATCCTTGCATATGTGTATCAACTACAGGCAGCTAAATAAGGTGACTATTAAGAATAGGTTTTTGATGCCATATATTGATGACTTGTTTGATCAGTTATAGGGTGCAACCGTGTTTTATAAGATAGATTTGAGGTCACGCTACCACTAGTTGAGGATTAGGGCAACAAACATTCCAAACACTTCCTTTAAGACTCATTACAACTAGTATGAGTTCCTAGTTATGTATCTTCATTTGACCAATTCCCTAGCAACATTTATGGAGTTGATGAACCGGGTGTTCAGGGCCTATTTGGACTCATTTTTTATAGTGTTCATTAGTGACATCTAAGTATACTCAAGGAGTAGGAAGGAGCATGAGAAACATTTGAAAGTTATGCTTCAAACTTTTTGGGATCAATAGTTGTATGCCAAGTTCTCTAAGTGTGAGTTCTAGCTTGAGTCCATGGCATTCTTAGGGCACGTGGTATCC
The DNA here is from genome assembly GCA_003996215.1 of Jaltomata sinuosa. Taxonomy (NCBI): domain Eukaryota; kingdom Viridiplantae; phylum Streptophyta; class Magnoliopsida; order Solanales; family Solanaceae; genus Jaltomata; species Jaltomata sinuosa. The sequence goes on from QJPP01000078.1 coordinate 44,133, forward strand.
AAGTATGGGATTATGGTGGATCTAATGAAGATTGAGGCAGTTCATGATTGGGATAGGCCCACTTCTCCTATCGAGTTTTGTAGTTTCATCGGGTTAGTAGGCTACTGCAGATGGTTTCTGGAGAGGTTTTCTTTGATTATAGCACCATTGACTAGACTACTCAAAAGAATTTCACTTTCTAGTGGTTTGATAAGTGTGAGGTGAGCTTTTTAAAGCTCAAGGCCTTATTGACTTCATCATCAATTTTGACACTTCCAGTTGAGGTCCAGTGGTTTACCGTATATTATCATGCTTTTAGATTTGGCTTGTATTGTGTGTTAATACAATAGGGAAAAGTTATTGCATATGTTTCTAAACAGTTGAATGTTCACAAGAGGAACTACCCCACTCATAACTTAGAGTTGGTGGCGGTAGTCTTCACGTTAAAGATTTAAAGGCACTATTTATATGGTATTCATTATGAGATCATCACCTACCATCATAGTCTTCAGTACATTTTCAGCCTGAAAAACCTTAATTTGAGATAGCGTAAGTGGCTGGAGTTGCTTATGGGCTATGATATTTTGATTCTCTATCACCCGAGCAAGGAAAATATAGTGGTAGATGCATTATGCCCAAAAATGGTGAGTATGGGTAGTTTGGCATTTCTAGTGGCAGAGGAGCGACCTTTGGCTTTGGACATCCATTCCTTAGCCAATAGATTGGTACGACTTGATATTTCTGAGCTTGGGCAAATTCTTGCTTATGTGGTGGATAGGTCTACATTGTTGGAGTAGATTCAAGCATAGTAGTTTGAGGATGATTCGTGATACGATGCTAAATGGTAAGGCTAGGAAGGTGACCTTAGATCCAAAGGGTGTTTTAAGGATTAAGGGTCGTATCTATGTTTATAGAGTTAGAGATTTGGTTAGATTGATTATGCACAAGGCCTACTGTTCTAGGTATTCTATCCATCAGAGGGTAGCAAAGATGTACCATGACTTGAGGCAGCATTACTAGTGGTGTGGAAGGACACGATATATCTTGGATTTTGTGTCTAGGTGCTTGAACTGTCAGCATGTGAAGTATGAGCACCAGAGGCTGGGAGGTTTGTCTTAGAGGCTACCCAATCCTGAGTGGAAGTGGGAGCAAATAGCTATGTACTTCGTGGTAGGCTTGCTATGTACTTTTTGGGGTTTGATGTTATTTGGGTCATTTTTGATAGGTTGACCAAGTCTTCTCACTTACTTCCCATTCACACTTTGTACAATTCAGAGAGATTGGCTCAGATCTACATTTGCGAAATTGTCCAATTGCACAAGGTGCCTATTTTATTATTTATGATTATGGTACTTACCTTACATCATGTTTCTAGAGGTTGATTCAGGGAGAGTTAGGTACCCAAGTCAAGTATAACATAACTTTCCATCCGCAAACTGATGGTCAGTCTGAGCGGACTATTCAGGTTCTTGAGGATATGCTATAGGCATGTGTTATTGATTCTGGGGGTTAGTGGGACCAGTTCTTAGCCTTAGCAGAGTTTGCATATAATAATAGCTACCATTCGAGTTTTTAGATGGATCTATTTGAGGCATTGTATGGTAGGAGGTGTAGGTTTTTGGTGATTTAGTTTGATGCTTTTGAGTTTAGGCCTTGGGGCATTGACTTGTTGCATGACTCTATAGATATAGTTTGGGTGATTCAGGAGAGACTCCGTACAACTTAGGGTAGGTAGAAGAGCTATGCTGATCAGAGAGTGCAAGACTTGGAGTTTATGGTTGGGGATATAGTGTTCTTGCATATGTCGCCCATGAAAGGCGTGATGAGGTTCGGGAGGACAAACAAGCTTAGCCTTAGGTTTATTGGTCCATTTGAAATCCTACGATGCGTTAAAGAGATAGCTTATGAGTTAGACTTCCCTCCAGATATTTTGGATGTGCACCCTTTTTTCTATGTGTCTATGTTAGACAATACATTCTGGATAAGTCTCACATTCTTCGGTGGTATTTGGTTCAGCTTGCTGAGTCTTTGGTTTTCAAGGAATATCCTGCGGCCATTCTAGACAGGTGGGTTAGGAAGTTGAGTTTGAAGGAGATTCATTGTCTAAGGTTCAGTAGAGGCATTGTCCAGTCAAGAAGGCTACTTGGGAGACTGAGCTCAACATGCAAACCTGATATCCTCACCTTTTTGAACCTTCAGGTACTTCTTGTTCTTTAACTTTTGAGGACAAAAGTTCTTTTAGTAGTGGATGTTGTAATGACCCTCATGGTCATTTCCTTGCTTTCACTATTTTGACACCTCCCGTAGCTTCCTAATGCTTCTGTGACTTGTGAGGATAGGTAGCATGGTTCCCGAGGTGTTCGAGCGAGTTTTATAATAGTTTACTTGATTTGGAGCTTTTAAGTTAAAATGTTTGACTTCGGTAAACATTCTTAGTAAATGGGTTGGGATGAGAATTTCGTCAGCGCCATTAGCTCTAGAACATGGACTTTGGGCTAGTGGAACCTTTAGTTTAGGTCCCAAGGCCTTATACTCATATTGAGTATTTGGAAGATTGTTTGTAATGTTGGTTAAAGTGTTAACTTTGATAAACATCTCATCAGGACAACCTCAATTGGTCATTTTATTATTTCCATTGAGTCCAAAATGCCATTTCTAGTTGGATAATATATATGGTTAATTTTCACGGGACTCTGAATGAATCCTTGGGGTCCATTCAGAGTGTGAAGTGTGGCTAGTGTCAAGATGATCACTTTAGCGAAGCCGGAGGCCGCTATAGCAACAATCTAGCCACCATAACAAAAATTTGGCAGTCTTTTAAGAGTCCAACTCCCTCATATCATTTCATTGGATGCAAGACTTAACTGCATAATTGAGAGCTCGATAGAGGGACTTTTTCTCAATTTCTTGGCAACTTCACATTCTAATAGGTAAATTCTCTTCCTCACTTTGTTCATTAGCTATTTACAGCATCGACTACATGTCTAATTTGCGATTCATAATCCAATGTCCTTAGAAATTCATCCCTTGTGATATTGGGACTTCCGGGCTAATTTGAGCCCTGAAATGAGTCCCATCTTTGCACAAATTTTAGGTATGGGTTTCTGACCCTATGAGAAAGACTTTTGTGAAATTTGTTTCTGTTTTTGTTAGCAGGCCCCGAGGGTCGATTTCTGACCCAAATTATTAAGTGTTAATTTGGGTATTGTTAGTTCCGTGTTGATGAGTAGATCATTTTTTTATAGCATGGCAGTGCTTTAAGTCTCTTCTAAAAGGGAAAGCTCCTGAGTGATAGTTCGTGTTTGCCATTCAGCCATGAGGTAGGTTATGATTTCCTTTCTTTAGAGTTAGCTCAGTTAGATAATATATTTTATAATTTTCATGATTGTTAGGGTAAATTGCTAGAGAGAACTAGGCTTATGATGCTTTCTTTATGAATGGCCATTTTGGTACCTTAATATAGTAGTCCTTCTTAAGCCTTAGTTTAGGTTCCTTGCTACCATATTGAGATTAGGTTAAGAGCCCTTTGTATGAGCTTAGGGTAAGTTTATATGGTAGATTAGGTTGTTAATATGTTTGCATTATGTTATTGCTTTACTTTTTGGTTTTCCTTCTAATGTGTGATTATGGTCCCAAGGTTATGGTTTTGGACTGACTGGCCTTCAGGTTAGTATGATTTTGGTATGGAGGGGGATTTACCCTATCTGGTATGCAAAAGTAATATACTTATATATGTACCTGAGTTGGCACACATACATTCACACATATATATGCACATGGTATGAGGTATGATTTGAAGGGAAGAGCACTGATTTTTGGTTTTAAAACTAAAATGCTACATCTTCTATCGATTGGAGCTCCGGGGAGAGAGTTCTACTTTTATTATTGACATTTTTCCTTAATGAGAAAATTGTACCATTTTGTACTGTTTTTGCATTACAGAAAGGCTCATGTCATTTTACCACTAATTTCTGACTCAAGAAGGTTGTGCCACATTTATATTTGGTCCGAGAGATATTTCTAGACCTTTTATTTGTTTACTTATCTTTTGAACGCGCTCGAGGTACCATTCTAGGTAGACCTTTTGAGAATATTCTAGGTTTTTCTTTTATGCATATGTTGATAAGATTTGTCGGCCTGTGAGAATACTCTGTGTTTTACTTCTCTGCGTATGTTGATGAGCTCCGGCGGCCCGTGAGGTTACTCTGAATTTTACTTTTCTGCATTGGCCACATACTGCATTGCATTATCTCATACTACATAGCACCATCTTATACGACACGACATATCTCAGTTATCCTTATATTACGTGTATTATTAACACTATTTTCTCTTTATTCCTGTTATGTTTGAGAATTCTAGGTTAGGTTTTGGTATATAGTTTCCTTTCATGTATCTTATATTGAATATTATATTCGGAGCTCGGTCGGCCTATGATGCCTACTGAGTACCTCGTGTGTTGGTACTCGTACTACACTTTTGCATCTTTTTTTGATGTAGTGCCCAGTACGAGTCACCCTCATTGATCTTTCACTCGTTCAAGGACTCTTGTTGTTTGGATTGAGGTAATCTCTTTGCATCCGGAGATTTACTACTTTCCATCTTGTGCCTACTGTCTCTGTTTAACCAAAATTCAGTACAGTTAAATTTGTAGGTCAGTCATGAGCACCCGTTACGATTCAACCTTACTTGTATTATCAATTTATTAGCGGTTAGTCTATACGATGGTCGAGGAAAGACAATAATAGCACAAAGACATTGAGTAATACCAAATAGACAATGAAAAATAAGTAAAGTGTGTAAACTAAGCTAGCAGAGGGCATTCTCGAGAGCAGTCGACAATAGAAATTGAGCCTCAAAGAGGTGTTCAAGAACAAAAAAAATATTAGCAAATATGAATGTAAAAACATAATGAGCGAAAAAACTAATATTCTATTGATAAAGGGAGAGAGTAAAAAGAGTTTGAAATCTGATCCCTTTACAAGTGAGTAGGGGGTCACTATTTATAGTGTACTTTGTTAGTCTTTGGCTATTTTGGGCCTTTACAGTCAAACCTTAAAAAACTTGACCTATGAAGTTAGGACACACGTCTCTCCTAACTGGGGGTCTTGACATCCTGTAGTTTGTCATCCTTTCCTCTGACACAGGCTCGTCTACGACCCTGCAGAGTCTGGAAGGCCTTGTCCTTTTCTGATGCATTACCAATGGGGCATTTTATTGCGCTTTCCTTCTTTTTCCCAAAAAAGCTCCTCGAGTCTGTGCTCCCAACATAAAACTTCTTAGAAAGTTCTACGTGCCCTGGACCCAATTTCCCCCATACAAATAGTCCCTACACTTCTCGGAGCTTTCGATGCTGAAACTATGGGAAGTGGTAGAGGTCTTTTTCAAATTTCACTCCAAGCAGGAGAACCCAAGCGTCACTCACACGTGTCACGTATTTCCTACTGTTAGATGTCCTTTGCAGGCCTTTAGTCACACTAGAAGGTCTTTACAAAGTGTTTCCCTAGTCCTTTTCTCTCTCTTATCTTTTCTTTTTCAATTGGATCTCCTCAATCCCATGTGTGCGTCAGTTTCCCCTTTCAACTTATGACTTCTAAAGATCCAGAGTCTTCTTGCCTTATTCTTGAGGATACCGGGGTTCCTTTATGTTTTGGTGTGCAGTTTGCTAGTGAAAAAATGATGCTCTTTTTGTTTCTGCATCAAAATGGATCTTTAATCAGCTTCATTCATATCCCCTGGGGATTGAAGATATGGCCGGATCCGTTATCACACAAAAAGTCTCTTTCTAAAATGACTGCAACACCCTATTAGGGATTTCTACTTTGCCATGGATCCCGCAACCCTAGTTGTGGGATTTTAGCCACTCATAATTTTAGAGAAGAAGAAAGCAATAATATTCTTAGTTAAAAGAGAGATTCCTAAATAATGAAAATACACTTAAGTCCTTGACCAAAAACTTGAACAATAATTACTAATCTCAATGTCAGAAAGTTGTAACATATGTTTGTTTTTGACTCATTCATTCGTCTCAAAAAGGAGAGGAAATTACATAAACTCCAAGATAAAATATTCAGCCCTAAACTCATTATCTATTGTCCAGGAAATTTAGATCCAAAAATAGAATCGGATATGGCCGCCTCTAACTTGACTGCTTGGATGACGATTCGTCAGGCTTGTGATGACTCGTCATAATGAGTCATCACACATTCCAGTGGATCTTTAGAGTTTACCTACCTTGTTGGGTAGTGTGACGACTCATCACACATGTGATGATTGGTAACATGAGTCATCACACTATCCAGTGACCTTATCTTAACTGCTTGGCTTGATGGTTGGTGTGACGACTCATCATGAGTCGTTATACTAACCAGTGGGCTTGCCTTGACTGCTTTGCTTGATGATTGAGGTGACGACTTATCACATATGTGACAATTAGTCAGTTGATCTGTCACCCCTTCCAGTAGGTTTATTTTAGTGCAATATCCATCCTTTTCTGCCTTGGTTAAATTTCCTGCAACTTAAACATGAAAACCATCACATCTAACAGCGGGTGCTCAAAAACTTACGTCTATTCTTGGTTAAAGGAGTAAAATGTACCGTATAATACCGTCACATTAATACCCTCAACTTAGAACATTTGCTTGTCCTCAAGCAACATAACAACAAAAATAAAATAGACAACTCAACCAAAAGAAATAAAAATGGATCTATAACAGTCAATAACCATTCAAAATTCAAACCAAATTTAACCACCCCTTCCTATCATTTGTAACAATGCACACAGGAGGTATTTGAAATGACAACTAGTAAGGATCCAAGAATGTCATCACGGTGTGAATAAGTAACTTGCATACACACACAACCGCCATCCTAACAGTCACTAGACGATAATGCTTTCCTAGTGCCCTCACTATAAAGAAGTCCCACACACAATTAAACAATTTATTCGGGACTAAGCAAGCTAAACACACACTCACAAAGGATTTCAAACAATGTACATGCGATACCATAGGCTTGACCTTGCTATTCTATTTCAATTCTTCAGTCAGTTGATTAGAATCACTACAAGACTTGTTTTGGCTTGTAATGGGGCTTCAGGTGTAGGTAGGATACATTTTAGGATTAGTGACTAAACCCTCCTTGGAACCACCGGCCTACTATTTTCACTCAAGATTATTCATTACACTTTTAGTTACCTTTGACTCCAGTTATTTCCAGCTACGGGTGCGGCCTTCTTATGATTTGACTAATCTTTTTTCTTTCTTTTTCAATCTTTTTCACTCTTTTTTATTCTTTTTCATACTTTTTCTTTTGCACACACCTGTAACTTCCATGCTATCAAAATGGCAATCCCCTAATAACCCATTTAACTTCTCATGTCCTATGTAGTAGCCACCCTCAACTTAGGTTGATTGCCTGAGTTAAGGTGCACAATGTTCAAGGAAGGAACAGGGCAAAAGCAAAGAGTCAAAGTTCAAGTGGGGAGGTGGACGATTATTGAAAGACATGGTTTATTTTTGCTCAAACAGGGATCAAAGGAGTTAATTACATATTTGGGAAGTCTTTTTGGACTTGGTGGACTACACTTCAAAAAGTACTTGTGATCCTTTACTAAACAACTGAGTTCGAACTGCATTAGAATAGACCGGGCAAGTTCTAGATTCACGCACAGAGTAGGAAATATTCAAGATATGCTCACACACACTTGGAACTGAAAAACATGTAACTACTAATCATCACAAATATAGTTCATCTTAAGCGAAGTTACAACATTCACATGCAATCAATGTCATTCAGGGATCCAGTATAGTCAACTATTCCAAACATGTGTACAAAATCAAACTTTGGAGGGGGCTCCTTTTTATATAAATACCATTTAATTGCTATAGACTTGATTTGTTTCCTTTACACACTGCATAAAATAGAAGAACTACACATCCTAAACAACACATCCTAAATATTCCGATTCTACTAGATAGTACACCGGAGAAAAAAGAAACGCGACAACAAAACCCTCGGTGGTGGCTCATAGGTATCCCCATACCCCCATCAATAGACATAAGCATTGTCCCTAATGAAACAAAATTTATTCATAAAGTTCAAGGGACAGAGAGGTACATGTGAAGGCTTTGGAGCTTGGCACAAAGCTGGAGGTCGTCGAGACCTCTGAATTAGGAGTAGTCTCTGCAGTAGGTGCTAGTGATGTTCACAGGACAGGCTCATGCTCAAGGGTTGTGCTAGAAGATGCCCCACCTAGTTGGGATCTAAATCTCTTCTACCTTAATTCCTCATCCAAAATATTCTGCTTTTGTGCTTTCTTCACATCATTTTCTTCTTGTGTTCTCTTACGACGCTTTCTTTTTCTTGACTTCTTTTCACCTCCTTCTTCTGACTGTGGTTCGGGCAATGTGTTATGATCACCCAAGAATACATATCTAAGGTGGAAAGGAAACATTTTCAGTTCCAACACTGGTGGCTCCTCAATTGGTGGTTTTGCTGGAGGAGTTGGCCAATTTTTCATATCTAGGTCCGACTTCTTTGGAGAATAAGAATATGACCCCATTCCAACAAACGAATTAACCGTCTCCACATAGTCTTCAATGTCTTCATTATCAAACTTCATCATCATAGCAACTAAGGTCTCAACTGTAAACCTTTCCTCAATAGGTACTTCTACATTGGCTTCATTAACAATATTAATAACCGAGACCACACTCATGTCTCTCGGTTGTTTCCGATTAGCACACATTAAACTTGACTTCTTTATTGTTCAGTCTAAACTTCAAGTCATTACTTTTCATGTCAACCAACACTCTTTCAATGGCTAAGAATGGTCTAACCAAGATTATGGGTATTTCAAAGTCCACATCACAATCAAGGATTACAAAGTCATTCAGAAATATAAACTTATCCACTCTCACTAGCACATCATACAATATCCCCACTGGACTTTTGACCAAATAGTCAGCCATTAATAGCCTCATAGACATTGGTTTGGGGGATCCCAAGACCAACTGTCAATAAATTGCTAGCGACATCAAGTTAATGCTAGAGCCAAGATCACATAATGCCTTTGCGAAGTTAAATTCACTAATTATGCAAGGAATAGTAAAAGCACCCAAATCTTCTTTCTTTTAAACCAGCAATCTTGAAGAAATTGCACTACAATGGTGAAGATTATCTTCCAACTCGAAACATATTGTCCTCTTCTTAATGATTAAGACTTTTATGAACTAAGCATAGCTTGATATTTGTTCAAGGGCATCCACCAATGGAATATATACCGATAGTTGTTTTAGCATAGAGATGAACTTTTGGAACTTACTATCCTCTACTTTCTTCTTCACTCGGTGTGGAAATGGAGGTGGAAGCCTAGGTATATGAGTTAGAGGCTTTTCAACCTCTTTGCTTTTCCCTTTAAGCACAGGCGCATCATCTTTTGCTATGGTTAATATTTTAGCATTTACCTCTAGATCATCACTCTTTTCCGGCTTTGTAGACTCAACCAGGTTCTCATCAACACAAATATCATCATTTAACATCTCAAAATCAAAGTCAACACCCTTCATCTGTCTCTAAACCATAAGATGTGGTTCAGGTAAAACCTTACCGCTCCTCGTAGCAATATCCATGTAGCTTCCATCATTCATGGGATTCTGTATAGTATCACTAGAAAAAAGTCCCATTCTTCTACTGATTTAGAGTTATGGAGAATTTCCCCATCTGGTGCTCCAACTATTTAATGGAAGTAGAGTGTGAATCCACCAACTGACTCATTGAAGCTAATTCACTCCTTATCTCCTTCACCCCTGAGTTAGTAGATTCCATATTCAACAAAACCTTGGTCAACATGGCTTCCATCTTAGAAGTCCCTGAATCATGGACAACTCTATCTCGATTTCTAGGTGGTACTTACAAGCCACCCTTATCATTTTTACTCTTCAATTATCTTGATCATGGTCCTTGTAGCCATACATGTCATAGTAATTATCCCTATGATAGTTCCGACCTTGGTTTCCCTGGCCATTGGACCAGAAACCCCCCATCTAGTTGTTCAAATAATTTGCTTCTTCTTCAGAGTCAGACTAACCTGATCTACCCTACGAACCAATAGCTTTCACCTTCTCACTACCACTTGCCAACAAATGCTTTGTAAGCAGGTCCATCTATGTTTTCAGATGAGCTAAATCTTGATCTTGCTCTTCTTTCTTACGGCGTTGTTCAGATGACATAACTATAATATAAGTATTGCTTGCCACTTCAGAATCTCTGATATGCCAAGGTCTATTAGTTGTGAGCCTATCCAAGATCACTGTCACCTCAGCAAAAGTAAGTCCCATAAATGCTCCACCTGCAGCATTGTCAAGTATTGGCTTGGTAGCCGAGTTAAGAGACCTATAAAAAGTCTACACTAAAAATTCCTCTCTTAGTTGATGATTTGGGCACTAGGTCAACTTCTTCTTGAATATCAGCCATGTTTCATGTAATGCTTCATGCGGTTGCTACCTGAAATTACTGATGTTTTCTCTCAACTATAACATCCTGAAGGACGGAAAGAGCCTTTCTAGGAAATCTTCTTTTAGCTGACTCTAGTTTGTAATAAAATCAGTTGTCAACTCAGTCAAACATAATACTGCCTTATCGGACAATGACAATGGAAATAGCCTTAATCGAATGGCATTCTGACTCACTCCAGGAAATTCGAAGGACTTGCAAATTCCAATGAAATTCATCAGATGCATGATTAGGTCATCACCTGCCACCCCTCTAAATAGACCTTTCAGGTTCAATAACTGGATCATGGTGCTGGTAATATTGAATTTGGCACCCGAAGCTAGTGGAGGAAAAAGAATGGCCTTAGTAGCACCAACTCCTTCCAGGTCAACATCCTCATCCATAGAAAAAGGCATTTATTATTATTGATCTCTACCCTTTTGTCGCTACCTTTGATCGACTGGGACAACATTAGCATCCTCAACATTATCACCCAAAGCAACAATATCCACAATGTTAGCATTGTTGAAGTTTTGTTGATTAGCAATAAGTTGTTGAAGCCTTGCTGCTTCACGTTGTTATGCATTCATATTCAGCCTTAAAGTCTTTGCAATTTTATAGTCATATGTTAATATTGGTTCACCCGAGCTTTGGGTACTTGGCATGCATAAATACATACCCTGCAGTCGTATAAACAACAAATACAAGTAAAATTTGGAAATATGACTAAGAGTAAAATACACACAACAAGCTTAATAAACTACCATATTCCCCAGCAACGGTGCCTAAATTTGAATAAACATAACAAGATTAATAAACTACCATATTCCCCAGCAACGACGCCTAAATTTGATACGCCCAAATTACACCTCCTTTAAGAAGTACAAGCGGTCATTGTCAAATATATAACCCAATAAAGGTTGGGATCAAATCCCATAGGGAATATGGTAAAAATTAAGTAGTTAGTAGTTCAAATGACTATTTATCAATAATTTCTGGAAAAATAGGGGATTTTATAACGACTAAGATTGTTTAATATTTGACTAAGTTAAATAGCAAATAATAAATTAAACTGTATAAAAATCAATAGATAAAGTGAATTAGGAATGTGATCACCATGGCTCCATAACATCTTTGGGTTAATATTCATATGGATTCATTTCATATACATAATGCGAAGCAATTGAACTCAACACCACGTCTAAACATTTCTCAACCAAATAGATGATTTTTCTTTCAATTCGTTCGAACAGGAAAAGATGCAATACAAAACTCAATTATTTCTTCAAATTGATAAACCTTGCTAAAGCATTACTCATTAGACGAAGGTTGGAAACTCCGAATCCTTGTTGTTAAACTTTTTTCCTAGTTTTTGACTTCTTTATTTCAAGCAAGTAAAAACCTAGGGCTTGTCTTAACATTTGCAACCATTAGAAATCTGTAAAAATGAAAGATTAACAATACATTAAGCATACAATATAAACCCAATATCACAAGAACCCTAGATTGCCACTTTTGTATGGATCCCACAACCCTAGTTGTAGAATTCTAGGCACTCATGATTTTAGAGAAGAAGAAAGCAATAATATTCATAGTTAAAAGAGAGATTCTTATAACAATGAAAACACACTTCAATCCTTGACCAAAAACTTGAACAACAATTACCAATCCCAATGTCACAAAGTTGTAATGTATGTTTGTTTTAACTCATTCGTTCATCTCAAAAAGGAGAAGAAATTACATAAAATCCAAGATAAAATATTCAGCCATAAGCTCAGTATTTATAGTTGTACAAGAAATTTAAATCCAAAAGTAGAATTGGATTCGACCGCCTCTAACTTGACTGCTTGGCTGACAATTTGTCAGGCTTGTGACAACTTATCACAATGAGTCATGAATATTCCAGTGGAGCATTGGAGTCTGCCTAGGTTGACGGGTAGTGTGACAACTCGTCATACATTTGACGATTGGTCACATGAGAAATCACACTATCTAGTGACCTTGTCTTGACTGCTTGGCTTGAGGGTAAGAAAGATGAGTTAAAAGGAAATAAAAGGTTCAAACCTAGATAAGAAGGAGAAATATCGTAACAACATGAAAGGCATAATCAATAATCCACCAACAACCAAATTGAACTTCCCCGAGTTCAGAAAGTTCACCCAATAAAGAAAGCAACTATACACGGAGTTCAATAGTAAAGATGTGCAAGGAATACCATAATATGCAATGTGAAATGAATGAAATGACATGTGGCCAATGCAATAATGAATGAAACCCTGAGTCACCTCATGGGCGGCCGGAGCTTACCAACCAATATCGTATACCATAATACCTGAAATATCCTCGCAGGACGCCGGAGCTTATCAATACCAATCATGAAACATAATCCAAGTATAATCAAAGGAAAACCCAGAGTATTCTCATGGGCAGCCGAGGCTTATCAATAAAAATGAACACTACAAGTAAAACCTCAAAGGTATGCAAAGGGACGACCAGAGCTTATCAAATACCAACCAACAGATTAAAGGAAAGTAAGGTTCATCTTTTAGACAACGCGCATGAAAAGTGTAGTATTTTCCCAACTCAGAAACCAGTGAGGAGATGATGTATTCCCCTCCAGTAACACTAGTTTTATAGTAAAAGAAGTTGTTTCCCCTTTTTATTAACCAAAACAGTGATAATAATAGGATGCTCCCACTGGAGCTCAAATCATTTGAAAAGGAAGTATTTTGCATTTAAAAGTTAACAAATCTCTTAAACCAGTGAAATCATTCCTTAATTTAAAAATATTAATTGAAAAGAAGAGTTTCCTTATTGGACCACTGAGCCATTCAATTCCCGTCAAATCATACTGCAACCCAAACATATGCGAAAAGGGATGAAAATGAATCAGTTCAAATGTATGTATGAATATATGTAGATACACACAACTACACCAAGATAGGGATTTTCACCCTTCATAGAAATACCACATTAATCTAGAATCCAGCTAAGCTAAAAACCATGGCCTCAGACCCATAAATCCTCATATCATAACCACACACAAGAAGATAACACGATAAGAACAACCAGAACGCCAAGTAAGAAATTACTCTAACACAAAATATACCCTAACAAATGCTAAGGCCGCCTATTTAAAGTAAGCACTAAAGGAAACCACTACACTAACTACCAACCCCTAAGGGACCCACCTAAGATGAAAGAATTAATCGGGACTAATCTAAGGCGCACAACAAATTAAAACTCAAGCAAAACATGAATTATACTGACCTGGAGTCCAGCCAATCATGCTCCAGGATAAGGCTCCCTACTATAAGAAACTCAACCACAAGCAGACTAAATTAAGCTAAGGCATCTGACCCTAATCCCAAGGATAATACACCACATATGCCAAGTCTTATGAGAGAACTAAAACCTATACTAAGGATTGCTAGCCATAATCTACTCTAAAGTCCCTAAACCACCTATAAGGATCAATAGGCCTACTCAAAACCGTATCCAAACCACCAGATCCCACCAACTATTAGAAAATTATTATACTCATACCTCATATGAGCAAAGTCTACAAAGAATAAACCATAACCTACCGGGAAGTCGAGCACGCATGCATAATCCATTAGACGGGGACCTATCTCCCCTGAGAAGCATCTGCAAGCAGCCACACTATCCTAACAATATTCTACACATCAATAAGAAGCTAACAGTATCCATATTTCTAATAATTTAGCTGGATCAAAATTTGAGTCACAAGCAGACCCGTGGGGCCCGCAACTAAAACTAGAAACAAGAATCATCACGAGGTTCCTAACCTCACCAAGAGTACATACTCAAAATTTCAGCGGAAACATACCAGTAAAGTGGGCTCAAAACATCCCAAGAATCAAATAATTAAAGAGGGAAAATCATGGAGGAAAACCAAAATTTAAAGAGGAACTTACCGGATTAGAAGCCAAGAAATGATCAAGAAACGACAATATAATTTCCTCCAAGATGTTGGGTTGAATAGGGAAATTTAATGGAGGTTTTGGGAGCTAAAAGCCATGGAAAATCGAGTTTGGAAGTAGAAGGAAATGGCTGGAAAAGGAGGCTGGCCAGCATTTAAATGCTGCCACGCCAAGGCGCCGAGACGTCCATGCAGGCGCTGGGGCCGAGGCAGCCAGGCAAGCACAGGAACATTTGCGCAGAGGCACTGGCACAGCGTAGGGGTGCTGGCACACTAAGGTGGATAGGCATGCAGCCGTGGCCCAGGCCATCCCCTAGCGCCACACAAGCAACCAGCTGTTGTTGCCTATGCCGAGGTAGATTTTTCACATGATGGACCCCCGAGAATGCATCTGGGGTTTTGCAAACATAAACAAACTGAGTTATTCACCTATAAATGGAGTTTTGAACTCAATAGAATCAACAAAAATCCAAATGGAGGTCGAGTGAAAAGTGGGCCCCACACCCAAAATTAACCTTTAGGCCAACTATTCCAAAACGGAACCTAAGGGATACCACTCTATCACGACCCGAAAAATAAAGTCGTGATGGAACCTACTATTACAGACCAGTAGGTAAGCCTAACCTTAACATAGAACTGCGAATAACAGGCTAATCACAAGAAAGAACCCAACAGTAGAATAAATATAAAAAAGAAGTGGAAGATACGATAAACCAATATAAGTAAAAGAGAGGGAAGAGAATAAAATACACAAGAATCCCCCAAGACCTGATGTCAGTAAGTATAAGTGCTACTACAACTAAGATGATCTAGACAGGTACACTACAATACATAATTGTCACGACCCAATTTCTTGGTCATGATGGTACCTATAACCCCCCCAGTAGGCGAATCAATCTCCGTAGCCAAGAATGGTTAGTAATGGGCTACCTTCTAACAGTTTAAGTGGAAGATTCGATACATAAGAGGAAGCAAGGGCATAATGAGAAGAAAACAGATACAAGAGAGATATAAACAAGTGGAATCTAAACCAACCCAAAACTTGGTATCAAAGCGTATAAGAGCCAAACTACATCAGCAGTACAAAGGTCCAAAAGTCATATATACACAATGTCTCCAAAAATATAAGAGTACAAAATACACCAAGGATAACTGAAGTCAAGCTCTGAACGCCAAGAGCTCACCCTCATCCTAGATGATCCAAAAACTCCACCCCGCACAAGTCTCCAACACGCTAACAGTGATGGCCCATGCTACGATCTGCACCAGAAGATGCAGAGGATAGGGAGAGCACCAAATGTGAATTACAAGATACCCAGTAGGTATCATGGGCCGAGTAGGCACATATAAAGTAAAAAACAATAGCAGATAGAGTAGAAGCAAACAGTCACAGAAATCAACGAAAAGTACACAGAAAGTATCCTAGAGAGAAGACAATAGAAAATAACATATAAGTCTAGCATATAGAATATATACACACAACAGGCACAGGTGAAAGTAAGGACCACGCACCTGGGATCCTCGGAAAAATAGTATATATATAAGTGTAGGTTCTAGAAATAGGAAGTATACCGGTAACCTCGAGCGTAAAGAGTAGGAGAGAAGGATAAAGTAGACATGCTCGGTAAATAGAACAAATAACCATCCAAACCATATCAATCTAAAATCCCAAAATAATAGCCTAGCGGAGTCCAACTCCACACTTATAACCATAATAGAGAACAATTCCATGATAAGTAACGAGAGTCTACCTACAGTCCCGCGGTCGCCCATACAATCGAGAAACGCAATCAAGTAGAAACAAACCCTCCGGCATCCTATACTACCGGAGCGTACAATTAACAAATATCAAACAAGGGTGGAATCTCGAACAATGAATGATGTGATGCATGAAAACCTCAGGGTGAAATAGAACCTCCGTATGTACCTCCTCCGGTACCGATCGGGCCCAGCAAGCAGGTTCCATGAAAGAACACATCTCGTATACCTCTACTCCACCGTATACCCTTCCCTTCGGCACACTTATCCCAAAGCCTCAGGCCCGGAGCAGCAAAGTCCATGGAGGTCTCAGACCCCATACTAAAACTCAGAATCAAAACGTGTCCTCCAGAATCGAGTCCGGGTTCAAGCCAGTGGCTAAGTCTCAAATATGCATGCCTAGACCCTGTCTAGGACTAAACCAGTTAAAAAGATGTCTCAAAAACCCTTCCAAGTGTGCCCGGGCACAACCGGGTCTAAAATAGTAGTAAAAACATCTCAGATGCTCAACCCGGCCAAGCCTGATATCATTTCAAATCAGTAAGAATACTCAGCTAGCACTCTGACCCGATCGAGTCTAGCAATAGTAGTAAATCGTGATAAAACCATATTTTTAACATTCTTTTACCCCAAGAAGGTCCATGTATCAAGTCAAATCATTTCCAAATCCAATTTCATTGAAAATGGCCCCCCGGGGCCATGCAAGGTTTAGAAAATTAGTTTTAATAGGCCCGAAGACAAAAACCATAATAAAACGTGGAAAAACCTGTTTATATGCATGGAAATGATATGATCAACCCAAATAGTTGTCAAGCATCTCATAATCAACCTAACCGCCCTGCACAGACTCGGAAGCTACTCAGCAAGCATAACCAGTCTAGAAGGATATTTCTATATCCGGGACTCACAAACATTCCCAATAATCACACCTTTTATGTTCCAGAGTCAACAAGACCTCACGGGTTCACAAGGGTAATAAATATATCAACAAATAGGAATACTACACACAACAGAGGAATGAAATAGGACGAATCATGAAAAAGTGGTCAAGGTCTGTGGTACCAACCTAATAACCCAACCAAAGGATGCCAACTAGTACAATTTTACCCGATATATGCAAAGTCTAGGGTGTTAAGCCGTAACCAACCTGTCGTTCGATGACAAGCTGCGGGAATGATGATATCCGAGGCCGAGCTGCTCCTAGAAGCTCCGAATGAGAATCAAACTATCAAATTCATGAATAAAATGTTAAGACGAGTCTAATGATACCCATATTGCTACAATTGTAGCCGGGTCGATATCCGGGTCAAAAGCAGTCCTGCGAGGCCCACAACTCGAAACCAAAAATGAAAAGAACCACGATGACCCCAATGATGCCAAGAAGGCATGCTCCAAATTTGAGCACAATTGGACAAGGGAAGGGAACCAAAACAGCCCGCCCAAGTTGGGGATTGAAGAATGGAAATTTCGAAAATAAAAACAGAAATTGGGCAAGAACTACTTACCACAAAGATGGAATTTCAAGACGAGACGGACAATCCTTTACTTCCACAAAGTATGCACGAGCTAGGGGCATCCACTACATAAGAATTTTCATGCTTTGGTAGGAGCAACAATGGAGGAAATTAAGAAAATCCAAGGGAAGCTAAAAGGATAAGTGGGGAAGATGACTTACTAAGAATCGGAAAAACATGGAAAATCCACAAGAAATTGATTCCCCAAGGATTAGAAATGATCAAGAGCAATTTTGGTAGAGAGAAAAATGAGTTTAGAGTGAGAAAGTATAGCTGCTGGCCGCAGCTGATTTTCTGCAATTTTCTGCAATTTTAAAAAAAACTCGACGAGGCATTCTGGGCACAAAACGGAAACCGATATTCGAAAACCAATAATGCTAATAGAGTAGAAACGACATTCCAGACTCAACACAATCGATGAAACTTCCATATGAGGTCGTTTCGGAGAAATATTGACCCAAGTCAACACTAACAAGAAGGAACTCAAAGGCTAGAAATGAGTTTGACTTACCCAGAACCCAAACAAACCATCTTCCAAGCCCAAAATCAACATTTCGGAGCTGATGGAATCATCAGATTTCGAATCCGACACTCCGATCATCGAAAGTCACCCGAAGTTACACTTTCAACTCCAAATGACCTGAAAACTGAGAAAACCACACAAAACCCACACCAAAAGTTCTCAGGCCTCAACTAAAGGTCCAACTTGACCAAACTCATCGCTCCGGAGCTAATAGAACTATCGGAATTCAATTACGAGCACATTAGCTAAGAATGTTGACCAAAGTCAATGATATTCTAAGTTTAAAGCTCTAAAACAGGTGAACGGCTAAAACGGCCAAATAAACAACCAGGGCACCAAACTACCGGTCCCAGTAAGCCATAAATGACTTGGGGAAGCTACAAAAAGGCTCTAACAGTGCAATAAATGCAAAAATGCAATAATGCAAAGATGATCAGAAGGGTCATCACAATATCCACTACTAAAAAGACTTTTGTCCTCGAAAGTCAAGAAAAAAGGAGTACTTGAAGGCTCGAATGACTGCAAATACTGAGCACGCAACTCACTCTTGGTCTCCCAGGTAGCCACCTCAATCGGACGATGCCTTCACTGCACTTTCACAACCAAAATCTCCCTAGATCTCAACCTCCTGATATCTCTGGCCAGAATAGCTATCGGCTCCTCAATAAATGATAAACTCTCATCCAACTGAACAAAATTCTAATGCAACACATGAGACTCATCATGCACATACCGGCGCAACATCAAAACATGGAAAACTAGGTGAACAACTGAAAACATCGAAGGCAAGGCTAACATGTAGGCAAAACTACCAACCCTCTGTAGAATCTCAAACAACCCAATAAACCTGGGGCTAAGCTTGCCCCGCCGACCGAATCACATCACGCCCTTCACGGGCGATACTCGGAGGAAAACCAGATCACCAACACTGAACTCTAAGGAACAAAGTCTACAATCAGTGTATCTTTTCTGCCTACTCTGGGCTGCTCTAAGTCTGTCCTGGATGAAATGGACTCAGTCTAAGGAATCTCTAAGTAAATCTGTACCCTGCGGTCTGGACTCTAACCCATCAAACCAACCAATGGGCAATCTGCAATGCCTACCATACAAAGCCTTGAAAGGTGCCATGCCAGTGCTCGAATGAAAGCTATTATTTTATGCAAACTCAGGCAATGGCACAAACTGATCCCATGAACCTCCAAAGTCAAGAACACAAGTCTGAAGCATGTCCTCCAATACTTGAATAGTCCTCTCGGACTGGCCATCTGTCTGAGGGTGGAAAGCAGTACTAAGATAAACCTCCGTACCCAAATCCCTCTATATAGCTCTCCAGAACTGGGATGTGAACTGAATGTCGCAATCTGAAATGATAGAAGCTGGGACCCCGTGCAACCGTACAATCTCACGAATGTAGATTTGAACTAACCTCTCTGCCCCGTAGGAAGTCTGAACCGGCAAGAAATATGCTGACTTAGTCAGCCTATCAATGATCACCCAAATAGATTCAAACCCCCGAGTAGTACGAGGCAAACCAACAAGAAAGTCCATAGTAATACCTTCCCACTTCCACTCAGTAATGGGAAGTCGATGCATCAAACCACCCAGTCTCATATGCTCAAACTTCACTTGTTAACAGTTCAAGCACCGAGATATAAACTCTGTCACATACCACTTCATACCACCCCACCAGTAAAGTTGTCTCAGGTCTCTATACATCTTCACTACGTCAGGATGGATGGAGTATCTGGAACAATGTGCCTCACAGAGTATCAACTATATCAAATCACCAACTCTCAGAACACAAAGTTGACCCTCAAACCTCAGAATCCCATCGGAACCCAAGGTATCCCGGCTGGCCTCACCCCGAACCACCTAATCACGAAGGTCACATAAACTCTGATCCTCAAACTGTCGGCTCTGAATCTGATCAACTAGAGTAGAGCAAACCTCAACACTGGCAAGAACTCTGTTGGGATCCGATAAGTCAAGCCTAACCAAACGATTAGCCAAAGACTGGATATCTAAGGCCAATGGTCGCTCAGAATCTGAAAGTGAAGCTAGGCTACCAATACTCACCGCCTTTCAACTTAAGGCATCCGCTACCATATTTGCCTTGCCCGGATGGTATAAAATAGTGAAATCATAGTCCTTCAGCAACTCAATCCATCTCCTTTGCCTCGAGTTCAGCTCGCGCTAACTCATAATGTACTGAAGACTATGATGGTCAGTGAATATCTCGCAATGAACTCCATAAAGACATTGCCTCCAGATCTTGAGCGCGAAGACTACCACCGCAAACTCTTAGTCGTGAGTAGGGTAGTTGCGCTCATGAACCTTCATCTACCTCGATGCATATGCTATCACTCAACCCTACTGCATCAACACATAGCCAAGACCGATCGCTGAAGCATCACAATACACGGAGAAGATCTGACCCTCAACCGACAGTGTCAAAACTGGAGATGAAGTCAATAAGGCCTTAAGCCTCTGGAAACTATCCTCGCAATGATCAGACCACTGAAATGGAACATCCTTCCTAGTCAGCATAGTAAGGGTACCTCTATGGAAGAAAATCCCTCAATGAACCATCTGTAATACCTGGCTAACCCAACAAAGTTGTGAACCTCAGCAGGAGTAGTAGGTCTAGGCCAATCACGAACCACAAAAATCTTACCCGAATCAACCCTAATCCCATCCATAGACACCACATGTCCTAGGAATGCAACTGACTCTAGCCAAAACCTACACTTTGAGAACTTTCCATAAAGCCGATGATCTCTTAAATTCTAAAGTACAATCCTCAAGTGTTGTTCATGCTCGTCTCTACTCCGGGAGTATACCAGAATGTCATCAATGAAGACTATCATGAACAGAACTAGGTAGGGGATAAGCACCCTATGCACCAAGTCTATGAAGGCTACAGGGGCATTAGTCAACCCAAAAGACGTAACCAGGAACTTCTAGTGGCCGTAACATGTCCTGAATGTTGTCTTAGGGATGTCCGCCACCCTAATCCTCAACTGATGGTAGCCGGACTTCAAATCAATCTTAGAAAACATAGAGAAACCCTGAAGCTGATCAAATAAGTCATCAATCTTGGGCATCAGATACCTATTTTTCATAGTCACCTTATTCAACTGCCGTTAATCAATACACATCTGCATCAACCCATCCTTCTTCTTCACAAAGAGAACAGGAGCACCCCAAGAAGACACACTCGGTCTAATAAACCCCTTAGCTAAAAAATCCTGGAGTTGCTCCTTAAGCTCTCTCAACTCAGCAGGAGCCATATGATAAGTTGGTATTCTACCTACTTATTTAACTCTTAAACTTATGCTTTTGCTAATAATAAGTGGAAAAATAGTGCATTTGATGCGGATTACTTCTGTTTTGCAGGATTATTTTATTTAGAAGTGATCGATTCGAAATTGGCTGAAAACAAGTCAAGATGGAGAAAATTCTGGAATTCTAGGCAACTCAGCGCAATCGCGCTAAAAGGACCCAATAGCGCTGAAGGCGGATGACAGGCTTGTGCGCGATCGTGCTGGGATGGTGCGATAGCACTACAGAGAGATGGTTAATGCCAGTCAAAGTCAAGGACGCAATCGTGCCAAGACATCACGATGGCGCTGACCAGCATGAGTCCCTTAAGTGTGGTCCCGCAACTTTAATGCGATGGCAGTTGATTGTACATGAACGTGAAAATGGGCAGAAATGACACCATTCGGTAGGGAGGAATAGAAATGGGCATGGTGCCTGGGTCTAACTCAATGGCAAAATCAATATCCCTCTAAGATGGAAGGCCTGGCAGGTCGATAGGAAACACATCTAGGAAGTCTCTAACCACACGAACAGACTCATGAGATGTAGGGTCAGCACTAGCATCTTGGACATATGCTAGATAAGCTAAACACCCACGGGATATAATCTTGCTAGCTCGAAGACAAGAAATGATCCCAGATGATGCATGGCTAATAGAACCCTGCCACACTACCAGGGATACACTGGGCACAACTATGGTAACGGTCTTGGCATAGCAATCCAAAATAGCACGGTGAGGGGATAACCAATCCATGCCCAGTATCACATCAAAATCCAATATATCAAGTATTATCAAGTCAGTCCAAGTGTCCAAATCACCAACAGATATCACACAAGATCTCATAATCCGATCCACTACTAAAGAATCTCCTACTAGGGTCGAAACAGAATCAGGAACAGACAATGGCTTACTAGCCAACCCCAAACAAGGCAGAAAGTAGGCAGATATAGATGAACAAGTGGATCCAGGATTAGACAAAGCATAAGTTGGCTGACGGCATATAGAAGTCGAACATGGCCTCTGACTTTGATCTCCCAGGGACCGCATAGAACT
This sequence comes from Jaltomata sinuosa, assembly GCA_003996215.1. Classification (NCBI taxonomy): domain Eukaryota; kingdom Viridiplantae; phylum Streptophyta; class Magnoliopsida; order Solanales; family Solanaceae; genus Jaltomata; species Jaltomata sinuosa. Next base: position 66,719 of record QJPP01000078.1, read on the forward strand.
GACGACGACTTCCACCTGCCCGACTGCCATCCCTACCACCTGCTCTTCCACATGGGGCACCAACCCTAGCTTGACCACCACCCCCTCTAGCCGGAGGCTGAACTGCTTGCAGTGGCTCGGCTAGGTGAACTGTACCCTACTGGGGGCAATCTCTAGCAAAGTGACCAACCACACCACAACTATAGCAAGCCCCTATTGACTTAATCCATCGTGATGAACCAGCAGAACCCGAATATCCACCACGGCCTGATGCCCCAGAATATGTACCTCTCGACGGCTGACTACTGTGACCTCGCTGACTGCCCTGACCCTACTCAAACTGAAAACCAGAAGCCTAAAGTGACGCCTGTACTGATTGGCTAGACTGACCTTGATGCTGCTGCGGTTGATATCCTCGGCCCTAATAGCTTAAGCCTCTACCAATATGCCTAGAACCATTGTAACCACCATGATATCGAGGCCTCTTATCTCTGGCCTCGGTGTCATGAAAATGTGAATTCTCAACTGTGCAGGCATAGTCTGAAATGGCCTGGAATGACTGACCGCTAGAAACCAGTATCTCTGTAGGATCTCTGAACTCTCTCCGTAGCCCCTAAACAAATATACGGACTCTATCAACCTCAGTCGGCATAATCATGGCTCCAAATGGAGCAAGCTAATGGAATCGGGTCTCATACACTAAGACGGTCATGGTATCTTGAGAAAGTCTAGTGAACTCCTCCCTCTGACGCTCTCGGTTGCTCTGTGGCAAGAACTTGTCTGTAAAGGCCTCATAAAACTCAAACCAGGTCAAGGGTGGTGATGTAGAAGGCCTGCAAGAAACCTGTGCCCTCAACCATAACTTTGCTGGACCCTCCAACTGATATAAAGTGTAGCCAACCCCGTGTCTCCAATAAGCCCAAATGGTGCAATATCTCCTTGCAGGTAATGATAAAGTAATGTGGGTCCTTACTCGATTACCAGCGAATCTCAGTGATGCCAATCTCAAAAACCTACCCAAGGCCTTCTGCTCTGTCTCTGTCATAGTAGGACGGGGAGCAAGAGGCTGGGCAACCGATGGAACTAGTACAACCTCAGCACGGGGAGCTGCAGTGGCTGGCTGCGCTCCTGAACTCTGAACACCTAGGGCTGCCCCCTGAGCGAATGTCTTTGCTGCCTCTGTAGGTCTCTCTCCAATTATACCCAGAAGCTGAAGTAACAAACCCTGAATATCTGAAAACTGAGTTGGGGCTGAAGCTGGCACAGAAGCTGATGCTAGAATTGGTACTGAAGCTGATGGTACCTGGGGTGTCCCTGGGTCCATATGCTACAGCTCTGGAGCTAACTCTGGCCCTACCTCAACTCTAGCAACTCTAGAAGGTGTCGCTGCTCTAGGGCGCCCTCGACCCCAACCTCTACCTCGGCGACCACCCCAGCCCCCAGCTGGAGTCAAAGGTGCAGGGGCAGGAGGCTCTCCTCCGCCAGAAGCTGAAGACCTCATACGAACCATCTGTGAAAGAGTGAACCAGAATAAGTGATATTTCTAGAAACTTTCAAGGATACTATGCACGAAAGAGGAACAAGAACAGTCCATTTTCCTAAGATGTCACTATAGCCTCCCGAAGATTGAGTACGGACGTCTCCGCCCCAATTCGCAGGACTCTACTAGACATTGGATCCTATACCGCTGACACCTGTGAACCTAAAGCTCTAATACCAAGCTGTCATGACCCGATTTCTTGGTCATGATGGCACTTACAACCTTTCAGTAGGCGAACCAATCCTCGTAGCCTGAAAAAGTTAGTAATGGGCTACCTTCGAACAGTTTAACCAGAAGATTTGATACATAAGAAGAAGCAAGGGCATAATGAGAAGAAAATAGATATAAGAGAGATATAAACAAGAGGAATCTAAACCAACCCAAAACCTGGTATCAAAGTGTATAAGAGCCAAACTACATCAGGAATACAAAGGTCCAAAAGTCATATATACACAATGTCTCCAAAACTATAAGAGCACAAAATACATCAAGGATAACTGAAGTCAAGCTCTGAACGCCAAGAGCTCACCCTCAGCATGGATGATCCAAAAACTACACCCCGCATGAGTCTCTGATGCGCTAACAGTGATGGCCCATGCTATGATCTGCACCAAAAGATACAGAGGGTAGAGTGAGCACCAAATGCGAAGCATAAGATACCCAGTATGTATCATAGGCCTACTAGGCACATATAAAGTAAAAGAGCAATAGCAGATAGAGTAGAAGCAAACAGTCATAGAAATCAATGAAAACTACACAGGAACTAGCCCATAGGGAAGATAATAGGAAACAACATATAAGGCTAGCATATACACACAACAGGCACATGTGAAAGTAAGGACGACGCACCTGGGATCCTCCCAAAAAAGTATATATATAAGTGTAGGTTCTAGAAATGGGCGGTATACCGGTAATCTCGAGCGTAAAGAGTGGGAGAGAAGGATAAAGTAGACATGCTCGGTAAATATAACAAATAACAAGCTAAACCATATCATACTCAAATCCCAAAATAATAGCCTAGCAGAGTCCAACTCCATACTTATAGCCGTAATAGAGAACAATTCCATAATAAGTAACGAGAGTCTACTTACAGTCCCCCGGCCACCTATATAATCGAGGAACGCAATCAAGTGAAAACAAACCCTCCGGCATCCCATAATACCGGAGCTTACAATCAACAAACAACAAACAAGGGTGGAATCCCGAACAATGAATGATATGATGCATGAAAACCTCAGGGTGAAATAGAACCTCTGTATATACCACCTCCGGTGCCGATCGAGCCCACCAAGGAGGTTCCATGGAAATCTATATACCTCTACTCCACCGTATACTCTTCCCCCTGGCACATGCAGCACAAAGCCTCAAGCCCGGAGTGTCAAGGTCCATGGAGGTCCCGAACCCCATACTAAAACTCAGAATCAAAACGTGTCCTTTGGAATTGGGTTCGGGTTCAAGCCAGTGGCTAAGTCTCAAATATGCATGCCTAGACCCCATCTAGGACTAAAACAGTGAAATAGATGTCTCAAGAACCCTTCCAAGGGTGCCCGGGCACAACCGGGTCTAAAACAGTAGTAAAAACATCTCAGATGCTCGACCTGGCCGAGCCTGATATCATTTCAAATCAGTAAGAAAACTCAGCTAGCACTCCGACCCGGTCGAGTCTAGCAATAGTAGTAAATCATGATAAAATCATTTTTTAACCTTATTTTACCCTAATAAGATCCACGTATCAAGTAAAATCATTTCCAAATCCAATTTCATCGAAAATGGTCCCCCAGGGCCATGCAAGGTTTAGAAAATCAGTTTTCGTAGGCCCAAAGCCAAAAACCATGATAAAACATTGAAAAACCTCTTTATATGCATGAAAATGATATGATTAACCCAAATAGCTTCTCGGCAGTTCACAATCAACCTAACGGTCGTGTATAGGCTGCGAAGCTACACAGCAAGTATACCCAGCCTAAAAGGATATTTCTATGTCCGGGACTCGTGGAAATTCCCAATAATCCCACCTTATATTTTCCAGAGTCAACAAGACCTCACGGGGTCACAAGGGTAATAAATATATCAACTAATAGGAATACTACACAAACGGGAGGAAACAAATAGGATGAATCATGGAAAATCGGTCAAGGTCTGTGGAACCAACCTAATAACCCAATCCAAGGATGCCAACTAGTACAATTTTACCCGATATATGCGTAGTCTAGGGAGTTAAGCCGTAACCTACCTGTCGTCTGACGACAAGCTGCGGGAACGACGATATCTGAGGCCGAGCTTCTCCTAGAAGCACCGAACAAGAATAAAACTATCAAATTCATGAATAAAATGTTAAGGCAAGTCTAATGATACCCATATTGCTACAATTGTAGCCGAGTCGATATCCGGGTCAAAAGCAAGCCCGCGGGGCCTACAATCTGAAACCAAAAACAAAAAGAACCACGATGACCCCAACGATGACAAGAAGGCATGCTCCAAATTTGAGCACAATTGGACAAGGGAAGGGCACCAAAACATCCCGCCCAAGCTGGGGATTAAAGAATAGAAATTTCGAAAATAAAAATGGAAATTGGACAAGAATTACTTATTTATAGCAAAATGAGCAAAATAAATTAAGAGTTGGTAGAGAGCAAAATGAGTTTAGAGTGAGAAAAGTGAGGAGAAGTGGCTGGAAAAATGAATTTCAAGCTATTTATAGCTGCTGGCCGCAACTTATTTTCTACAATTTTCTGCAATGTTAAAAAAACTCGACGGGGCAATCCGAGCACAATCAAAAACCGATATTTGAAAATCAATAATGCGAATAGAGTGAAAATAATGTTCCGGACTCAACGGAATCGACGAAACTTCTATACGAGGTCGTTTCAGAGAAATATTGACCTAAGACAATTGTAACGAAAAGGAACTCAGGCTCGAAATGAGTCCGACTCATCCGGAACCCGAACCAACCATCTTCCTAGCCCAAACTCAATATTTCAAAGCTGATGGAATCGTCGAATATTGAATCCGACACTCCGATCATCGAAAGTCACCCAAAGTTATACTTTCAACTCCAAATGTCTTGAAAACTGAGAAAACCACACAAAACCCACACCGGAAGTTCTCAGGCCTTAACTAAAGGTCCAACTAGACTAAAATCATTGCTACGGAGCTAATGGAACTATCAGAATTCAATTTCGAGCATGTTAGCTAAGAATGTTAACCAAAGTCGACGATATTCTAAGTTTAAAGCTCTAAAATAGGCAAAAGGCTAAAATGACCAAACGAACGACCAAGGCACCGAACTACCGGTCCCAGCAAGCCATAAATGACTTAGGACCTCTACAGGAAGGCTCTAACAGTGCAATAAATGCTAAAATGCAAAGATAACCAGAAGGGTCATCACAAGAATAGTCTCCAGAAGTACAATAGAAGACTAGTCCAATAGTAGAGGGAGGTGGATCAACTCTGATCGCTGAGAGCCCATCCAATGTTACCAGTCAGCAACTCTGCATGAGGACAACAATCAACGGTGATAACTCGTACTCGGATCTGCATCAGCAAAAAGAGCAAAGATGTAGTATGAGTACCAAATCACGCTGTACACAGTAGGCATCATCGGCCGACTAAGCTTAACTAAGTTATAAATATAACAAAAAATCAATATAACCCAAGGGTAAGAAAGATGAGTCAGAAGGAAATAAAAGGGTCAAACCTATATAATAAGGAGAAATACCTTAACAACACGAAAGGCATAAGCAATAATCTAGCAACAACCAAATCGGTCTTCCCCGAGTCTTGAAAGTGCACCCAATTAAAGAAAGCCAACTATACACGGAGTTTGATAGTAAAGATGTGCAAGGGATACCATAATATGCGATGTGAAATGAATGAAATGACATGTGGCCAATGCAATAATGAATGAAACTCTGAGTCAACTCACAGGATGTTGGAGCTTACCAACCAATACCGTACCATAATACCTGGAATATCCTCGCAGGCCGCCCGAGCTTATCAATACCAATTATGAAATGTAATCCAAGTATAATCAGAGAAAAACCCAGAGTATTCTCATGGGCAGCCGGGGCTTATCAATAAAAATGAACACCACAAGTAAAACCCCAAATGTACGCAAAGGGATCACCGGAGCTTATCAAATACCAACCAATGGATCAAATGAAAGTATGGTTCATCTTTCAGACCACGCGCATGAAAAGTGTTGTATTTTTCCAACTCAGAAATGAGTGAGGAGATGATGTATAGACCTCCAGTAACACTAGTTTTATAGTAAAATAAGCCATTTTCCCTTTTTATTAACCACTACAGTGATAATAATAGGATGCTCCCCCTGGAGCTCAAATCATTTGAAAAGGAAGTATTTTGGGTTTAAAACTTAAAAAATTTCTTAAACCAGTGAAATCTTTCCTTAATTTAAAAACCATTAATTGAAAAGAAGAGTTTTCATATTACACCACCGAGCCATTCAATTCCCGTCAAATCATACTACAACCCAAACATATGCGAAAAAGGATGAAAATGACTCAGTTCAAATGTATATATGAATACTGTAGATACACACAGCTATACCAAGATAGGGCGTTTCACCCTTCATAGCAATATCACGTTAACCTGGAATCCGACTAACCTCAAAAGCATGGCCTCAGGCCCACAAATCCTCATATCATAACCAAACTCAGGAAGATAACATGGTAAGAACAACCAGAACGCCAAGTAAGAAATTACTCTAACACAAAATATACCCTAATAACTACTAAGGCCACCTATTCTAAAGTAAGCACTAAAGGAAACCACTACACTCACTACCAACCCCCAAGGGACCCACCTAAGATGAAAGAACTAACTGGGGATAAGCTAAGGCGTGCAACAAATCAAAACTCAAGAAAAACATGAATTATATTGACCTGGAGTCCATCCAATATTGCACCCACGGCCTCAGGCCCTCAAGTATATCATAAATAGAACACGATATGAGCAAGAAAAATAATATTAATAATAAAGCAATGATAACATCTACTCTATCACGAACCCTTATCTAATTCTAGGCTAAGGCTCCCTAATCTAAGAAACTCAACCAGAAGCAGTCAAAACTAATCTAAGTCATCTTACCCTAATCCCAAGAATAATACACCACCTACGCCAAGTCTTACGGGAAAACTAAAGCCTATACTAAGGATTGCTAGCCAGAATCTACTCTAAAGCCCCTAAACCACCTATAAGGATCAATATGCCTACTCAGAACCATTTTCAAACCACAAGATCTCACCAACCATTGGAAAATTATTATACTCATACCTCATACGAGCAAAGTCTAGATAAAGTAAACCATAACCTACCGGGGAGCCAAGCACGTGCTCATAATCCATAAGACCGGGACAAAACTCCCTCGAAAAGCAACCACAAGCAGCCATACATCATAACAATATTCTACACATCAATACGAAGCTAACGCTACCCATATTTCTAATAATTTAGTTGGGACAAAATTAGGGTCAAAAGCAGGCTCGTGGGCCCCGCAACCTGAAACCAAAAACAAAAATTATCATGAAGTTCCTAACCTCACCAAGAGTAAATGCTCAAAATTAAGCGGAAACGGACCAGAAAAGGAGGCTCAAAACAGCCCATGAATCAAAGAATTAAAAGGGAAAATCATGGAGGAAAACCAAAATTTAAAGAGGAACTTACCGGATTAGAAGCCAAGAAACGATCAAGAAATAACAATATAATTTCCTCCAAGCTACTGGGTTGAACAAGGTAATTTAATGGAGGTTTTAGGAGCTAAAAGCCATGGAGAATCGAGTTTGGAAGTAGAAGGAAATGGCTGGAAAAGAAGGTTGGCCAGCATTTAAATGTTGCCACGCCCAGGCGCCAAGGCGGTCATGCACGCGCAGGCGCGCTGGTGCCGAGGCAGCCAGGCCTGCACAGGTGCGTTGGTACCGAGGTGCTGGCACAGTGCAGGGGGACTTGAACACTGCAGCAAGCAGGCATGCAAGTGCGGCCTTGATAACTCCCTGTCTCCACACCAGCAACCTGCTGCAGCAGCCTATGCCAAGGAAGATTTTTCACACGATGGACCCTCGGGAACGCATCCGGGGTCCCGTGATAACAAATGAGCTATGCTATGCAACTAGAAATAGCATTCTGAACTCAATGGAATTGATAAAAATCCAAAAGGAGGTCGATTTAGCAAAAAGTGGGACCCGCACCCAAAATCAACCTTTAGGCCAACTATTCCAAAATGAAACCTAATGGTCGAAAACAAGTCTGGAAGCCTCAAGATCTGAACCAAAGGTCCCTTTAGCCTAAAGTCAACATTCTGGAGCTAACAACACTGGTGGAATTTCCATCCGAGGCTATCTTCTCCTAATGTTGACCAAAGTCAACCCTTCAAGCCCAATTGGACTAAAAACACAAAACGAGAGAGAATTCCACGATGAAAATCTCCCGAACGACCAAAGGTCCAAATAGACCAAAGTCCATGCTCTGAAGCTAATGGGATGTCAAAATTCGATTTCGAGTGCATTTACCAAGAAAGTTGACCGAAGTCAAAGATTTCCCAAGTTCAAGTTTTAAAACATGGAAATAGTCATAATGACCTAATAAATGGCCTGGGCACTAAACTGTCAGTCCTGGTAAGTCATAAATGACCTGTAGCCGCTGCAAGAAAACTCAAAATACAGAAAATGCAAGGAAACAAAGAAATGACCCAGAGGGTCATTACAACATCCACTACTAAATGAACTTTCATCCTCGAAAGTTAAGAAATAGGAAGTACCTGAAGGCTCGTTAATGTAAAGATACCAAGTTTGTAAGTCAATCTAGGCCTCCTAAAGTGCCACCTCAATCGTACAATGGCCAACGGAAAGATAACCAAAGAAAGCTTACCAAAACCTTAACTCATTACCAGCCAAAATAGGAAAAACAACAAACTATAATTCAAAAGCTAACCGGTCAAATAACTAAACTGAACCCAAAAGAAAACATTCAAAAAGCACCAACACAATACAAGAACCATGAAAACCAATGCAATCATCACACAGAATCGATAACCAAGCTAACTCAAAAACACAAAAACCATTTCCTCTAATATTCCAACCCATGAGCCCTGGGTTTGAAAACCTTTTCGTCTATCCAGAAACATCAGCATTCTAATTGTAAAGTCAAACACTCAAGCTATACTAGAAAATATCAACTAAGCCATTGGAAGGCTATGACTCCTACCATACTTTACCTCCAACAAAGTCGTCAAAAAAACTCGATCTCAACAAAAACCAAATACTAGTCCTACTAACCTCTGAAACACATACACCTGCCCAAGACATACCCACTAGAACCGAAGTAGTCTTCCCTGAATGATTGTCGGTTTGCAAATGTACAACTACGCTTAGATCACCTAAATACCCAAACTTATTTGAAACAACCATTAGAAACCCTAATTATAAGGGAAACAATGAGATTTGAAAATATATAACCAGGCACCCCATGCTGAAAGACAACCTTCCGAAAGCAGATTTTGAACCAAACTCTCTGAACCATAAAATGTCAAATCTAGATAAAGTGACTAGGCTAGGTCAGTCTATCTGAGAAAACCCCAAGGACACCTGAACCATGCAAGAAATGTAACGAGTATGCAACAAAGCCTAAAGTCAACCTCCAACTCCAAAATCTAGTATTTCACCATGGTCCTCAACTCTCGATACACAAATCAGACATAAGTATCTACCTTGTTGGACCAGTACACATTCCAATAGCTTAGAAGTATCTCTCTAACTGATAACTTTTGGCACTTCACAAAAGGAGTATAAACCAACGCTGGAATCCATAAGTCTCTGAACCTTAAAGAACCCATCTCACTCTGGAAGAACTGCTAGAAGGGAATGATCTTCTGAATCAATCTAGTCAAAGGTTCCACGAACAGAGGAAGTCTTTCACAACCCTCCTAAAATAGCTTGCTAACCCACAAAGTCTGAAACCAACTCCAAATTCTAATCAATCTCCTCCCTACTTCTCAAGTAGACTCGGATGCCACCTAAGAATATTGTAGTAACCGGAACCCGAATAGGATCTGAACACGTTGCTCATCGAGTCAACTACAGAAACTGACCCAAAGGAAGAACATCGGAACTTGCACCATAAACAAAAGCAAGACAATCCCACAGATGGCTAGGTTCTAACATAGGAATGACCAAGCCTAGAATCACCACGAAAGCCCACCAAATATGATGGCAAGGTCCACCATACATTGCACCCTAAGATGACTACTACCCAAAATGACCAAACTCGATCCACTACTAAAAGAGTTTTTCTACGGGATAGCTATATGTAGAAACATTACAATCCCACATAGTAAGTCCAGATGAGAAGCAATGTAAGCATATATATGTAAGGACATACATATCCCATATCAAATAATACCAAAAGCTCACTAATGATAATAGAATCATATATACGATAAAAGCATCCACGTGACTCCATCTACCATGAATACCTAATTGGTACGACTAGGAACAAACTCTGACAACCTGGGAAGCATCCCTACTAACCTGTGCACCGCCACTGGCCAGTGATACTAGAACTCGGAGGGGGTGAAACTCTCTGAATCTCATACAAGTCCTATCAAAGTGTCCCTGCTCACCACAAACATAACAACCCTTAACAGAAGTGCCCCGATAAGAAAACTCAGTTGAACCCACTGGCCACCACAGCCCAAATACCCAGTATGCAAACTGCGAGAAATCTGATCTGAACCCTAACTACTCTGCCTACTATGCCCCAACCAACTACCCTCTAACATCTATAGTGCTATATGAACTGACCAACAAAACAGAGAATGTCGTGGGTAACCCTCCAGGAGAGAAACCTCTACCTCAAAACTGAAAATCATTGAAACTACCCTAATAGGGAGGCCTCTTACCACTGCCTCTAACGAGCTCATAACATATTCCCTTGATAACTAGTGTATGATCAACAACCACAAGAAATATAGACCCTAACGCCACTAGTTGCTCTATAGCCAAACGAAGTGGTAGATCCAACCCTCAGACAAACTGGCAAACCCGCTCGTGCTCTGTAGGAAGAATCATAGCAGCATGCCTAGACAACTCATGGAACCATGCCTTATACTCAAAAATTGACATAGAGCCCTTCTCTAACCTGGTGAACTGATCCCTCAACCTCTCCCTCAAGTTGCAAGGTACAAACTTCTCCAAGAAAGCCTCGGAGAACTGAGCCCAAGTCATCGAAGGTGACCCGACTGGTCTGCAAGCAGTATAAGATCTCCACCACTATTTTGCTAAAACATCCATATGAAATGCAGTGTAATCAGCCCTGTGAGACTCAACTAACCCAAGGTTATACAACCTCTCCTGGCAACTAATCAAGAACTCGTAAACATCCTCCCAAGGGGTACAAGAAAACCTCGGAGGACCCAATCTGATGAACCTACCCAATATCTTCTGCTCATCAATCGACATAACCGGCCTAGCTGCAATACGCTGAGCAACCAATGGAATTGGCAACATCTCCAAATAGGGAGCCACAATGGCTGGTTGTGCTCTTAGTCCCTAACCACTATGTGTTGATGTCTGGGCTAAAGTTTGTGTCTCATCTCTAGTCTGCGAACCACCAGGTGCACTAGGTAGAGTCCTGGCCCATTATATACTCTCCAATAAGCTAAGAATCCCTACTAAAATACCCTAAAGGGCCAGTGAAGCTACAAATCCTGCTAGAGGCTGGGCTGACCCCACGCCCTCTAATTGAAACTGAACCCTCAACCCCTAACTCTGCTAATCATGCTCCAGCGGCAGGTATATGAGCCTCGCCCAAGACCGCTGTCAACCTCATCATAACCATTTGAGAAAGAAAGGAACAATTGAAGTAAAGACTTTAATGAAGCGAAGAACACACGATAAGGAATCAACAAGATAGGACTTTTCTAAGGATGCTCGGTAGCTTCCCACAGATAGGATACGGACGTCATCATATCAATTCGTGAGACTCTACCAGATACATGCCCTTGTAGCAACAACACCAGTGAACCTAGAGCTCTGATACCACTCTATCACGACCCAAAAACTCAAGTAGTAATGGAACCTACTATAACCCACTAGTAAGTAAGCCAACCCTTAGCCCAAAAATGTGAGTAATGGGCTAATCACAAGAAAGAACCCATCAACGGAAGAAATATCAAATAAGAAGCGGAAGATATGATAAACCAATATAAGTAAAAGGGAGGAAAGAGAATAAAATACACAAGAATCCCATAAGACTTGGTGTCAGTTGGTACAAGTGCTACTACAATTTAGATGAACTAGACAGGTACAAAAATAAATAGAATATTCTCCATAAGTACAATAGAAGACTAGTCCAACAGTAGAGGGAGGTGGATCAACTCTGATCACTAATAGATCACCCAATGTGTCCAGTCAGCAACTTTGCAAGAGGACAGCAATAAATGGTGATAACTCGTACTAGGATCTAAATCAGCAAAAAGATGTAGAAGTGTAGTATGAGTACCAAAACATGCGGTACCTAATAGGCATCATTGGCACACTGATCTCAAATAAGATATAAATGTAACAAAAAGCGAATATAACCCAAGGGTAAGAAATATGAGTCAGAAGGAAATAAAAGGGTCAAACCTAGATAATAAGGAGAAATACCATAACAACACAAAAGGCATAAGCAATAATCCAGCAACAACCAAATTCGATTTCCTCGAGTCCAGAAAGTGCACCCAATAAAGAAAGCCAACTATACATGGAGTTCGATAGTAAAGATGTGCAAGGAATACCCTAATATGCGACGTGAAATGAATGAAATGACATGTGGCTAATGCAATAATGAATGAAATCATGAGTCATCGTATGGTCCACTGGAGCTTACCAACCAATACCGTACCACAATACCTGAAATATCCTTCCAGGCCACCGAAGCTTATCAATACCAATCATGAAACACAATCCAAGTATAATCATAGAAAAACCCATAGTATTCTCATGGGCCGCTGGGGCTTATCAATGAAAATGAACAACATAAGTAAAACCCCAAATATATGCAAAGGGGCCGCCAGATCTTATCAAATACCAACCAATAGATCAAAGGAAAGTAATGTCATCTTTCAGACCGCGCGCATGAAAAGTGTAGTATTTTCACAACTCAGAAACCAGTGAGAAGATGATGTGTTGACCTCCAGTAACACTAGTTTTATAGTAAAAGAAGCCTTTTTCCCTTTTTATTAACCAAAATAATGATAATAATAGTATGCTTCCCCTGGAGCTCAAATCATTTGAAAAGGAAGTATTTTGGGTTTAAAAGTTAACAAATTTCTTAAACTAGTGAAATATTTCCTTATTTTAAAAACCATTAATTGAAAAGAAGAGTTTCCTTGTTACACCACCGGGACATTTAATTCCCATCAAATTATACCGTAACCCAAACATATGCGAAAAGGGATGAAAATTAATCAGTTCTAATGTATGTATGAATACATGTAGATACACACAGTTATACCAAGATAGGGTGTTTCACCCTTCATAGCAATATCACACTAACCTGCAATTCAGCTAAGATCAAAATCATAGCCATAGGCCCACAAATCCTCATATCATAACCAAACACAAATATAACACAATAAGAACAACCACAACACCAAGTAAGAAATTACTCTAACACGAAATATACCCCAACAAATGCTAAGGCCGCCAATTCTAAAGTAAGTACTAAAGGAAACCACTACACTAACTACCAATCCCTAAGGGACCCACCTAAGATGAAACAACTAACCGGGGCTAAGGTAAGGCGCCCAACAAATCAAAACTCAAACAAAACACAAATTATACTGACCTGGAGTATAGCCAATCCAGCGCCCAAAGACTCAGGCCCTTAAGTATATGATAAATAGAACACGATACGAGAAAGAAAATAATAATAAAAATAATAAAGCAATGATAACATCTACTCTATCACGAACCCTTATCTAATTCTAGGCTAAGGCTCCCTACTCTAATAAAATCAACCACAAGCAGCCTAAACTAAGCTAAGGCATCTGACCCTAATCCCAAGGATAATACACCACCTACGCCAAGTCTTACGGGAGAACTACAGCCTATACTAAGGATTGCTAGCCAGAATCTACTTTAAAGCCCCTAAACCACCTATAAGGATCAATATGCCTACTCAGAACCATATCTAAACCACAAGATCCCACTAACCATTAGCAAATTATTATACTCATACCTCATATGAGCAAAGTCTAGAATAAGTAAACCATAACCTATCGAGAAGCCGAGCACATGCGCACAATCTACAAAACAGGGACCTATCTCCCTCAAGAAGCATCCACGAGAAGCCACACTATCATAACAATATTCTACACATCAATACAAAGCTAATGATACTTATATTGCTAATAATTTAGCCGAGTAAAAATTCAGGTGGCAAGTGGGATCGTGAGCCCCGCAACCTGAAACTAGAAACAAAAATCATGAAGAGGTTCCCAGCCTCACCAAGAGTAAATGCTCAAAATTTGAGTAGAAACGGACCAGCAAAGGGGGCTCAAAACATTCCAAGAATCAAAGAATTAAAGAGGGAAAATCATGGCGTAAAACCAAAATTTAAAGAGGAACTTACCGGATTAGAAACCAAGAAACGTTCAAGAAATGACAATATAATTTCCTCCAAGATGCTGGGTTGAACAAGGGAATTTAATGGAGGTTTTGGGAGCTTAATACCATGGAGAATCGAGTTTGGAAGTAGAAGGAAATGGCTGGAAAAGGAGGTTGGCTAGCATTTAAATATTGCCACGCCCAGGCGGCGAGACGGCCATGCAGGCACGCTAGTGCCGAGGCAGCCAGGCACGCACAGGAGCGCTGGCACCAAGGCATTGGCACAGTGTAGGGGTGTTGGCATACTGAGGTAGGCAGGAACACAGGTGCAGCACCTAGGCACAGGTGCGTACGCATTGGCGCAGCCCGGGATACACCATGTAGCCACACTAACAACCAGCTGCGCAGCCTATGCCAAAGTATATTTTTCACATGATGGACCCTTGGGACTATATCCAGGGCCCCACAAACACAAATGAGCTGAGTTATTCAACTAGATATGGTGTTCCAATTATAAGTCACCTAAACTAGAATAAAGTGCACAAACTTTGTCAATTTATCCATGATAACCCATATCGAATCATGCTTCCCCAAGGTCTTGGGAAGGCCAACCACAAAATCCATTGCTATTCTTTCCCACTTCAATTTAGGAATGGGCATTTTTTGTAGGGTTCAGGTGCTCATACTTCACTTGCTGACAGTTCTAAAACTTAACCATAAAATTGACTATTCCTCTCTTCAGTCAGCCCCACTAATAGTGTTACTTCAAATCGCGATACATCTTGGTCACACTAGGATGTATGGAATACTTAGAATAATGAGCTTTAGCCAATATAGTAGGAATCAAATCATCAATACGGGGCACACAAACTTGCCCCTTAATTTGGAGAACACCCTTATTATCAATCATGGCCTCCTTAGCCTCACCCTGCAAAACCTTGTCACAAATCTTACTCAACTTAGCATCTTTGAACTATTTTGCCTTTATTCAGTCAGGAAATGAGGAATTTTCCTAAACACCTGCCAATAATCCACCTCTCTTAGATACTTCCAGCTTCATGAAACTGTTAGCTAAAGTTTGAATTTCTCTAGCTAATGGGCGCCTGGTATCCTTTAAATAAGCTAAGCTACCCATACTTTTAGTCTTTCTACTCAATGCATCGACTACTACATTAGCCTTACCTGGATGGTATAGGATGGTGATGTCATAGTTCTTGAGCAACTCCATCAACCTTTGTTGCCTCAAGTTCAACTCTTTCTGCGTGAACACATATTGTAAACTTCAGTGTCTGGGAATACTTCAGAACAAACCTCATAAAAATAATGCCTCCATATTTTGAGAGCGAAAACTACATCAGCCAACTCTAAGTCATGAGTTAGATAATTTTTCTTATGCACTTTTAGTTGCTGCGAATCATAAGTGATAACATTCTTTTCCCACATTAATACAACACCTAGACCAGATCGTGAGGCATCACAATACATAATAAAATCCTTACCATCTACTGGAAAGGAAAGAATAGGAGTGGTAGTCAATAAGGTATTGAGCTTTTGAAATCTCTCTTCACATTCATCTAACCAAAGTAAAGGTACCTCTTTCTGAGTTAGCTAGGTCAGATGAGTAGCAATGGATTGCAGATCTTATCATAAATCTGCGATAGTAACTGGCAAACCCCACAAAACTACAAATCTCAATCACTGAAGTGGGTCTACCCCAATTCTTGAGTGCCTCAATCATTTTCGGTTCTACCATCACCCCATCTTTCGAAACTACATGTCCCAACAAGGACATAGAAGTAAACCAGAATTCATATGTAGAGAATTCTTCATAAAGCTCCTTTTCTTTCAACAAACCCAACACAATCCTTAGATGATTCCCATGATCCTATTCACTCTTAGAATATACTATGATGTCATCAATAAAGACAATAACAAAGGAGTCCAAGTAGGGATTAAATATCCCATTAATCAGTCCCATAAAAGCGGCTGGAGCATTAGTCAACCCTAATGACATCACAAGAAATTCATAATGGCCATACTTGGTCTGGAATGCAGTCTTAAGAACATCAGCGGGCTGAATTTTTAACTGGTGATACCCAGACCTCAGATCATTCTTAGAGAAGACTGCTGCACCTTGCAACTGGTCAAATAAATCACCAATAAAAAGAGGGGGATACTTATTACGAATCATAACCTTATTCATCTGCCAGTAGTCTATGCACATACATAGACTACCATACTTTTTCTTTACAAATAAGTCTGAAGTTCCCCAGAGTGAGGCACTCAGATGAATGAATCCCTTTCCTATCAGTTCCTGCAACTGAGCCTTTAGCTCCCTCAACTCAGTTTGTGCCATTCTATAAGAGGGAATAGAAATGGGATGCGTATTTGGTTCTAAATTAATACAAAAGTCAATGTCACAGTCTAGTAGCATGCAAGGCAAATCCCTAGGAAATACCTCTTGAAACTCACACACCACAAGAACTGACTCGATAGCCGACCTCTGAACTAGTGTCCTGAAGATGAACTAAGAATACCAAACACCCCCTTCCCATCAAACCCTGGGCATGAAGAAATGATATAACTTTCATAGGAGCGGGACTATAATTACCCTCCCACTCTAGTCTATCCATCCCAGGCTTGGCCATGGTCACTGTCTTATCATGGAAGTCTAATATATCATGGTGTGAAGACAACCAACTCATCTCTAGAATGATGTTGAAATCCATCATGTCCTAAATTACCAAATTAGTCCAAGTATTTTGCCCCATAAACATGACAGGACAATCATGAAAAACTCTATCAACTATCATAGAATCTCCAATCGGAGTAGGCACATGAACAGAGAAATAAAGCAATTCATAAACCATGTCTAATCCCACAACAAAAATAGCAGATACATACAAGAAAGTATAAACAAGATCAAATAAAACTGAAGTCATGCGGTCACAGACAAGAATGGTACTTGTGATCACCGCATTCTGATGCCTTTACCTCTGGCATGCTTGGAAAGGCATAGAAATAGTTTCTACCACCTTCCTGTGTGCCACCACTATTGGGATGATTACCACCTCTGCCAGCATTACCACTGCCCTGGTTAGGCTGGGTGCCACCCCTACCAGTCATGTGACCACACCGCTTTACCTATGGATGATCTCTACCATAACCATTACCTCCTCTACTTGTCAGAGGACTGGGAGCGTGCTACTGACTTGCTTCTTGTCTTGTAACAGAAACTATATCTTTCCATAAGACTAGATTACTTAAAATCGTATAAAAAAAATATCTTACAAAAAGGGTAACTAAGTTGTGTCTCCGATATTTAATTTGCAAAACTTGCGCTAGTTCGTATTTTAATCCTCGTGGATGTTAAGCCATTAGTAATATGATGTGATTCAAGAAATTATTGTATGTACTTCTTGAGCTAGAATGTTTAAGACTAGAAGTTGAATGGGTAATTAGTAAAGTGTTCAGAGAACATGCATTAAAGGAACTGTATAAGCTAAACAATGCATCACAGTTCAGATGGTCGCCTCTTAGTAGAATGGCTTCCTTATGGCCTAAAAATAAGCAGGTAATTCATTCTAGTCAAATGTATCCTATGTTGCTGGGGCTCTTCAAAAAATATTCCTGCACCAGTGCCAGATCCTTAAAAAAATGCATTGCTTTTGGAGGATCTAGCACACTACCACCAATAATTTTGAAGAGTTCGAGCATCAACATAGGATGTATTCATTTAGACGTATGATCTATACGCAAAAATAGCTCATAAACTACCAATTATTTCTAGAATAGGTATTGTTTTAGGGAAAAAATGAAAATGGTTTGACTTTAATAATCATTTCAAAAAAAACCAAGTTAAAGTTTCAAAATAATTTCAAGTAAAAGCAAGAGTCGTCATTTAATTAATTAAAAGAAAATTAAGAAAACCTTTAAAACTTTCTAAACTTCAAAACAGACACAGACTTTAAAAATTAAGAGATTTTGGGTAAGAGGTTCATATTAATACTCTTGGAAGGGTGTTAAGGCACCAAGAGTATCCGCTAAATCGCGTTTATCCGGTGATTTGAAATAAATCTTATTTTGACTAACTTTGGAAAATACAAATTTATTTTATGAAGTATGAAAATCATTTGATGATGAAAATAAGACTTTAAACAAGTTCTTAAGGAAAGACTAGTTCAAACAAAGGAATTTGATCAAGAACCATTTTAAAATAATTTTTTTAAGAAAAAGCATATTTATTTAAAATATTTAAAGGAAAGAAGTGAAGGGCCTTTGAAGAGTATCAGTTGAATTCCACATCGGAACACTTAATAAACCCATAAACAAGAAAGATTAATTTAACAAAAATAGCAATTTCAACGGGGTCCCAACTAGATTAAATTTTTTACTAGAGTTAGAGTTAACAACAAGCAATTATACAATTAAATAAGAGAAGGAAAGAAATTTTGATTAAGTTTTGACTTAACCATTAACATGTCCTAAACCTAATTGTGGACTATGAAGTCCATTCGCTGCTACTACTGTCTTATTTGGACTTTGTCAAGTCCATTTTTTTTACTGTGGTTGCCGCTATGTTTTGGCTTTTTAGCCTTCTCTGCTGACTGTTGCTGCCTCGTTGTTGCTGTTCACATTGGGCAAAGTATTTGACTCCCTTCATAACAAGAGTTGATGGACTCGAAGGTGCTGAGTTTTAACCCAATGAAAATGCTAGGCAGAAGTCCAAAATGTACTCGATACGGGGGTGGAGTAAGTCACATGGACTTATGCTTGGACAGTTTATGCAAAGAAAAGGAGAAAGTGAATTAGTATCAAACCATAACAGTATTAGTACTTAAAACAAACTGAAAGAGAACAAAATTATTGATCCCCACATCTAACAATCATTATTCACAGAAAATATTATGAACAAGATAAAACTAATTTGCTACCAGGCTATTTATACTTTTATGTTAATTCACGCAATAAACCCACTAAAATGAATCAAATCCAATCATGCTAGGTCCAATTCTTTGTTATAACAAAGGACAAAACCCTATTGCTAGCATAGGCCATTCAAGACGGAATAGGCAAGGCGTTACTATAGTTCTACATTCAAACAAAATTCGGGAAAGGAAAGAGAAAGTAGCTAGCAGTTCATTGAAAGAGAAAACCAAACATAACAACGTTAAAGGCCACACTCTAAGAACGTGAGAAAACTTGAAACTACTTTAGAATTCAGGGAATGACTATCCATTGTTGACTTTGATATGAAACATATAAGGAATTAACTTTTATGCTAAAGCTCACGGTTGATATACCTTTTAGAATATGGAAAATAATCATTGTAGCCTCGAGGAACAAACCTGATTTTTTTCTTTGACTAAAAGATTATTTTGTAAAGGTCTTCATACGAATTCAATCATGTAAAGAGACTAAAATAACACAAACCAATCATTTTAATACTCATACATCTCATACCGGAGATGTAAGGAACAAACCTAAAGAAGGCAACCATATTATGACATTACAAGCTACTGGAAACATAGTTATTAGCTAAAGCGACTAATAATACGCACAATCATATGCTGAAAAAATAGAACCAAAGGAAAAACTAATTAAAAAATTTGAGGGAAAGAAAGAAAAGAGATTATTAGTCAAGGAAGAAGGCAGCAGTTCAGTTTTTAACGAAGCTAGTTCTATAGCCACTATTGGATTTCAAAGTTAAATGACTAAAATTGAGCATACAACATGTTATCATACGAAAACCTTAACTTTTACTAGCAATCCCATTGGATTTAAACACGGGACAGGTTTGTTTTCTTCCAGTAGCAATCACAACACACAAGGCAAGCTTCATCTTTATAACTTTGTAAGACGGGAAGAGGGATGAAAGGGGATAAACAACTTATTTTAAAACAAACGAGTTTTAGGCAGATAATAGCTAATGTGATCTTCAACATGGAGTCAACTATCAGATAGCTTAAATAAGATGAAATCCATTAGGCTAATACAAAATCTGTGTAAGATGAATCAAAGAGTGCAGTCTCTAAACAAACCAAATTCCTTAATCCAGTTCTAAACAAACGACCATGCTATCCGTGTTACTTTGCCACGAGTGAGAGCACACCAAATCAAACACATAAAAATTCAACACTAGAAAACATATAGAAATTCAATCAGAAAAGAAGAATTGATCAGTTTTTGAAAAGAAGCGAGTGATTTGAGAAATCAACTGATACATCATTACACGGAAATTTGAATGAACTCCGCAGTAACAATAAAAAATTGAACCAGTCAGGTATCAATATAAATAAACAAGACCAAACCAATCATTCACTAAATTCATAATAAGAGTAAAATCTCACACCATAACACTCAAACGTGAAAGAAAGGATGCAAAAGATGAAACATTTACCTGTTTTGGAGTAGCATCCTGGGAATGACGAGTTGAGTTCTTGGAATTGATTCAACTTTTTGACGAACTAGAAATTTGAGGTTTCTTGATTTTTCAACGGCAAAAGGAAAGAAGCATGAAACCTTCAAGAAACTCAATGAAACAGACTTGATTTTTCTAGGTTTCCCCAAGAGCCAGAGAAAGACTCTCCAAGGCCTTGCTACCCAAAATAATCCTCCTCAATCAGTGAGAAGAAGAAGGTATTTATAGGGAAAGATTAGGGTTGAATTGGGGGGAACGTTGTGGGGGGGAATCTGGATAAGGGTTGGAGAATTTTTGAAATTCAAAACCAAAATCCTTCAAATGCTTACACGTCAGAACATTGTGGTACGAATTCCATCATACACCAATGATTTGGAGCATTCCCCGCAATGATTTAGGGAGAGAAATGTTGAGAGGCCACCTGTGAGCATCTTGGTTCTTCTAGAACCTGGACAGCTCATTGATTCGTACAAACAAATGGGGAGAGGGAAAATTGACAGAGTTTGGATGGAATTTGTGAAAGTTGGGCGTTGTTTGGAGCTGATTTGCAATTCATTTGGAGCTGGTTGATAGATAAAGGTATTGGGTTCATATTGGTGTTGTCATTGTTGAGAGAGAAGAGGAGAGAAAGTTAAAGGGACGTTTGGTGTGCGTGTGAGGAAAAAAGAGAAAGAAGTGAGTATAAGGGTGAATTGGGTTGTGCCGGAGCGGGTCAGGCGAATAAGGAGTGGGATGGAGAAGATTTGATTCTGGGGAGGTTAGGAGAATAATTTGATTTAAAGGCTGGCCACTTTGCTTTGCAAATGCGGTCAGATTTAGTTTAAAGGATAGCCAAATTAAAATAATTAGGGAAATTCGGCCAAAATTGAAATGAATTAAATCCTTAATTAATTAACCAAGCTTCTATATTTGACAATTTCAGAATAATTATTTTAAATAAATACACAATTGATTCATTTAAAATCAAAGAATTAATCATGCAATCATTTCTTGCTTTTAAAATCAATTTTGAGGAAAATGTAGCATTTTTCATCTTTAAACAGGATTTTTATTTAAAATAATTTTGAAAATGTTTCTTTTGAGTAAAATTTATATACTTCTATATAATTAAATATAGAATATATATATTTCACATAAAATTACTAAATTATCCTTAAATTAATTTTGAAAACTTTAAAATCTTATAAAAACAATTATTTCAAAATTGTTTAAAATATTAGAAGCTCAAAATTAATCACGAATATGGAGGGCAAAAACTGGGTGTCAACAACTTCCCCTCCTTTTGAGTAGGGTGAATGCAAAGACCCCTGGGCAAAGGAAATTGACGTTCTCAATTTTTTTCGACCACAGATTCATCTCTCGGAAGCGATTGATTCTAGCACAAATTTCAAGGAATTATGGCTGAACCCCAGTATCGGGTTTCCTACATATCTCAGGTTACATGAGAATTCAGGCCACTTGTAGTTCAAAACGCTTGATTTTATGCATGATTTTTAAAGAATTCGTAAGCTATTCTGGCTTCAGATTAAGGAGAGACCGGAAAGGCGGGGAGTAAGAGGATTGGGGGAGGTTTGGAATGCAGCCGAGTTTTCAACACAGATCCTGCCTACATATCCCAAGACTCAGGAAATTAGGCTACTTGTAGTTCGACTCAATCGGTGGAAAAGGTAATCTCTTATGCTAAGATAACCTTTATCTTTGGAGGAGTGACAATTAATTGAATTATGGAAAAGAGGCTTGCACCCATAAATTAGAACTTACACAGACATAATTTACAAAGCTCGGGGCATATTATCACCCAGATTTGAAAGAGAATGATATTGCTCTCAGTTCGAGTTTGAAAATTACCCTGGATGCGAAACTGAAAAATGTTATGCCTTTTGATAGGGGTGTGGTTTTATTGAAGTGGAAATCGATCCTCAACTCGCGTCCAAAGAGTTTGATACTCCTCTTCAGACTATGTCCTAGCTAGCTGCTAAGAAAAAGTTCCACATTGTGATCCATCCTTTTTGTCGTAGTCCGCACCTGTGGTTTTGTTTTGAGAATTTTATTCTTTTCGGATGCTCTTGAAAATATCTCAAAACAAAATTGTTAGTGTTAATGTAATTCCATTTGGAGAGATAGTTTATTTGTCAAACCTTGTCCTTGGATTAAGTACGAATCCCATGTCGTGATGTCCTTTTGATGTGTTTTGTACATGTTGTTATGGTTCGAGATTTTCATCCTCTCGGATGCTCTAGGAAATATTTTGAAATAAGATCATTAGTGGTAAAAGCAGTTTTGATAAGGAGAGATAGCTTTTGTACCTCATTTCCGCATATGTTATTTCTTGAAGAAGATGACATCGGTAAAAGCAGTTTTGATAAGGAGAGATAGCTTTTGTACCTCATTTCCGCATATGTTATTTCTTGAAGAAGATGACATCCTTTCCTATTCCTGTCTTAGGAAATAACAACTTCCACGATAAATAGACATGATAGCCTTTGTAGCTATCGGATAGGATTGCCTTTGTGGAGGATTGGACATGATGATCTTTGAATGTGATGATCTTTATAGCCATTGTGATGTAACCGTTTGTAGCATTCTCTTGATATGATATGATTCCCCTTTCAGCTATTGGCAATGATGCTTTGCATAGACCTCGGGTAAGTCTTGCACGTTATCCATATCGATGCGACTTAAAGACATCCTTTCTTACATCATCCTCTTTCAGTTTTGACAAACGTCAACCTCGTTTGGTTTGATTTTGAATGAATATCTTTGGCCTCAATGCATATCATCCCTATTTGGTATTGACATAACATACAGACACACATCTATGAGTCATTCTCTTGCAGTTTGACTTTGAATGAATATCTTTGGCCTCAATGTATATCATCCCCATTCGGTATTGACATGACTTATAGACATCCATCTGTACGTCATCCTCTTTCACCTTGACTTTGAATGAATATTTTTGGCCTCAATGCATATGATCCCCATTCGGTATTGACATGACTTATAGACATCCATCTGTAGGTCATCCTCTTTCAGTTTTGCTTTGAATAAATATCTTTGGCCTCAATGCATATCATCCCCATTCGGTATTGACATGACTTATAGACATTCATATGTATTTCATCCTCTTTCAATTTGACTTTGAATGAATATATTTGTCCTCAATGCATATCATCCCCATTCGGTATTGATATGACTAATAGATATCCATCTGTAGGTCATCCTCTTTCAGTTTCACTTTGAATGAATATCTTTAGTATAGATGCACATCATCCCCATTCTGTATTGACATGACTTGTAGACATCCTTCCATACGTCATCCTCATTCAGTTTGACTTTGAACGGATCTTTTTGGCCTCAATGCATATCATCCCCATTCGGTATTGACATGACTTATAGACATCCATTTGTACGTCATCCTCTTTCAGTTTGACTTTGAATGAATATCTTTGTCCTCAATGCATATCATCCTCATTCGGTATTGACGTGACTTATAGACATCCATCTGTACGTCATCCTCTTTTAGTTTGATTTTGAATGAATATATTTGGCATAGATGCACATCATCCTCATTTGGTATTGACATGACTTATAGACATCCTTTTATACGTCATCCTCTTTCAGTTTGACTTTGAACAGATCTTTTTGGCCTCGATGCACATCATCCCTATTCGGTATTGAAATGACTTATAGACATCCTTCCATACATCATCCTCTTTTAGTTTGACTTTAAATGGATATCTGATGGCCTCGGTGTATATCATCCCTATTCGGTAGTTACATGACTTGTAGACATCCATCTATATGTCATCCTCTTGCAGTTTTGACGAGCGCCATCCTCTTTCAGTTTTGACTTAAATGGATATCTGATGGCCCTTAATCTTGGTCCTTATAGCAAGAATAAACATGAAATATCCTTTGCGATAGCTGAAGAAAACATCACCTTTAATACGGTGTTGGTCTTGTTGATTCCTTTCACCTGTGTTTGCGCTCAAAACAAATGATCAGTAGACACAATGTCTCTTTTGCTAGTGACTAGAGTCAAAACCTCAAGGAAAGCTTAAAGAAAACATTCATAGTAATAAGATAGAGAATTGGTTTGCAAGCATCGTCCTTTTTTCGAGGTAGGAAAACAAACAAATGGTCATATAAGTGAATGATTAAACCCCATCTCTGTGAACAGCTATAAATACCACCTTCGAATATCATATGTTCGTTGTGATTCATGATCTGATGGAGATTTGAGGAGGGTGTCATTTCTCTTACCTTATCTGATGATCTCTTTGATCAGGTTATTTTCATGTCGACTTCCTAGCGTGTACCTACAGGGTAAAAAATTAGTAGACATAACGTCGCTTCTGCTATCGACTATGGTTGAATTTTTGAAAAACTTTGAAGAAAGCATTTGCAGCATAAATTAAATGGACTTGTTTGCCAATATCCTTCTCTTTTCGAGGTAAATGGATAAGCAAGAGGTCTTTTCATTTGTAAATAAATGGTTGAACCCTGGCTTTGGGCACAACTACAAATACCGTTCTTGAACATTGCATGTTCATTGTGATTTATGACTTGTTAGGAATTTGAGGAGGACGTCGCCATTCTCTCCTTGTCTGGTGATCCCTTCATCCATAGAATAGTTGTTAGTCTTGGAAAGTTTTGTCGCCTTGGGCTCTTTCCAATCGTCTTGTTTCTTGTTAATATTGGGCATTCTGCTTTGTTGTATTCTATCGAATAAAGGAATATGTTGAATAATTAGAACCTTTTGCTGATATTTTATTGATCTTGGGATAACCTGCATCCACAAAAAAATTATTATTTTTTTTGGCAAAATTGATCTATGTTGACCTCCTTTGATCGTCGGCTCTTGTCTAGCTTTCTCTGAGTGCTTGTCATCTTCAGATGTCTGCCTTGACTCTCCGATTCATGGTAGATGTAAGAAGAAATCAATTTATAAAAGATTAATTTTGATATAAAGATTTTTTCAACTAAGTTTTAAAAAATAATGATTTTAAAGAATGAATAGGAAAAGGTATATGCCAATCTTGTCATGTCATGTTATGGCTTAATTAACATCCTTCATTTGGGGCCTTGATAATCTGACTCACTGCTGGCAAGCTCTGGAGATTCTTCAACATCCTCGATAACGAGTTTGAAAAATGGTCCTTCGAGAAATATGTCATAACTTGATATTAGTTCACTTAGACTTATTTGCAACGGGGATTTCTAAAGTTGACTCTGATCTTTTGGTATTGGGGGATTCTCAGAGTTTGTATCTGAACTCGCCAATTAAGCATGCTGGAAATTTTAAGGTCATTCTCAAAATTTCTGCCCTAGTTAGAGATTTTGTGACGAACCTTGTATCGTTGATAAGAGGTTTGACATTCGGTGGGGATCTTGAGATTCTTTCTCAAAATTCACTTTGGTTACACTCTTTGGCATAATCTGAATTCTGACTTGCTGTAAACGATCTCCGCCCTTCTGAATTTTCGAAATTCCTTTCTCAAAAATTCTGCCCCAGTTTCTATTTCCTAGGGTAGTATGACTAAGCCGTTGTGGCATCTATGTATCCCGTTGATGCAGGAATCAGGTCAAATGTAGTTCCCCCAATTGTAGCAGAAGAAAATTATAATAAATAAAGGGGTGACCGAAGCCGATAAAGGCCGCCTACGTATATCATTCTTGAGAATTTAGGTCATCACGTAGTTCAAGACAAAAAAGGGAAAGATAGATTTTTCTAAGGAGATGACTGAAGCCAACACAGGCCGTCTATGTATCTCATTCTTAAGAATTTAGGTCAAACGTAGTTCGTACATAAAGGATAGATAATTTTAAGCTATTACAAAGCATGAAAACGATTACAAGTAAAAGATGTAGTTACAGGGACAGAGGTGACAAAACATTGTCTTCAGATATAATATCTCTTGATAACCTCTGAGTTGATTGGTTGTGTCCGCTCTTATGACCATTCATCACGTCTTTGTGGATGACATGACGTCTTCATCACTTTTGTTCAAACTTTCACCGTGTACTTATCTTGATGGGAGGAGAATGTATTTTAACATCAAATATTCCACTTTCTGGATTGAATTCTGAACTGTCCAATAACATACCATCATAGATTCAGGTGAATACCTCAATGTATTATTCGAGCAATTTGATAAGCTCTATATTTTGTGCTTTTGACATGAGGACACTGGTCCTGGTCTCTTTGATTCGGTTGTCATCTTCAAAATTCACCAATTCGATTTTCTTTTGAATTGGTTTCTCTTGATTCTCAAGTTCTTTCAACTCTTCCATTAAATATTCTGGAACTGCAATTTCTTTACCATATTCTTCAAATTCAACACCATCTACCTCAATTGTTCATGCCGCTTAAGACATAACATGACATTAGCAGATTTTAAACTATTTAAACAAGGTTACATAATAACTTTTTAAACATGACAGATAATAATAAAAAGCAATTGATTTTTGAGATGGGGGAGGCTTTCATTGAATATTTAAAGACATATGAACTTTGGTCGTGACCCACTTAAATGCGAGTCCCTTACCTTTTTGAAAATATTACAAGGAAAGTAAATACATAATGAGGAAAATAAGACATAAAAGGTGGGTGTCGGGCCTCATTCAGACCATCACTGATTTAGAAATCAAAGATTTGTCTTTTCTCTACCGAGACAAGCGGGGAATCACGAGCAGAGTAGACGTCCAGTTGTGCAATTGTTCCCCTAGATTAGTGTTCCGTATTTCCATATCCTTGGTGCATTCTTACAGAACCATGTCATCTCCAACCCCTTCCCCTTGACCTTTGCTTTCATTCCATGCTTGAACGGGAAAAGACTGGTATGTAGGAGGTGGCCCTTGATCGATCCTCTGCTTGGCAAGGTAATCAAAATCAAACTTGGGAGACTTCTCTATAAATGCTCGATGAGGTGTGATCATCACCATAAACTCAGACTTCTTGCTTATGCTATGAGAGGTTATGACAGTTTTTATCGTGTCGGGACTTTCTTGGGTTATGGCTTTACTTATGAGCCATTCTTTATCAGTCTCAATCATATTTATAGATACTCCTCCAAAGTTTGGTAAGGGTTTGGTGTTAACACTGGGTGCAACCTTCTGGAGAGTAATGACCTCTTGATCGATTAGATTCTGAATTTGGTGCTTCAAATTGAGGCAATCTTCATTGGTATGTCCAACACTTCCTGAATGATATGCGCAATATTGATCAGGTTTGAAGAATTTAGATGCTGGATTAGAAGGCTTTGGTTTGATGGGCTGGATTAGTCCAGCAGCTTTTAGTCTCTCAAAGAGTTGAGTTCGACTTTCAGCTAATGGAGTAAAAACTCGGGGAGGTTTTTTCTCAAATTTTGGATAGGGAGGATTATAATTGTTTTGAAGGTTAGGGGGTGGTGCTTGTTAGTTTGGTTGGACATAAAAAATGGGATGAGGATTTTGTGAAGCTGAGGGGTAATTTTAAATGCTGAGGTTTTTCTGGGACTGGATCTGAAGGATTTCTTTGATTTCATGCCCGGACTGAAAGATAAAAAAGACACCTCTTCTTTTTTCTTCCTTAGAAATCCTGGAGACTCTGGGTGTGTAGAAACCCTGACAATTTTTCCAGTTGTATGATCTTTTTCGACTGTCCCACCAATTTTGACTAAATCAGCGAACTTTGCATGAACCGTTGATATCATTTTTTCATAGAATTATGGTTCTTGAGCATGCATAAATATGGCAGAAATTTCTTCTTCGGTCATAAGAGGTTGGACTCTCGCTGCTTCCTTTATCCACCGGTAGGCATATTTAGGAAAATGCTCATTGGACTCTTGCTTGATACGGTTGAAAGAATACCTGTCTGGGACAACCTCCACATTGGAGGCAAATCTTCCAGCAAAATCTTTGCTAGAGTACTCCATCCGAACCACTTTTTCAGATCTTGTGAAGTAAACCATTCTAGCACTTCGCTGCTTAGACTCCGACTAAAGAGTCTCATTAATAGTGCTTTATTTTTACCTGCTCCCACCATTTGGTCACAATAACTCCTCAAATAGACTGTGGTATTTCCAATGCCGTTAAGTATTTCAAACTTTGGAATTTTGAATCCTTTTGGCAGACTCAAATCTGGATAAATGCATAGATTATCATAACTGTATTTTTATTTATCGGGAGAACTCTGTGATTCCTTGATCTTGGTGATCTCTTCTTTCATTAGCATCATATCCTTATCGTGCCTATCTTTCACGGCTCTAAATTCCCTCTCCTTTCCCTCGTAATGGTCAGGCTTGTATTTATCTGGGAAGGTAGGATAGGTTTTGAGTGTAGTGGCATAAAAAGTAGCAGTTGGCATAGTTTGGATAGGTGGTGGGTGATGAACATTCGAAGTGGCATTTTGGTATGTGGGGATAAAGTTTTATGGGTTGCTGCCATTTGTAATGACAGTGGAAGGGAAATTCTGAGAGTTGAAGGTATTTGGAGGAGTATTCTGGTAGTTAGAAGGGAGATTATGTGAATTATAGGCATCTGGATTGTTGTTTTGGCTAGTATGCTCAATATGTGGAGCATGGACTTGGTATGATGAGCCAAATTGAGGTGGGTTGCTGGAGATGGGATTTGTGGAAGGTCGTTGGATAGAAGCATATGGCGTGTTGTTTGGATGGTTTCGACGTTAGGAGAGTTATGAGGAGGAAGATGGAGTGGAGGCCTTATTTCGCTAGGAATCCTGATGAATTCTCTGTTCTGTTGTATTTATTTCCTCATATCAACCACTTATTGCAGTATTTGCACCATCAGTGCGCTTTGATCCATTGTGATTGGGTTTGCTATGGCTATGTTTGTCAACCTAGTCTCCTCAGTATTGTCAGTCATTTTCCCTTTCTTTTTAACAAGCTATGTACGGTCAAGGGAGGATTCTACTTGCGAAGTAAGGATGTTCAGCTAGTTTTTCAACACAGATCAGTTTCTTAACTTCTACCTGATAAGAGAAAAATAACTCAAAAGATAACCATATTAGATTCTATTTACGATAAATAATGTAAGATATTCGACAAAAGGTAAACAAACAAGTGTTGCTTTGCTTAAAGGTAAATTAATCCACGGGTGGATTTTGATAGGAATGACTCAAACGAACAAAAATTTGTTCATTGGTTTTTAGAGTAAATGATTTGATAGGAAGTCTAGCTTGTGTTGAATAGGCTTTTTTTGTACTTGACGATTGTTGATTTCAACAAGGCAAGACTTTCCAACTTTTTTTTTAGAATGCAATCTTTCAAAGATGGGGAATGGGCCTTGAAAGGCTACATAATTCGAATAAGGTGAATTAACTTTCCGACGAGATAGGAACAAGATTTTAAAGGTCTTTTTTAGAAGGTTTGAAATTTCCTAAGAAACTTGAAGAATCGTTTGGCCGGACTTTTGTATTGTGGACTTATATTTCTGCTTATAGGCTCTAAAATATTTATTAGGAGCGGATCGATTCACCTTCGATTGAAGCAACACGCAATCGCTCAAAAGCAGTTATATCACATAACATGTAAACAATTTAAAGCGTATCCTATACAGATATGTGACCTTTATATTGCAAAGGTAGGCCTAACGAATTGAAGGATGTATGTCGTTTGTAAGACGTTCCATTGCCCCAAAAATATATTATATACAATTGATTAAATCAAATTGGGATACAACGTAGGAAAAGGAATATACGATAAATATTAGTCCCACGCAGGGGTACAATCCTACACTAATTCGTTATGGAAGGTCCTTCATTCTCGAACTTCTTAGACTTCTTGGAATTTTGAACGTCTTTCGGGTGGAGATCTTCAACAAGACTATCTAAATACATCCCAACCTCGAGGGACAATAGTTCGTACAATTCGACATTACATCCTTCAATTAATCACAAAAGGGATGATAGTTCTTCCAGTGGGCCCTTTCGAACACAAGTCGGTCTTCTAATGGACTTAATATCCCTTGGCTATTAAGACATCTTAGGCCAATGCCTATTCACGAGATTTCATTTTGCTCTAACTTAGGTTGACTAGAGTTGATTTATTTTGAAATGACTGGGAACCTGGGCGAACAACCGCGGGTTAAAACAACAAGTGACCGTTAACCGATCGCGGGTCAACTACTTTACTCGTCTGTTTTGAGAAATTGTGTTTTATAGTGAAGGACGATTGCAAATACTTGCATAATCGCCCTTTATTCCTAATGCAAACTAATGTTTTGCCAAGGAAAGCGGAATATGCCATGAAAATACAGCAGTTTATAATTTGCGGAAATTAAACCAGTAAACAAATAAAATAAGAAATTAATTATTACAAATCTGAATAGTTAGTCAAATAAGAGTTAGTTAAAATAATTTTGGTTAGAACCTAGTTGAATCCCCAGCAGAGTCGCCATTTCTGTTTTACGAAAATAATGAAAATGGTTTGACTTTAAAAAATCATTTTAAAAAAACCAAGTTAAAGTTTCAAAATAATTTCAAGTAAAAGCAAGAGTCGCCACTTAATAAATTAAAGGAAAATTAAGAAAACCTTTAAAAATTTCTAAAGTTTAAACCAGACAAAGACTTTAAAAATTAAGAGATTTTGGGCAAGAGGTTCATATTAATACTCTTGGAAGGGTGTTAAGGCACCAAGAGTATCTGCTAACTCGCGGTTATCCGATGATTTAAAATAACTCTTATTTTGACTAACTTTGGAAAATGCAAATTTATTTTATGAAGTATGAAAATCATTTGATGATGAAAATAAGACTTTAAACAAGTTCTTAAGGAAAGACTAGTTCAAACAAAGGAATTTGATCAAGAACCATTTTAAAATAATTTTTTAAAGAAAAAAGCATATTTATTTAAAATATTTAAAGGAAAGAAGTGAAGAGCCTTTGAAGAGTACCAATTGAATTCCACATCGGGACACTTAATAAACACATAAAGAAGGAAGATTAATTTAACAAAATAGCAATTCCAACGGGGTCCCAACTAGATTAAAATTTTTACTACAGTTAGAGTTAACAAAAAGTAATTATAAAATTAAATAAGAGAAGGAAATAAATTTTGATTAAGCTTTGGCTTAGCCGTTAACCTGTCCTAAAACTAATTGTGGACTATGAAGTCCATTCGCTGCTACTACTGTCTTATTTGGACATTGTCAAATCCATTTTTTACTGTCGTTGCCGCTACGTTTAGGCTTTTTAGCCTTCTCTGCTGACTACTGCTGCCTCGTTGTTGCTGTTCACATTGGGCAAAGTCTTTGACTCCCTTCATAACAAGAGTTGATGGACTCGAAGGTGCTGAGTTTTAACCCAACGAAAATGCTAGGCAGAAGTCCAAAATGGACTCCATGCGGGGGTGGAGTAAGTCACATGGACTTATGCTTGGACAGTTTATGCAAAGAAAAGGAGAAAGTGAATTAGTATCAAACCATAAAAGTGTTAATACTTAAAAAAAAAGAAACCGAAAGAGAACAAAATTATTAATCCCCACATCTAACAACTATTATTCACAGAAAACATTATGAACAAGATAAAACTAATTTATTGCCAGGCCATTTATACTTATATGTTAATTCACGCAATAAACCCACTAAAATGAATCAAATCCAATCATGCCAGGTCCAATTCTTTGATACAACAAAGGATAAAACCACATTGCCAGCATAGGCCATTCAAGACGGAATAGGCAAGGCGTTACTATAGTTCTATATTCAAACAAAATTTGGGAAAGGTAAGAGAAAGTAGCTAGCAGTTCATTGAAGGAGAAAACAAACTTAACAACGTTAAAGGACACACTCTAAGAACGTGAGAAAATTTGAATCTGCATTACAATCCAGGGAATGACTATCCATTGCCACTTTGATATGAAACATATAAGGAATTAAACTTATGATAAAGCTCACGGTTGATATACCTTTTAGAATGGAAGCACATACTTCACCATATACAATGCATCCTGGAGGCACGAAAGTGTACCAAACCATCAAAGAACACTATTGGTGGAATGGTATTAAGAAAGACATTGCGGAGTTTATTTCAAAATGTTTGATTTGTCAACAAATAAAGGTTGAACATCAAGTCCCAGTTGGTTTGCCACAACCCTTGTCGATACCAGAATGGAAATGGGAGATAATAACTATGGACTTTGTTTCTAGACTACTGCGCACTCAAAGAAATCACGACGCAATTTGGGTTATAGTGGATAGGATAACAAAGAGTGCGCACTTCTTGGCAATCAAGGTGGATTATTCACTTGAGCATTTAGCAGAATTATACATTAATGAGATTGTGAGACTACATGGCATTCCCGCCTCTATTGTATCTGATCGATACCCGAGGTTTACATCTAGATTCTGGAAAAACTTGCAAGAAGCATTAGGCACTAGGTTAAACTTTAGTACTTCTTTCCATCCCCAAACAGACGGCCAGTCTGAAAGGGTAATACAAGTTTTGGAAGATATTCTTTGAGCCTACATTATTTGAGTTTGAAGATAGTTGGGACAAGATCCACAACATCTTCCATATTTCTATGCTTAGAAAATATCGCTCAGATATGTCTCATGTTCTTCCTGTTGAATCCATCGAGGTTAATCCTAACTTGACATATGAAAAAGAACCTATCCAGATCTTGGCGTGTGAAGTAAAGCAACTTAGAAACAAGAAAATTCCCTTAGTAAAGGTACTTTGGAGAAATTATGCTGGTAAAGAAGCCATATGGGAGCGAGTGGCGGACATGCGAAATCAATATCCGCATTTGTTTCGGGACTAGAATCAGGTAAAATTTGGGGCAAAATTTCTTTAAGGGGGAGAGAGTTGTAACACCCCAAGATATCTAAGCTAGAATTTGCACATCATTCGACCATTTCGTGATAAAAAAGATTAGTCTCTAATTCACGCTCCCTAAACTTGAATTTTTACGACATTTAGGAAGTTGCTTGCCTTAAAGTAATATAGTATTTTAGGAAATTGTATCGGGGTATTTACGTAAACTACTACAACTATATTTATCCCCAAAAAAAACTATAGTAAATACATGAGATGTTTAAACATTTGGGGCAGCCAACTTTAACTTTTGGGCAGCCACCTTTTGGATTAATATATATCCATGTTTGTGTGTAAAATATTACACCTCATCTCAAATTTCATTTCCTTAAGGCTGAGGAAACCCCCTGAACTCTCTCTCTCAATCTTATTCCCTCACAAAATCACCTAGAAAAACTTGTTCTTTCAGCTAGAACACAAGACAATCACTCCCTTGTGGTGTTTATACTCTTGTACGAGCTAAAGGAATTTGTTTGAGGAAGTTGACACACTTGTTGGTCTATGATTTGAACTCGTCAAGTTGTGGTAGGACTATTTATGTGCTAAAAAGCCAAGGTTTGTGTATAAACTTGAACTTGTACTATCAATGCTTGTTGGAGTATTTTGATTATTATCTTGAAACTTTCATTTGCTTTCTCGTGACCTTATATCGACATATTGTTATTATGAATTATTGTGAGATATTTGTTAATTCGCCCACTTGTACGGATTGCTCGATCATTCTGCATTCTTGTTGGGGATTTGTCCTTCTTATGGCAGTGACTATGTCACTGTATTGGCATGCCTCTTGATTCGGATCTTTGGCCATCTTGACTCTGGATTTGTGGTTCGTCTTAATTATGGAAAACTATCCATTTAAGTACGAACTAGAAAGCCATTTTTAATATGGTTCTTGATTCTCTTGATTATTGGGTCTCGGCCCTAATTGATACAGGGCTTCAGCTTCTTGATATTGGATTATGCTTTGTGTGATGGCATGACATACATATTGGGCAAAACATATTATTTGACATCTTATGAGATAGTTCTACGAACTGTCATGACACTTGAGCTTTGAATGTCGATTTTGATACTTGTAATATACTTGTTTACTTGTTTTTAATTTATATTGTATATTGAGCAACCAATAATTTAGAAGGGAATTAGAGAAGTCTATGACTCCAAGCCCAAGCTTTATACACCACTAAGTCTTGTGCTTAGCGATAGTTATTTTCTATCGTAGGTGACGCTCGGGAGAATTATTGAAAAGGGCCACTTGAAGTAGACCTTTTGGAGCTTTTAGAAGATCACATTTGCATATAGGCATCTATGTTTTGTAGTAATTTTGAGACTTGTACATGATCCATATGTTGCACTTGTATATGTAAATTTTGGAGGATTATTTTATCGTAGTATTGTAAATTGTAAACTTAAATTTGGTATCGTGTTGGCTGTTTTGAGGTGTGTAAACTCAGGTCTTATAATATATTAAAGTTATATTTTGGTTTGTAATTTGTGAAATGGAAGAAACTAGTGTTTTCTTTTGATGAGGATACAACATGATTGCTTAATTATGGTTTTATAGTTGGTTCATTTGTTTATCTTGTCAGGGATTATTCTTGCGTTCTTGTTTTACTATTCTAAAGCGTCATGAACTTTAGGATAAATCTAAGTCTCAAAATGAATTGACCGTAGGACTGGAGGGACGAAATGAAGAACATAGGGAGTGTGGATCATATATTTTATTGTTAGTTAGAAATTGTAAGGGATGATTTGCGGTTAGGATAGAGATATACCTAAATAATACACTTGGTTAATAAAATGGGAAGATAGAATGCATCTGAATTAAAGACTCACATCCCCGGTCAATGATGTAGTTTTGAGATTAATTTGGGTAGATGACTTAGAAGATGATCGTTCCCGAGTTGTAATATCAACCCCGTAGATCAATGATCATGATAAACACCACCACCGGCTAGAAACCACAGTTATGCATGAATGTGAAGTAAATGTCTCAACCCTGGATCTCTCCATATATTATTTGCAATCCAAATTTTCTATCGTTGTTATTTTTAGTATTTAGTTTACAAAAGAAAAGCTCAAACTTCTCTTGGTTACGAATTGCACTTGTTTAACTTTAATAGTAAGAATTAAGTTGGATTGTTTGCTAAACACCAAGTCCCTGTGAGATCGATATTCGGCTCGCAAGAGCCACTTTATTACTTGCACGATTACGTACACTTGTGTGTGTGCTTGGGAGCAAACACTTCCCTTTTTAATGGCTTCCAAACACACCCAATCTGATGATGAATTCTCAAAAATCCCTTTTTGATCTTCCCAAAATGAATTTTACAGCTCTAAAAATTGAGATATATGGTCTATGTTCAAAAATTGAGATTAAATTGTGTCCAAGACAAAACCTTTATCGTGAACATGGAAAGGACACCACAAATGTGACCAGCTAACCCAGCCTACAATCACAAATGCAGTCAGCCAATCATGAACACGATGGGTAATTACCCAGACCCGGACCAAACTTACTCTTCGTGAACTCGGTTCCCTCTACGTGAATGTGAAGACCAATGGATCTCCTTCTTCGCGAATGCAAAGAAGGATGTTGGCTGCACCAGAAGATAGAAAAATATCAACTAAGTTCAACTAAAAATTCACTGATCAAAACCTCAGAATTTATTCAGAACCCCGTGAACACAAATATACTACTAGACTAAACTTGATATTTCGGTTGCAATGAAATCGGCAAATTTACCAATGGATGTCTCTATCAACAAATGTTGATCAAAGTTAACTCTAGGTCAAAATATCGACCTTTTCAACCAACTATCCAAAAAACATCTGAATGCCTCAGTACCTAAACCAACAGGGCTACTAGCTAAAAAATGACATTTCAGAGCTAATAGAATTGAGAGAATTCTCATATAACGTCTAAATCTCAAAATATTGACCAAAGTCAATCATATCAACTTCAAAACCTTTTAAAATAAAAGCTTTACCTCAAACCCAACCAAACACCTTGAGAACTGTGTCACCCACTCCTGAAATGCACTAATACCATAATACAACTATGAGAGGGATAAAATGGTCAAAACTCATGAAAATCCAAAAATCACTATGAGAATTATTACATTTTGTCATTTCATCGGGAAACAAGTCCTCCCATATCTTCGAGCCGCGATTTTTTGCCTCTTTCCCAATGACAATCATTGTGACTTTGGAGAATAATTGAGGCCAATCTTTCACCGAACACACTTGGAGACCGGTTTATTCTGTTAGGATATATTATTAATCACGCAGTTTAGTTATAGTATTATTTTTCATTTCTTATGTAATATCTTTTATTTTATTTGTTCGATTAAATAAAGTCTTATTTTAAATAGATTATTTTGTTCACATGTGTATTCTTTACTTATTAAGAAAATTATATTATGTATGGAGTTTTATAGCTCATGCACGAAAGATTAAAGTGTCGATTATTATAAGTAATTAATTTATGTTCACAATCAATGATGAAGTTGGAAAAACATCTTAAAGATTGTAGTACAAGATTCAAAAGTAATTTAATCTTAATTATGGATGGTCACATTTCAACTTCTTGTGCTAGTACACTTTGTGTGTATTGAACAGACCAAGAGAGATGATTATTTATATTTTGAATATTTATAAAATAACTTCTCTAGATCATTAAATATATTTATACTCTTAATCTTGATATAATTATTATGATCAAGTGATTTATTTATTATCTTGATCTATTAAAGGGTGAAACTCTTTTTTGGGTTAGTACATGTCTGATAGGTTGGATGATAATAAATGACATCTGTAAAATAATGGTTAGTTGATAAAATTTATATCTCGACCTTGACAATGATGATACCTCTTTATGGTTTCTTATAATCTTTCAGTGAAAATCATGCATGTCTGTCATATGAAATAACTTAAGCTAAGAATAAAGTATTAAATTAATCAATAAACTAAATAGTTAGAAATTTGATTTAATTGATTGATATCAATAATTCTAACACAAGGAGTTAAATAAATTTTAATGTATGATTTTAAAATAAACTGAGGAGTCCAATTATAGATATTTAGTAGAATAATATATAATTTATTATAATAAGTTTAATTCATTCATTATGCAAATTCATATCATAATTGAAAGTCTCACTAATAAAATTTGTGATCCCTTCTATACCTAATTAATTGATGAGATTGGAAAGAAAATCAGCCTTCTAGAAGCAATAAACTTCTACACGATTTTGGTCAAAAATAATTATTTTGTAGAAAGAAAAGTTGTACACATTTTGGACTAAGTTTGCCCAAAAATGCGTATATTTTCTTGGGAAAAAAGATTCCTATGTGTTTGTAACTAGAATTTTACTCCCTAGGACGTGGTTATAAATAAGACCCTTTATTAATCCTAGAAGATACACTTTTCTGAGCTGCAACACTTGCTCACACAAGGGTTCTTCACTTAAAGATTATTGAGGCTATAGAAGAAGACTGCATACCTGGAGATCAGCGCTATAGATGACTTGTGCAACAACTTCAAGAGGTTAGTAATGCGGAAAAAAATTAATATAATATCTCAAAAAAATCTTTTTTGAGTTTTTTTAAAATCTGTGAATATCTTTATTTTAAAGATTTGACATTGCCCTTGAATAGCCTTAATGACTAATTATGTTGATATTGAAACAAACTCTTTATTGTCATTACCATTAATATTCATTTATTAACCCATTCATTTTTTACCACCATTAGTCTTAATGTTTCCTATATACTCTTATGATCGTTGTCAAATTTTGAGGAATTTCCATGACATGGTTTTGATTTTTACTATTTTAAACACAAAGTCCTCCTTTTTGATGATAAGCTCAAGATATAATCCTTTCTCCTATATTTTTAGTTTGATGGATTTTCTTATTTACTTAATTTTTATTAGATTGTGGCTCCTAGTTTATTACTAGAAAAGCTTGTTAAATCTTGGGGGATACACGTATACCAGGTGAAATATCCTTAAGAACAGTGTCAATGACACGCCTCAAACTATGAGAATTCTCTACAAGTGCTTGGTATCAAGTATTTCTCATAAAATTTTCAACAATCTTAGAATATTCTTTTATTCATTGTTCTTACGAAAAGTACTACTACTATATGAATCATAAAAGCAACAATTGATTCTTTTATGGTTAAATATCACTGGAAAGAATTTACCTAATAAGTACTCTAGGAAAAGATGTGTGGAATCTTGTAATGATAATATGGAAAAATATGAAACTTTTCCATTAGAAGTCAGCCACTATTGACAAGGCGAAACATATGAAGTTGCATAAAGTTTGATATCAAAGAAAAGTAGCAGTGGCAAACAAACATGGAAGAGCTTGTGAGTTGTTACTTGTTAGGAAAATTTATGGGCAAATTTGTGCCACTGGTGCTAGATTGAATTACACAAGTTTATGAGGTAACACTGTAACGACTGGGTCTGTCATTATGGATAAAGCTTTCATGTCAAGTTTCGAGTTAGAAAACTTTCTGGTTTGGGAGTTGGAAATTTTGGGCTAGGCTAGTCTCAGACGATTTCTGAGCAAGGTATGGTCTAGGGTAATCTAGGTGAGGATTGGGTAATGTATCTTGTAGTGAGATAGTTTTTTCATTAGCCAATACATTAAGGTGTCCTGAGGACTTTTCGGAAATGAATTCGGGTAAGTAGAACTCTCGATATTAAGGTTGACGTGAAGGGGTTATTCTGAAATGTTAGGATTTAAGGTGAGTTGTAAAATGGGTACTTTTGTGGGATTTTTTGAGATTTTGTCCTGTGTCAACCATGGCCTCTGCTATTAAGGTTGACATTGCTCTACCGCGGCCTCCGCTATAGCGGAGAAATTCTCGCTATAGCGAAAGTCAATGATGGTCAGCACCGCTATAGTGGTTGGTTCTGCTATAGCGGTGGAACTATAGTGGCGTACATACTGCTATAGTCGAATAAGTGCGGTTTAATGCCAAAACTTCACCAAAACTTTTAGCTTTTCCTCAAGAACGTTTTGGAGAAGGGCAAGGGCGATTTGGGCACTTTCAACTCCATTTTTCACTATTTTTCATCTCAAAAGTAAGGATTTTGCTTCCCTAACTTAGTACTATATTTCCTATGTAGTAGAATAGTTAATTACGGGTTTGGAGAAGGTTTGGGTTAACCTAAGAATGTGGAATCCGGGGAAAAAGGGGGATTCTAGGGTGTTAAGTTCTTGTGTTGTGAATATTATTGTTGGGTTATGATCTGTTCGCCATAATTTGCTAATGTAATCATAAAAATTGTAGTTTAGGTTGAATTAGTGGTAGGAAAGTCCGGGAATAGGTGGTATAATTATAATTTTTGCCTGGGGATTGGAATTTCATATAATCCGGGTATTTTAGGCCAGTAAATTGATTGTAGTTTCTTGTAATTTTGTTTAGACCAAGAGCAGGCTAAAGCTACAAAAAACGGGAAGGCTCCAGTCCAGTAAAATTTCCAAAAGTAATTCGAGGTAGGTGATGGTTAATGTTTTCCAAATGCAATGTATATACATGTAACTATAACTTAGTCTTGTATGTGCTTTAGTGCTTAGGGAAGGAAGATTGAATATCCAAGTGTTTGGGGTGACAATTATGTGAAATAAACTTGATTATTGCTTGTTACTTTACAAGGGTGTTTTTTGTTCATGTTAGTATCGATTGTTGGTTTTGTGTTATATTAATGGTTGGCTTGGGTACCACGCCTAGTAAGGGATACTAATGGTTATCTCAGATACCACGCCTAGTACAGGTTATAAATATCAGTTGGCTTGGGTACCACGCCTGGTACGGGTTTATTCTACATTGTTGATTGTATCTTTGATAGTTCCATGAGTCAACTGGGTTGAATTGTTGAATTTGTGATTTATTATGTTGGTCCATGAGAGGCCGGGGTGTTATACTTAAATGTGGGGTTGGTCCTGGGGTGGATCGGGCATTACATGTTAACACTAGGTGTTGGTCTAAGGATTCGTAGTTGGTCTAGGAATGAAATGAGGGTAAATGTCTTATTTGTTGTTCATGGTTAAATGATTGTTGAACCTGTTTTTATGTGGTTGATAAGTTAGAAGGTAGGGTGAGAGTCTCGAATCATGTTGTTGGTTGTTACTACATAATTGTACTACTTTACTCAGTTTTGGTTTATTGTATTTATATTGTTTGTTGGAGCTGGACGATGATCCTACCAGTACACGGTGGTTGTGTACTGATTCTGCACTTGTTTTCCTTTAATGAATACAGGACATCTTCCGACGCCTCCTACGCGACCTGAGATATAGTCCCAGGGATTCCATATTCCAAGGTTGAGCTGCTTCTTCCAGGCTACTATGGTTTCTCTAGTACATTTTTCGGACTTAGACTATGTTGTTTTTGGGGTTGCATCCATGTATTCTAGAAAGTAGTAGATGTTTTGGTATGGTGACTTTCAGTTCTAGGGGTATTTATGTAGGATCTTGTCTTATTAGTATTTTGATAGTGAATGTTAGTTTAATTTAATGCAAACTGGTTTTGAGCTGAAAGACTTTACTAAGTGTTGGGCTGATATTGGTTTGCTTATCCGGGGGTTTTGGGTGGGTGCCACTCACAGCGGGTTGTGTTGTAACAGAGATGGTATTAGAGCCCTAGGTTCATTGATCTCGTCGTACCAAAATGTTTCTAATAGAGTCTTGCAGAATGGTACGGAGACGTCTGTACTTTTCTTCGAGAGGCTATAGGACTTTAGGAAACTATCGCTTTTTTCTTTCTTCATGATATAACTCGATTCCAATTGGTATCTGGTGATATAAATTGGTATCTAACCTCTTTCACTCTTTTGTCCGCAGATGGTGAATACTAGAAATAACGAAGCAAGAGCGGCGGTTCTGGTAGCGACACCAGCGGTCAGAGAAAGGGGTAGGGGCAGGGGCAAGGCAGAGGAAGAGCAGCACCTGCCAGGGGTGGAGCTTAGGAAGCTGCAGGAGTGAGAGAAGCGACCCCTCCCCCACCCTAGGATTATTTTGAGGAGGAAGTGGAAGTTGTTGTTGAGGAGGGCGCGGAATAGGCGGAGGCGGCACCGACTGGAAGTACAGGCCTTTCCCCTATATCGCTTGAGGCATTTCAGCAGGTATGGACTTTTCTAAGTGGGTTGGTGGGTGCCGGAGCTACTCCCATAGGTATTGTGGATCAGGTTTCGAGCAATCAGTCGGCTGTAGTGATAGATCCTAGGATGGATGCAGCATCAGGTACTGATTACTTCTTACATCCGATGCTAGGTCTGGTTATGACTAGGAATGAGCATGAGATGTTGACAATTTTTTTGAAACTAAAACCTCCTACATTTTAAGGTACTGAGAAGGAGGATGCTTATGAGTTTATTCTAGATTGTTATGAGAGGCTACATAAGCTGGGCATTGTGCAGTAGCATGGGGTAGAGTTCATCACTTTCTAGTTTCCGGGTGATGCCAAGTAGTGGTGGAGGTCTCATATGGAGTGTCGTCCATCAGCTTTGCCTCCACTGACTTGGGTGGAGTTTCATGCTCTTTTCTTAGAGAAGTATGAGCCCCGTACTCTGAGAGACCGTAAAAAGGATGAGTTTCTGTCCCTTGAGAAGGGTAACATGTTGGTCTCAGCCTATGAGGCCAAACTCCATACATTGTCCCATTTTCCTACTTCGCTTCTGGATACAGAAGAGGAGAGGATTCATCTATTTGTGAAGGGCCTGAATACTGAGTTGCAAGTGTTGTCAGTGAATATGAATTCAATGGGAGAGTTTCAATAACGTAATGGATTATGTAAAGAAGCTAGAGGGGGTTAAACAGGTTAGGCAGGCTAAGGTGTTAGCCAAGAAGTCCCGGAATGATGGAAATTTCAGTGGTTCATACTCCAGGGGTTACAACCAATAGGTATATTACGCTCGTCCTATTCACTCAGCTTTTCTAGCTTCTAC
Source organism: Jaltomata sinuosa (assembly GCA_003996215.1). NCBI lineage: Eukaryota > Viridiplantae > Streptophyta > Magnoliopsida > Solanales > Solanaceae > Jaltomata > Jaltomata sinuosa. The sequence continues at coordinate 109,042 of QJPP01000078.1, forward strand.
AGGTGGTCGTCTGGGAGCCAGTCAGTTCTCAGCTCCTAGAGGCCAGGGGGCATCTTATACTTCTACTAGCAGGCCTACTTTTACGGGATTTTTGCTTCCATTCCGTAATTAGATCTTCAAGCTTAGTACAGTCCGGATCCATCCTAAACCAAAGAGCGGGGCTAAGCGAGGGGCATAGCGATACAGTGTTCATACTCGATCAAATCCAGTAGGAATATCAGGAATAGTAGGATCTATTAGGAGCCTACCTTATTCTTCTCCCATTCGGGACCCCTATTTTCTCGGAGATAGCCTGGTCTGAGCTAGAACAGCAGATTCGTGAGAAAGAGCGTTACTCTTGATTGCGGATGCTTTCATTATGGTGATCCATGTCACTTCAAGAGGGAGTGCCCTCATATGCAAGAAGGTAATCAGACTCAGCAGTAGTCTAAGGTTGTGGTTCCAGCAGCTAGAGGTGGTTATGCTAGGGGTCATCCACAGGGTGGGCGAGGTAACTTATAAGGAGGCCGAGGAGACATAGGGAATAGAGGCGCGAGTAGGGATGTGGCGCAGCCAGCCACTGAAGTTGCTTGGATTAATGATCGGGCTCACTATTATGCCTTTCCATGGAAGTCTGAGGTAGAGGCATCAGATGCAGTGATCACAGGTACAATTATAGTATGTGATAAGATGGCGTCTATATTATTTGACCCCGATTCTACTTACTCATATGTGTTTGTGAATTTTGCTTTGGGTCTGTATTTGGTTTGTGATGTCTTTGATTCCCCTATTCATGTTTATACCTCGGTAGGAGAGTCTGTGATAGTGACCTATGTTTATTGTAATTGTCATGTGGTGTTTGTGGGGTTGTAGACTTGGGTAGATTTGGTTATTCTGGACATGTTGGATTTTGATGTTATTTTGGGTATGACCTGGTTGCCTCTATGTCATGATGTGTTGAATTGTAATACTAAGGATGTAACTCTAGAGATTCTGAGTAAGGATAAGCTAGAGTGGGAAAGTGTGTACATACCTAAGCTGACTAAGATCATATCATTTATTCGGGCTAAGAAGTTAGTAGAAGAGGTTTTTTTGCCTTCTTGGCTCATCTCCGGGATACTAGTGTGGAGTCCCCATCGATTGAGTCAGTTCCAGTAGTTTCAGAGTTTCAAGAGGTGTTTTCGGTGGATTTTCCTGGCATGCCTCCGTATAGAGACATTGACTTTTGTATAGACTTGGAGTCAAGCATCTGCCCAATTTCTATTCCTCCTTACCGTATGGCTCCAGCAGAGTTAAGAGAACTTAAGACTCGGCTTCAGGAACTCCTAGATAAAGGCTTTATTCATCCCAGTACTTCACTGTGGGGTGCTCCAGTTTTATTTGTGAAAAAAAATGGTAGTATGAAGATGCGTATAGACTACAGGCAACTGAATAAGGTCACTATCCAAAATAAGAATCATTTACCCCACATAGATGACCATTTTGACCAGTTGCAGGGTGCATCCATGTTCTCAAAAATTAACTTAAGGTCAGGGTAACATAAGCTAAAGATTAGGCCCTAGGACATCCCTAAGATGGCATTTTGAACTCGGTATAGGCATTATGAGTTTCTAGTGATGTCGTTTGGGTTGACCAATGCACCGACGACATTCATGAGTTTGATGAATGGGGTATTCAAATCATATCTAGATTCGTTCATCATCGTGTTTATAGATGACATTTCTGATTTACTCCAAGTGTAGGGAGGAGAATGTTGAGCATCTTCACATTGTTTTGGATATTTTGAGGCACCAGAAATTATATGCCAAGTTTCCAAGTGTGAATTTTGGTTGACTTCAGTTGCTTTCTTAGGGCATGCAGTGTTAGAAAAGGGGGTGATGGTGGATCCCCAAAATATTGAGGCAGTTAAGAGTTGGGTCTGTCCTAGCTCTATGACTAAGGTTAGGAGTTTTGTGGGTCTTGTAGGCTACTATCGCAGGTTTGTCAAGGATTTTGCGTCTGTCGCTACTCACTTTACAAGGTTAACTCAGAAGGAGGTACCATTTGTGTAGTCCTACAAGTGTGAGGAGAGCTTCCAAAAGCTCAAGACACTTCTTACTATAGCTCATATTCTTTCATTGCCGGTTGAAGGTAAGGATTTCATTGTGTATTATGATGCTTCATATTCGGGTTTGGGTGCTGTGTTAATGCAAGAAAGGAATGTTATGGTGTATGCTTCAAGGCAGTTGAACCCTCATGAGAGGAATTACCCAACTCATGACTTGGAGTTGGCAGCGGTGGTCTTTGCACTCAAGATTTGGAGGCACTACCTCTAGGGTCTCAAGTGTGAAGTGTTCATGGACCATCGCAGCTTGCACTATGTGTTTACTCAGAAGGACCTGAATCTGAGGCAGAGGAGGTGGATGAAGTTGTTAAAAATTATGATGTGACCATCCAGTATCAGCCGAGCAAGGCTAATGTTGTGGAAGACACATTCAGCCAGAATACGATTAGCATGGGCAGTTTGGCTTGTTTGGGGGTGTCCAAATGACCACTGGATAAAGAGATTCGGGCTCTAGAATCTATGTTCATGTAATTAGGCATCTCAGAATAGGGTGGAGTGTTGGCTAGTATTGCGGTCAAATCCACATTCATAGAAGAAATAAAGCCCAAGCAGTTTTAGGATGCACAATTGAACAAGCTTCGGAGCAATGTAGTATCCGGAGAGTTTGGGGACTCACGTTAGGCGCTGATGGGGTGATAAGCTTCAAGGGGAGGATTTGTGTTCCTCGAGTCAATGACATAATTCATAAGATGTTGGCAGAGGCTCATGGTTTGCGGTATTCAATTCATCCGAGCATAACAAAAATGTACCAGGACTTGAGGTAACTTTATTGATGGCTTAGGATGAAAAGGGACATAACGGATTACCTGTCTAAGTGTCAAAACTGTTAGAAAGTCAAGTATGAGCACCAAAGGCCTGCAGGATTGCGTCAGAGGATGCCCAGTCTCGAGTGAAAGTGGGAAAGGATAGCCATGGATTTAGTGGTGGGTCTTCCTAAGACCTTGGGGAAGTATAACTCTATTTGGGTCATTATGGACAGGATGACCAAGTCAGCTCATTTTATTCTAGTCAGGGTGGACTATAATTCACAGCAGTTGGCTAAGATCTATGTTAAAGAGATTGGGAGACTGCACTGGGTGCCACTCTCAATTATTTCAGACAGGGGTACGTAGTTTACCTTCAAGTTCTGGGGTAAGTTACACGAAGATTTGGGCACTCAACCCACTTTCAGCACGGCATTTCATCCACAGACAGATAGTCAGTCAGAGAGGAAAATCCAGGTATTGGAGGACATGCTGAGAGCATGTTTGATCGACTTTGGGGGTCATTGGGACCAGTTTCTACCATTGTGTGAATTCTCATACAACAACAGATACAACTCCAGTATCGATATGGCACCATTTGAGGCACTATGGGAAAGGGGATGTAGATCACCATAGGGTGGTTTGAGGCAGTCGATGTGAAGCCTTTGGGCGTGGACTTGGTAAGGAAAGCTCAGGAAAAAGTAAGGGGAATTCAAACCAAGTTGCTAGCAGCCCAAAGCAGGCAGAAAGAGTACACAGATTGCAAGGTAAGAGACATGGAATTTTAGGTTGGTGAGCAGGTGTTATTGAAAGTGTCGCTAATGAAAGGGGTTATGCAATTTGGCAAGAAGGGAAAGCTCAGCCCTCAATATATCAGTCCATTTGAGGTTCTCAAGATTATAGGGCCAGTGGCTTATAGGTTAGCACTGTCGCCCAGTCTATCCGGAGTGCATCCAGTCTTCCATGTATCCATGTTGAAGCAATACCATGGGAATGGGGAATAAATCATTAAGTGAGATTCAATTTTGCTAGACAAGGATCTTCAATATGAAGAGGAACTTGTTGCGATTATTGATCGGGATGTCCGAAAGTTGAGGACAAAGGAGACTAAATTTGTGAAGGTTCAATAGAAGCATCATCCGATTAAGGAAGCCACTTGGGAAATTAAGAAGGACATGCGGGACAAGTACCCTCACTTATTTGAGGATTCACATACTACAATTTCCCTCTTTTATTTCATCTTTTTGGGTGTTATCATTTGGGGATGAACAATGGGTAAATTGGTATCTGTTGTAACGAATGGGTCCATCATTATGGGTAAACCTTCCGTGCCATGTTTTGAGGTAGAAAACTTTTGGGTTTGGGAGTTGAGAATTTTGGGCTAGGCTAGTCTTAGACGGTTTCTGAGCAAGGTATGGTCAAGGGAAATCCGGTTGAAGATTGGGTGATATATCTTGTAGTGAGCTAGTTTTTTCGTTATCCAAGACATTAAGGAGACCGAGGGACCTTTCAGAAACAAATTCGGGTAAGTAGAACTCCCGGTATTAAGGTTGACATGAAGGGGTTATTTCAAAATGTCAAGATTTTAGGTGTGTTGTAAAATGGGAACTTTTGTGGCATTTTGTAAGATTTTATCATGTTTGCGCTACTGTGTCCTCCTCTATACAAGATAAATTCCCCCTATAGCAGAAGTCAACGATGGTTAGCACCGCCGGTTCTGCTATAGTAGCGCTGCTATAGAGATGTACGTACCGTTATAACGGAATAAGTCAGGTTTAATGCAAAAACTTCCCAAAAATGATCAGTTTTTCCTCAAGAATATTTTGGAGAAAGGGAAGGGTAATTTGGGTGATTTCTACTCTGTTTTCACTATTTTTTGTCCCAAATGTAAGGATTTTGCTTCCCTAATTTAGTAATATGTTTCCTACGAAGTAGAATAGTTAACTACGGGTTTGGAGGAAGGTTTGGGTTAACCTAGGAATGTAGAATCCAGGGAAAAAGGGGTATTCTAGGGTGTTAAGTTCTTGGATCGTGAATATTATTGTTGGGTTATGATCTATTCGTCATAATTTGCTAAATTTAATCATAAAAATGGTAGTTTAGGTCGAATTAGTGGTGGGAAAGCCCGAGAATGGGTGGAATGATTATAGTTTTGGCCAAGGGACTGGAATTTTGTATAATTCGGGTATTTTAGGCCAGTAAATTGATTGTAGTTTCTTGTAATTTTGTTTAGACCAAGAGCAGGCTAAAGCTACAAAAAATGGGAAGGCTCCAGTCCAGTAAAATTTCCAAAAGTAATTCGAGGTAGGTGATGGTTAATGTTTGAACTATAACTTAGTCTTGTATGTGCTTTAGTGCTTAGGGAAGGAATATTGAATATCCAAGTGTTTAGGGTGACAATTATGTGAAATAAACTTGATTATTGCTTGTTGCTTTACAAGGGTGTTTTCTGTTCATGTTAGTATCGATTGTTGGTTTTGTGTTATATTAATGGTTGGCTTGGGTACCACACCTAGTAAGGGATACTAATGGTTATCTCAGATACCACGCCTAGTACAGGTTATAAATATCAGTTGGCTTGGGTACCACACCTGGTACGGGTTTATTCTACATTGTTGATTGTATCTTTGATAGTTCCATGAGTCGACTGGGTTGAATTGTTGAATTTGTGATTTATTATGTTGGTTCGTGAGATGCTAGGTTGTTACCCTTAAATGTGGGGTTGGTCCTGCGGTGGATCGGGCATTGCATGTTAATACTAGGTGTTGGTCTAGGCATCCGTAGTTGGTCTAGGAATGAAATAAGCGTAAATGTCTTATTTGTTGTTCATGGTTAAATGATTGTTGAACCTGTTTTTATGTGGTTGATAAGTTAGAAGGTAGGCTGAGATCCTCGAATCATGTTGTTGGTTGTTACTACATGATTGTACTACTTTACTCAATTTTGGTTTATTGTAGCTATAGTGTTTCTTGGATATGGCCGATGATCTTACCAGTACACAGTGATTGTGTACTGATTCTGTGCTTGTTTTTCTTTTATGAGTATAGGACATCTTCCGGCGGCTCCTACGCGACCTCAGATATATATTCCCAGTGATTCCAGATTCCAAGGGTTAGCTGCTTCTTCCGGGCTACCATGGTTTCTCTAGTACATTCTCTAGTCCATTGTTCAGACTTAGACTCTGTTGTTTTTAGGGTTGACAGTAGTAGATGTTTTGGTATGGTGACTTTCAGTGTTAGGGGTATTTTCGCAGGATCTTGTCTTATTAGTATTTTGATAGTGAATGTTAGTTCAATTTAATGCAAACTAGTTTTGAGCTGTTAGACTTTACTAAGTGTTGGGTTGATATTGGTCCGCTCATCCAGGGGTTTCGAGTGGGTGCCACTCATGGCGGATTGGGTCGTGACAAACACTTTTCTAATTATGTTAATTAATAAGGTATGTTGCGGTATTATATGTCTATATTTTAATAGATTTGTGTGCGGAAATTAAAAGAACATACCCCTCAAAATATAAGAAGACACAGAGAGATGATAATTCCGCTAAGTAAAAATAAATTTGAGTAAGCGAATGATATATATTATTTGGTCATTTCTCAAGTGAGTCTTGTGGTCAATATGTGAGATTGAGTATTAGACTTGGGTGTTATTAAGCCTATTTTATGATAACAAAGTTAAATTTGTATCTTATGCCCAAGTTGAAAAAGAAGAGATTTATTCATGTTGATGATTCTAGAACTACTCAAGTTCTTGTAATGAAAAAGTTCTTCTTATTAAGCTCACATATTAAAAATATTGGCGATTTGATTGAGGTGGTATATATTTCAAATATGAACTGATTTTATTTCTATATGATTATTAGAAACGTTGGGTGAAGATTTTATTTGAGTTTGATAAGGTGTTAACAAAAGTAATGTTATTGTGAGTGATGAGTAATGAAAGCATGATTTATTTGTGCCTAATATTTTTAAAGATAAAAATGCTAATACTTTTATTACTTGACTAGTTTACTGTACGTGCGTTGCACGTGTGTATCTTGTTATATCACCAATACATATATATATATCAAAAGAGAAAATTATTGTGTGCATATTATATTAAGTATAAAACTATCACGACCCGACTTCTCAGGTCATGATGGCACCTATAATCCCCCTGTAAGCAACCAATCGTCGTAGCTCAGAACGGTTAGTAATGGTCCACAACCTAAGTGAAGTAAGCACAATAACGATAATAAGAAGAAGAAGGTAAAGAAGGCATAGAAAAAGGAAAGCTACCTAAATATATACATAGAACTACAATATCCCACGACCTGGTATCACAAGTACAGGAGCCATTACTAAAAAAGCAGAGTACAAAAGAGTGCAAAAGTAAAATATACAACTGTCTCTGAATGTACAAAAGTGTCAACTATGCCAAAAGAAGAGATACAACCAACCCTGTCACCATGAGCTCACCCTATGTCTCAAATGTTCAAAAGCTACGTACACAAAGTCCCCACATCAACGGCGATGGTCCATACTAGGATATGCACCAGGAAGATCTAGAAGTGTAGTATGATTACCAATTGTCTAAGCAACGAGTACCCAGTAGACATCATAGGTCGATTGGGCAAATATAAAATGTAAAATCAGTAGATAGCTTATAAGGAAAGAAAAGGGTCACAGAAGCAAAAAGAGTGAAGTACATGGAAGCTAGCAAAAGATAGAAGGCATCAAGGAATACATGTGTATTAAGCTAGCCACAGAAGATGTATCACAGAACACATGTGAAAGAGTAGAGAATGCACCTGGGTCCTTGCAATAACAGTAAATAAACAAAGCTTAACGAATTGGGCGATGTACCGGTAACCTCAAATAAAGAAAGAGAAAGAAAGGCAACTAAACATAAACATGCTAACAATACAGCTCACAAGTAAGCATAATCGAAAAGTAAACTAGCAGGCAACTACAATAAGAGAAAGTAAAACTAATCTACCTACAATCCCAATGAGTGCCCATACACCCAAGGAATACATACAGTGAAGCCAAACCCTATTGGTATCCCATATTATCAGAGAGTACACTCAACAAACATCAAACAAGGGTGGAACCATGCAGAAATGAATGATATGATATGGTATGCAAGTGGTACCATATGCACCTCCTTCGGCGTTTGTAGACCCAGTAGGTAGGACCCATGGAAGGGCTTCCACCATATACCTCTACTCCCCCATATACCTCTCCTCCAGCACTTACAGTCTGTAGCCCCTAGTCCAGATCGGCAAGGTCCATGGAGGTCTCACTGACCACATACCAACTCTCAAGATCTCATCATGCGTGCCTAGAGTCTATCCGGGTCTAAATCAATAATAAAACCATGTCTACCACTCGGCCCAGCTGAGTCTAGTACATCTCAGGTATCGATGTGAAAAAATAACATTTAATCCCTTTTATTTTAAGAAGATCCATTAAAACAGTTTAAAGTCCATTTATAGCCATTAATAACTGAAAAAATAGGCCCTTGGGGTCATGCAAGGTTAGAAAATTGGTAGTAGTCAGGCATGCAGCCTTGTAGTAGTAATAAACCAATGTAGAAAAGCTTTTTTCATGATGATCCTATACTCATATACAACCAACAGCTCAATATCAACCTACTGGCCCTGCACAGGCTCAATCTGCTCTACAACACAAATAACAACTAGCAATCACGAATAAATATCCGAGACTCATGGACACTTCCCAAATATCCCACCATCTATGGTCTAGAGGCATATGCAAAGGCCACTCAGGGTCGTAAGGGGGTAATACTACCATACTAGCTCAAATACTAAAGCAGAAGAAATAAGAATGGACAAAAAGGAAGTGGACAAGGTCTGGGGTGCCAACCTTGTAATCCCAACCCAAGGATAAACTAAATAGTACATTTACATTCTATATAGGCCAAGTCTAAGATCGGTAAGCTATATCCTACCTGGCGTCCGATGAAAAGATACTGGAAAGACATCATCCGAGCCTAAACTGCTCCGAGAAACTCCAAAAATAATCAAACTACCAAAAACATAATCTACTTATCAATACGAAGCTAACAATACCCATAATGCTAATAATTAGTTGGATCAAAATCCAGGTCAAAAAGGGGCCCATGGGCCCCGCTACTCAAAACTGAGAACAAAAATTACCACGAGGTTCCCTACGCTGTCAGGAACTCATGCTCAAAAAATTGAGCATAATTCAGGGTAAGGAAAGGGACTAAAATAGCCCCTAACCCCCAAGAACAATTTAAGAATCAATCAAATAATTTAATGGAAATTAAAGGATGGAAAACTTACAATTGATGACAGGAATTGACCACGGACCAGAAAATGGCCACCCAACCAGCCTAAAGTGATCCTACACAGCAATTTGGAGTTTAGAGCTCAATGGTAATGGAGGAAAATGGTTTTGAAAGTTGGAAAATGAAAGAGAAAGCTATATATACTATCAGGCGTCATTCATCGTGATTGCGAAGGACCCCACGCAGTCGCGATGACCACGCTTACTAGACCATCATTATTGCGATAGTCAAGCCACGTGGTTGTGAAGGGCAATGGGTGTCAGGTCCACAGGACCTTTATCGCAATCACAAGAAGGAGACCTCATGGGCGTGATGCCCAAAAAGGCAGAACATCACGATTTTGTGGCCTTACTCGCGGTCGCAATTAAGGTCTAAGACCTGCAGATGCAACTACCACCAATAATTTTCTTAAGTTGAAAAGTCACTGGATGGGCCTACGCAGTTCTTTTGGGACCCCATGTGCACAAATGAGCTATGCTACCCTACTAGAAATAGCATTCTGGACTCAATAGAATTGATAAAACTTCCATACGAGGTCATTTCAATGAAGTGTTGATCCAAGCCATTACTTACAAATTTCAACCGAACACCCAAAATGGGCTCGACTCACTCGACACCCAAACCAACCACCTACATAGCCCAAACTCGACATTCTGAAGCTGATGAAACTGTCAGATTTTGAATTCGATGCTCCAATCATCGAGAGTTGACCAAATTCAAACTTCCAACTCTAAAAGTCCTGAAGTCTCAGAAAGTGAGATAAAACTATACCAAAAGCTCCTAGTCCCTGACCAAGGGTCCAACTAGACCAAAATTCATGTTTTGGAGATAATGGAACTATCAAAATTCGATTCTAAGCTTATTTTCTGAGAATGTTGACTAAAGTCAACAATTTCCTATGTTAAAGCTCTAAAATAGGGAAATGGTCATAAAGACCAAACGAACGGCCCGAGCATCAAACCACCAGTCCCAGCAAGTCATAAATGACTTAGGGCTACTACAAGTAAGCACTAACAGAGCAAAAAAAGAAAAAATGAGAAAATAACCAAAAGGGTCATTACATCATCCATTACTTAAAATTACTTTCATCCTCGAAAGTCAGGAAAAAGGAGTACCTAAAGGCTCAAACAACTGCGGATACTGATCCTATATTTCTCTCTTAGTCTCCCATGTAGCCTCCTCAACCAGACAGTGACTCCACTAAACCATAACCACAAGAATCTCTCTAGACCTCAATATCTTGATATCTCAAGCTCGAATGGCTATCGGCTCCTCAACAACGGTCAACTCTCATCTAACTGCACTGAATCCCACTACAATACATGTGACTCATCCGGCACATAATGCCTCAACATAGATACGTGGAAGACTGGGTGCATAGCTGAGAACATAGGAGGCAAAGCTAACAGATAAGCAATGCCACTAACCCTCTAAAGAATCTCAAACGGCCCAATATACCTGGGGCTAAGCTTGCCTCGCCTGTCAAATCTCATTAAGCCCTTCATAGGTGACACTCAAAGAAATACCCGATCACTAACACTGAACTCTAAGGCATGAAGTCTACATTATGTGTAGCTCTTCTGCCTATTCTGGGCTTCCCAACATCTTTCTTGAATCACCCGAACTCTGTCTAAGGAATCATGAAGTAGGTCTGTACTCTGTGGCCGGGATTTAAAGCCATCAACCTAACCTACTGGGAATCTTCAATACCTACCATACAGTGCCTTAAAAGGTGCCATATGAATACTCAAATGATAACTGTTATTATAAGCAAACTCTACCAAAGGCACATACTGATCCCATGAACCCCCAAATCAAGAACACAGGCCCGTAACATATCCTCAAGGAACTGGATAGTCCTCTTGGACTGGCAATCTATCTGAGGATGGAATGCAGTGCTGAGCTAAACCTTTGTACCTATCTCTCGCTGAATAGTCCTCCAAAACTGAGATGTAAACTGAATACCAAGGTCTAAAATAATAGAAGTTGGAACCCCATGAAAACAGACAACCTCATAAAGATATATCTGAGCCAACCTCTCTACACTATAGGAAGAATGAACCAGCAAGAAGTGTGCAGACTTAGTCAGCCTATCGATGATAACCCAAATGGAGTCAAACCCTCGAGAAGTGCATGGCAACCATTCTATGAAATCCATAGTGATCTCTTCCCACTTCCAATCAGAAATAGAAAGTCTCTACATCAATGCACCAGGTCTCATGTGCTCAAAATTAACATGCTGGAAGTTCAAGCACTGAGATACAAACTCTGCTATGTCCATGTTCATACAACTCCACTAGTAAATCTGCCTCAAGTCTCAATACATCTTAGCTGCACTCGGATAGATGGGATGTATGGAATAATGAGCCTCATGGAGAATCAACTGTATTAATTCCCCAACTCTTAGAACACCAAGGCGGCCATCAAATCTCAATATACCATCATAATACAAAGTAGCCCTGCTGGCCTCAAACTGCAAAACTTGATCACGAATATCACACAAATGTTGATCCTTAAACTGACGCCACTGTCAAGTCTCAATACATCTTAGCTGCACCCGGATAGATGGGATGTATGGAATAATGAGCCTCGTGGAGAATCAACTGTATTAATTCCCTAACTCTCAGAACACCAAGGAATCCATTAAATCTCAAGATACCATTAGAATACAAAGTAGCCTTGTTGGCCTCAAACTGCAAAAGTTAATCACGAATATCACACAAATGCTAATCCTGAAACTGACGTCGCTCTAAAACTAAAAGAGATGCCAAGCTGCCCATACTTACTGCCTTCCGGCTCAAAGCATCTGCTACAATGTTTCCCTTGCTCGGATGGTACAGAATGGTGATTTCATAGTCCTTTAGTAACTCAATCCAATTTCTTTGCCTAGAGTTCAGCTCTCACTGACTCGTGATGTATAAAGACTACAATGGTTGGTGTAAATCTCACAGTGAACTCCATATAGATAGTGCCTCTGGATCTTGAGCGCGAAGACTACCGCTACCAACTCTAAGTCATGAGTGGGGTAGTTGTGCTCGTGATCCTTTAGCTGCCTTGACGCATATGCTACCACCTAACCCTGCTGCATTAATACACAACCAAGACTAACTGACGAAGCATCACAATACACTGAGAAGCTCTGACCCTTAACTGGTAATGTCAACACATGAGCTGAAGTCAATAAGGCCTTAAGCCTCTAGAATCTATTCTCACACTGATCAGACCAATAAAATAGGACATCTTTCCTAGTCAGCCTAGTCAAAGGTGCTGTGATGGAAGAAAAGCGCTAAATGAACCTTTTGTAGTATCTTGCCAGCCCAACAAAACTGCAAACCTCGGTAGAAGTAGTAGGCCTTGTCCAATCACAAACAACTGCAATATTTTCTGGTCCACCCTAATCCCATCCTTAAATACCATGTATCCTAGGAAAGCTACTGACTCAAGCCAAAACTCATACTTTGAGAACTTGGCATAAAGTCGATAATCTCTCAAAGTCTGGAGAACAATCCTCAAATGCTGCTCATGCTCCTCCCTACCCTGGGAGTACACCAATATATCATAAATGAAGACTATCACAAATGAATCCAAGTACAAATTGAGCACCCTGCACATCAAGTCCATAAAGGTTGTTGGGCATTGGTCAATCCAAAAGACATCACTAGGAAATCAAAATGGCTATAACTTGTCCTGAATATTGTCTTAGGGATATCCTCCACCCTAGTCCTCAACTGGTGGTAGACTGACCTCAAATCTATCTTAGAGAACACTACTGCACCCTAAAGCTAATCAAATAAGTTATCTATATGCGACATCGGATACCTCTTCTTTATAGTCACCTTATTCAGCTGCCGTTAATCAATACACATCAGCCTCGAGCCATCTTTCTTCTTCACAAACAAAAATAGAGCACCCCAAGAAAACATACTCAGCCTGATGAAACCCTGTGCTAACAAGTTCTAAAGCTGAACCTTAAGCTCCCTCAACTCAGTTGGAGCCATATGATATGGAGTAATAGAAATGGGCATAGTACCCATCTCTAACTCAATGGAAAAGTATATATCACACTCAGGTGGTAGGCTTGGAAGGTCGGTCGGGAACACATCTAAAAATTATCTAACCATAGGGACCAAATCAGGAGAAGAAGTGTCAGCGCTAACATCCCAGACATATGGTAGATAAGACAAACACTCGTGCAAAATCAACTTCCTAGCCTGAAGACAAGAAATGATCCCATATGGTGTATGGACAATAAAACCCTGCCACACAACTCGGGATACACTAGGCACGGCTAAAGTATCAGTCTTGGCATAATAATCTAAAACTTCTCGGTGAGAGGATAACCAATCCATGCCTAGAATCACATCAAAGTTCTAATATCATCAAATTAGCCCAAGTCTCAAGACCACCATTAGCTACCAAGCATAATCTAACAATCTGATCTACTGTTAAAGAATCACCTCTCGGGGTAGCAACAGATATGGGAACAGATAATGGCTTACTAGCCAACCCCAAGCAAGGAGAAAAATAGAAAGAAACATATAAACATGAAGAACCAAGATCAAACAAAGATAAAGCTGGTTGACGGCAGACAGTGATCATACCTGTGATTACCGCATTTGAGGCCTCTGTGTCTAGTCTACTAGGGATCGCATTGAACTATTATCGACCTCCACCGAATCGACTGCCATCCCAACCACCTGACATGCCATGTTGGGCACCACCCCTACCCTGGACACAACCTCTTTTGATCGATGGTTGCACTGCTCTCAAAAACTGAGCGGCTAGCTGAATTGTACCCTACTGGGGGCAATATCTAGGAAAGTAACCAATAATGCCACACTCGTAGCAAGGCCCTAATGGCCCACCCTGGCATGATAAACTAGTTAAACCTATATGGCCACCACGGCTTAATGCCTCAGATGATGTACCCCTCAATGACTGACCTGAACTTGGCCCATTGAACCCATAATGACCATTATAACCATGTTGACTACCATTAATATAATCAAACTGAGACCCACCTAAATTCTAAACTGGCCGACTGGACTGGCCTTGATGTTGTTGTGGTTGATATCCTCTGCACCACTAACCTGAACCTCTACTGCCAGAGCAAGAACCATTGTAACTGCCTTGATGGCATGGTCTCTTATCTATGTCCCTGGAGTCTTGACGATGCAAATCTTTTGTAGTGCGGGCATGGTCTACTATAGCCTAAAATAGACACCCACAAGCAACTTGTATCTCTGCAGTCTTAAAAAGCTCGATCCTCATCCCCCAAATAAATTGACAAATTTGGTCAGGCTCTCTAGGAATAATCATAGCCCTAAATAGAGACAACTGGTAAAAGCGGGTCTCGTACTCAGACACTATCATAGACCCCTGAATCAACTGGGTAAACTTCTCCCTATGACACTCACGGTCATTCTACGGCAAGAACTTGGCCATAAAGGACTCGTAGAACTCTCTCCAAGTTAATGGAGGGGACTGAGAGGGTCTGCAAGATACCTTGGCCCTCCACCAAAGCTTAGTTGGGCCTTTCATATGATAGGTGGTATAACCTACTCCATGAGTATCCAATAAACCAAGATAATTAAGCATCTCCTCGCAATTAGAAATGAAATCATAAGCATCCCGTCTGGGAGCATCGGAGAACCTTGGTGGGGATAACCTCAAAAATTGGTCCAAAGCCTTCTGGTCAAACTCTATCATGATTGGGCAAGGAGCAAGAGGTTGAGCAACTGTAGGCACTGACAGAACCTCTACACGAGGAGCCGCAGTAGCAGGCTGATAAGTTGGTAATCTACCAACTTATTGAGTCTTTATTTATAAATTATTGCCATGTTTTGATGAGATTTAGAGGTACTTATTGCCTTTATTGATGAAAATTTAGGTACTCTTGGTCAAGAATAGAAAATAAATGAATTTAACCCAAAGAGCTTAAAAGAGTTGAAGTGTGAAGGTCATCAAAAACAAGGAAGCATCTCCCGAGAGGTGCGATAGAATCGTAAGCCGCATAATGCAGTGTGTGGTCCGCACCTCTCTTCACACTTCACCACCTCAGCAACTGAAGTCACTGGTTGAAGGACAAGCGCTATGTGACACACATAATATTTGGTGCGACCGCACGTCATGTCGCACCACACCCGAAGGGCATTTTTATCAAATTTCAAGCGACACATTAGGAAGTCTCTAAAACCCAATTTTGGGTATGTACCTGATAGTTTTTGAAGAGTTTTGAGTTCTCAAATTTGGAATAGAGTAGTACCTAAGGAAGATATAGATAGTACACTTTCTCTTCAACTTCTACACTTGAATTCACCATTTCTGTACTAAATTGAGCATGGATTTGGATATTGGCTTAATTATGAATGAAAGTATAACTTACCCAATTGGTATATTCTCTTATTTTCTTAGTATGAGTAGCTAATTTACTTGTTTAGGGATATGTGTGTGATAGGTATTTGAATTTAGGTATGGGTCTTGTTTAATTGAGCTTATAATTGATGAATTGATATGGGTCTATTGAATTCCTCAAGTTTTAAACATAAAATTGATGGTTGCAAACATTAATTAAGTTTTCTTAATTGTGTTCTTGCTTGAAGGAGGGGTTCATAATTCGGATAGGAATTCAATAGTGGGAATTTGAGATTTCCACCTTAGATTGAGGCTAGAAATATCTTAATCAGTGGAAACTCTCATCTAAGAATCTAAGCTAGAAATAGTATGACTTCCTCCAAGCAATTGAATTGATTGGTTTGTGTTAAAACCTATGGTGCTTAAACAAAGACCATTTGGAGGATTGAGAGATTACCGAATATGACTAAAATCAATGCTACCCGTATTATTAATCAAGAATTTGCTTAATAAATCAAGTACCCTAACCCTTTGAACAATCCCATCGAAAGCATACCCCTAGTCTTCCTCTTATTGATTACAAATCTTGTATTTACTTTCTGCTTGTGTGTTGAAATCAAAGTTGCTACGTAATTTCCCTTTCCAATTCCCTTAATCTTTACTTTTAAGTTATTTGAACATTTGCTCTCTTAGTGATTATTTCTCGACGATCTTTTAGTGAGTCATTACTTCACTCTCCGTGGATTCGATCCCGACACTCATTGGGTTACATTTGTTTTGCTCTGATGATCGCTACTACCTCCTTATTGGAGAGTGTTTTTGAGAATCATCAAAAATGGCACCATTATCGGGGAGTGGTTTTTGATTCTCCAATTGATTGTTGTTTGAGTTCACTTTGTACAGTATTTGTTCCTTTTACTTTTTATTATTTTTGATTGTTTGAACAGGGTGCCCATGAGCAAAGTGGACGACCAAAAAAGCGTAGACAGATATATGGATGCAGATCATGAGCCTGTGGCCCACGGTGGTATAGGTGCACTCTGCCTACCACCCATTATTGGAAATGCCATATTTCATGTCATGAGCACCATGCTCCACTTGATTCAGATGAAGGGTCTATTCGGAGGTTTGGCACATAAGGATGCCAATCGACATATTCGAAACTTCATATAGATTTGCCAACCCTTCAACATCAACCATATCTCGCAAGAGTCCATCCATCTTCACTTATTTCCCTTCTCCCTCATGAGGGAAGCAATGGCTTGGCTTGAAGAGCTCCCAGAGGGCTCAATTACTTCATGGAACAGATTAGTTGAGGTGTTTTTAGTGTGATTCTTCCCTCCTTCTAGAATGATGCAATTGAGGGATGACATTACAAATTTCTGCCAACTTCAAGATAAGCCATTGCATGTAGCATGGCTAAGGTTCAAGAAAAAGCTTCTATTGTGTCTTAATCATGGGTTGCCTAACAATGTGCGAGCCTTGAATTCAATGAAAAATTTGTGGTGAATAACCTCATGGGTGGATCATTCATGGACCAATGTATTGCCTCAGCTTTTCTAAAGTGAATGATAAAAACAAATTATACATGGCATACTAGAGAGGCTGATGTTTCTTCAGGGGTAACTTCATCCATTATGACGAGTGAAATAAGGTGAAAGGACGAAGAAAGAGATGAAATAATGGCCAAGATGTTAACGCAAATTTATCTATTGGCCAAATATGTGATGGGGGCTAGAAATAAAAGTGTGAATGATGTGGGAACCTATAGGTCAAGGGGTCATGATGAAGGTGTGTACTCTTCTACGGATGAGGAGTTATGTTATCTTATGGCGGGTTCTCATCCTGGATACCAAGGTACCAACTAAGTTCCTTGGAATCCGAGGGACGAGAATCAAGGTTGGAATAGGGACAAAGGAAATCAATGGAGAGATAGGGAGTCACCTAGAGACCGTGAGGGTCCATAGCATGATTGTGAAAGAGATGGTGATCGTTATATTATCGTAGTACCAATCCCTATGTTCCTCTACCAAATACTGATGCCCCTTTGTATCATCCTACCGTGAGCAACCCCAGACACTCTAAAATTGAAGATATGTTACAAAAGGTATTGCAAAGAGTAGAGTCGATGGACAATAGGGTGAAAGAGTTGAAAGGTGAGGTGCCACTCTTCACCAAACGGTGAATTCCCATTCAGCATCTATCAAGAACCTTGAGGCACAAATGAACCACCTATCTTCACAAATGAATCCTCAGATGAAGGGGACACTTCCAAGTGACACGACGGCAACCTGAAGAATAATGGCCATATCATGAAAATTATTACTAGAAGTGGAAAGAGGTTGGATGAAGTGAAAAAGCCGATTGAGGATGCCATGGTTTACTTAAGAAAGCAAAGGGCTCAAGATGTTGTGATTGAGAATTAAGTTGATGCGAGATCAAAAATTAAGGTGAAGCCTAGTGCACCCAATGTGGTTGTTGAAAATGATGAAATCCTTATGAAGAGAAGGATGAAGTTGAATCCCCTTCTCAAGGTGTTATTGACATTGAAGAGAATGATCCAAATGTACAAAAGCCATTTCCAAAAGGACCCCCTCCAAATCCTCAGAGATTAGCCAAGAAAAAGGAAGATGTCCAATTCAAAAAGTTTGTTAACATGTTCAGCAAACTTTCCATTAACATTCCTTTGGTTGATGCTCTTATGCAAATGCCCGGGTATGCAAAGTTCATAAAGGATCTATTAAAAAATATGTGAGTGGTTGAAGTGGGGGTGATGGAAGTGTTCCACAGCTGTAGTGTAGTGATGACAAGTAACATTTCCCCTAAACAGGAAGATTCGGGAGCATTCACCATACCGTGCACTATTGGGGTGTTTTTGTTTCGAAAGACCTTATGTGATCTTGGGGTGAGTATCAACTTGATGCCCCTTGTAATTTTCAAGAAGTTAGGCTTGAGTACACCAATGAGAATACTTATGGCCGATCACTCAATTAAATGCCCGGTGGGGATTTTGTTTAATGTTTTGGTGAAAGTAGACAAGTTCATCCTAGCAGCCGACTTTTTGGCCTTGGACTGTGATGGCGATCTTGAGGTGCCCATCATATTGAGGCGACTATTATTGGCAACCGGGAAAGCTCTTGTGGATGTGGAGCTTGCAGAACTTAAGTTTCATATAGAGAGCGAAGAGGTGACCTTCAATGTGTGCTAACCTACCAAACTATTGGATGAATTCAGAGTTGTGTCAGTGATTAATACCGAGAGATGTTGGTTGAATACCTTGGTGAGTGAGACGTGAAAGAGGTATCCAAACCTATGGTGTTGCCAACTTGGCAACAAGATGAGATTATGAAGATCTTGAAGGAGCAATTCCCTTGCTTGGGATGGGGTCAACCCAATCGAATTGGCATGCTACCGGATAATGGTTAAAAGTTGAGGTATTATCATTGAGCTGCGAAGTAAATCAAGCGCTTCTTGGGAGGCAACCCAAGTGTCTTTACTTTTTAATTTTATCACCTTTTGTTATTTTTGGCTTGTTTTAGGAATGCAAAGATATGGGAAAATAAAAATGACCAAGTGGAAGAAAAGCATCGAAAGAAAGGTGCAAAGTGTCGTGTGGACCGCACCTACCATTTCATGGCTTGCACAAGGCACCACACCTCCAAATAGTAAACTGGTAGGAAATTGAAAATTGGAGGTGATGAGCGATGGGTTGTGCAAATCGCACCACCTGTTGTGCACATCGCACCTCTGTCGCACCATAAATCAGAAAGCTGCGCAAATTTTAGGAGAAAAATTTGTTAGTGTGATGTGATGTGCGAGCCGCACAATGGCATATGTGAATCGTATGTTGTGGCGCACCTAGGTAAGTTTTTAAATTTTTGTTAACCTACCCATTGACCGACCTGACCCAAAAACTGACCCGCGGCCTTTCTTTTTCTTTTTCTCTATTATAAACTGCCACCCTCCATTATTTTTCCTTTATTCTCCTACAAAACCTCCATAAATCTCCCCCAAATCTCCTACTTCTCCCAAAATCTTCTCTCCCTTCACCCAAACTCTGTCACTACCGCTATTCACTGGTCGCCACCGCTGTCATTTTCCGATCACAGTTGGGTCACCATTGTTGGGCACTCTAAAAGCTTCATTTTTTGCTTTTTCCTTCCTCTTCTCTACTTGTCGTAAGTTCTCCAATGTTAAATCAATATTTTTAAGTAGATTGGGAATACTTATTGTGAAGCATGCTAAGTAAATTTTCCATGTTTGTTGTGGTTGAGATTTGAAATTTTTGGGTATATTGTTGATTTCATCTGTGATAAACTTAGTAGATCTTGTTGTTATGATAATGCATATGATTTACTTTAATTTTTGGCCCTGATTTTAGTGTTTTGGGTGAAGTTTGAGTAATCCACTTGAGTTGATGCATGGTTTGGCCCTATGATAGATTGGGTGACATTATTCTTAAGGGCAAATCATCGTCTTTGCAAGATTTTTTTTGAATCCTGTTGATTGGGCTAAAATTGTTGTTACCCCTATGCCAATATGTTGTTTCAATTGATTATGATTTTTGGTGAACGTTTTTGGTTGAGAGAGTGAATCATTATTTGATTGAATGTGCCTTTTGGATTTTAATTAAAGGCTTGATTTTCCCGATGATAGATGGGGTAACGTCCTTCTTAAGGGAAATTGTTGAGCCTATCTTTGAGTTTTTGATTGTGTTTTGAAAGTTTTCCGAGAAAGTCTGAGTACCCGGATAACTTGGGTTTTGGTGAAAGCATGCTTGTGCCCTGTTAAAATTGGTGTTATTTCCTTGTACTCGTGCATTCCATAGGTGTTGCTCTGTGAGTCACATACATAACACATAGGAAAACAAAGAATTGAAAAAATCCACTTATTTCCTTATGTGTTTCGTATGCAACCCGCAGATCTCTATATGCGAAATGCACAAGGCTCCACACGTTATAAAAATTGGTTGCTAGGTCACTGAGTTATGGGGCAGAGGCTTGTTCAATGTGCACATTAGCTGGTGCGTGTCGCACCTGCCTTCGCACCCTGAAGCAGAATCAACTCAGGTTTTTGTTAGCCTGTGCAACACCACGTGCGATGCACACTTCTTTAGGTGCGGTCTGCATATGAATCGCACAGGCCATCAGTCACCTGGTATGTTTTTATTCTCTTTTTCATTCCAATTATTTTTCTTTTTGTAACTTCTTGTAGCATTTTCTTCTTTCAAATACTTCAAAAATACAAAAAGATTTTGCTATCTCCTTTTAGTACTCACAATCTTCGTATGCAAATTACGTCTACTGGCAGGGGAAACTCAGGGCACAGTACAAGGAGGCCACCAGCTCATCCTACCTCTTCCTCCACATCCTAGGGTAAAAAGAAATCCCCAGGTGCTGCCACAGCACCCCCTCCCGTGCAAGTTTTGGAGGAGGAAAGGATTCTCTTCGGGGTAGAAGGCATGAAAGCCATCTACAACAGAGACAAGAAGAGAACCTTCAACCCAGAGTTTAGCTTTAATTTAGAAGTGGTTGGGGAGGATCTACCTAATATCCCCTAATAGTTCACCACCTGCCAATGGTTCCCATTCCAATAAGTGCTCAGAGATTATTATAAGGAGGTGGTTCATGAATTATTTGCCTTCTATCAAGCCAAGCGATATTCTATGGGGTACAAGGGCAATGTGGAGGAATTCCCTTACTTAGACTCAGTCATAGTTTAAGGTAAGGATATCCATATCACACCTAGTGCTATTAATGCCATCTAATAGGGTAACCCAACTGAGCTTGCACAAGCACTTAGGGCCAAGTTATTTGTTGATATAAATCCACTGACTTGGTTGCCACTATCATTGCTTCTGTAACTCATCTCTGGGACACTGTGAGGGGTACTATTCTATGTCAGACTTTATACTTTGAGGCACGCCTATGGTATAACGTTGTCCACTTTAGATTCTTGCCTTCTAAAAATAATCACAAGGTTACCCATGAAGGGGCCATTCTGGTTGCTTCTATCATGTCGAGAAAGCACATTACCTTTGGAGATATAGTGGTTGTCATGATCAAGAGAAAATCAAGTTGGGGTGGTGAATCATTACCCTATAGTATCCTCATTATCAAGCTCTATGCTAAGGCTGGGATTCCATACTTCTGCTTTGATGAACCTACCCATGCCACTGGTGTGATTGACCTTGCAAAGAAGATAGACATGAATGCCCCTAGAATGAAGAGGTGCGGAATGCAGCCTGTAGAAGATGTTGAGGTTGGGGATTTAGATGTTGAGTCCACTATTTCCTTTCCTTCTAAATCAGCTTCAGAAGCACCGACTCCCATGGGAAATCTTGTAGCTGCTGCACCTCATGGACCCCCACCATCTTCATCGAACTTGACCCAGAGTGGTCTCCAAAAGATGGTTGACCTAACCTATTCTTATGATAGGCAGTTGACTGACCTATCCAACAAGCTGCCCGGTTTAATTCAGAAAGTTATCAAAAAGGCTATGAAGGAGGTAGTGGATAGTGTGAGCAATCTATGTAGGAGGGTAGATATCATTGAGGGTGTTGTGAAGGAGATCCGTAAGGATTTTGACAAGGCAAAAGGGAAGGCTCCGATTGGTGATGCAGACTTGAGTGCCTAGGATGAGGCCTTGACCTAGCCCCATCATACTATCGGACCTATAGATGAGCTCTTTGCTGCATATGTTGGAGATGATGAGGAGTTGGTTGATGATCAGGATCCAGCACTCCAACAGGCGATCAGAGAGTCGCAATGTAATTTTCACTCCCGCAAGGGTGGTGCATGTTCTAGTACAGAGGCGGCGGAGCAGGCAAATGATGAAGAGTAGGCTTATAGGGAGTTTTTGCACCCTTTCCTTCATGTTTGAGCTTAAACATTGAGGGAAATGCTTTATTTTTGTGGGGGAGGTGGTGCATTCTGGTTATTGTTGTTGGTTTCCCATTTTGGGCTTTGAGATTATTATTTTTTTATTGCCCTTGTTCGGCCTTGACATTTTTATTCCCTGTTAGACATTTTATTTGGCCCTTGTTGGGCGCATGTTGGATGATTATGATATTGATCTTTTCGGGCCTTTTATTTTTTTTATTTTATTGTTAGTGCTTTAATTGTGCCCTTATCGGGCTTGATTCTTTGTTTTTTATTGATGATTTTGCGATATTGCCAGGTTGGTCGTACACGATTCATTGTTTCACTACCCGTGCCTTGCAAACGCGCTTACTTCCTACGCGACGCATGATTTCAAATGATTCATGAAGTGCTTTTAAAATTTTGGTTGCCTTGTTAATAGTAGATTAGTGAATAAACTCCAAGAATTTTCTTTATACCATGGTTCTTTTCCAAGGAGCAAATTATTTCTTTTATTTTTATTTTTATTTTCTTTTATTTATTTTTGTGTCAAACTGGGTTGGTGTTGTCACGCCCCAAACCATGGGAGGCATGACCGACACCTGGAGCCCCAAAAGGTCGAGGGTGTCAAAGTAGAGTGTATCTCTATTGAACCTGCTGGGGGTCTGAGACCGACAAGGTCTCTATGAATAGCAATTTGAAACACTAAAAGCTCAATAGTAGTTAAGCAACTCAAGGCCGACAAGGCTATTATCATAGTAGATAGCTAATAACAAGGCCGACAAGGCCATACCCCACACTGATATACATATACACGTCTACAAGCCTCTAGGAATAAGTAAAATATCTCATATCCAGGACAGGACCCTGGACTACCCATAAGTTGTACATATACATAACCTGGTCAAAATATAAGCTAGACCTCTGACTCGTCAGCTCCAGGAAGAATGGAGCTTACCAAAATGGCTGAACTCTGCAACTCCTACTGAAGAGATCTGTCTGGGTATCTGTCTAGACCTGCAGGCATGTATGCAGCGCCCCCAGGCAATGGGGATGTCAGTACGACAATAATGTACTGGCATGTAAGGTAGAAACATAAAAGCAAGTCGCAAGTAGTAAATCCGAACAAGATAAAATATGAAACTTGTAAACTGTAATTGGTAAGACTCATTAAGCTCTTTCTCCTTTATTCTTTTTAGAACACAATACATGCATTAACACACGCTGCAACTCACTCTTTATAACCCACACTGAACCACAATAGCGCCTCGGTGCACCCTATATTTAATAGCCTCAATATGGCAGTAGCGCCTCGGCGCACACTATGTATATAATGGCCTCAATATGGCAGTAGCACCTCGGTGCACACTATGTGTATAATGGCCTCAATATGGTAGTAGCACCTTGGTGCACACTATGTATATAATAGCCTCAATATGGCAGTAGCACCTCGGTGCACACTAACACGCAAACCACGCATAATAAGTGTATTACTAGATTGACCTTCAAAGCTATTCTTGTTATTTATGAAGGTTCATTTAGATAACTTCTTTAGCCTTGACTTACTAGGTGTTGGAATCAACATACCAAACACATATAAATGGGGATTTGACTTTCTAACTTTCCTTGTATACTTTCTAAAGCTTGATTAGAGATCACAATACAAAGAAGAAACTTGACAAAAGAATAACTTACATTTCGTGCAAAAAGAATCAGATTTTTATAAGAAGGCGACTTGAATCACCATAATGTATAAATTAGTTCCTTAAGACTTGTTGAGTTACCAAATCAGCTCTCTTACAACAAAATACTCAAATTCCTTCTTTCGGAGATTTAGAATTCTATTTCTAGATTCATGCCGATAAGGAATAAAGAAGCCTTAACATACCTCGTTCTTTCCGAAGATTGCGCTTACCACAACTTGGCCTTTCCTTTATTAAGTTAATCTACAACACAAGGGTATAATGAAGCTAATATTAGCTCTTAAACCTGCTGCAACATTCCCAAAACAGTAGCTAAACATTTCCCGGGAAGATTTACGTATTTTGCATTAATTAAAGGTGTATCGTCACACCTTTCTCCCCTTATCCAATACACATCACACACACACCAACCTACTTCCTCCAATAATACAAAACACATCAAACATCCCCTACACAACTCACCATGCCGAAATACAATAGCAACACATTGAACCCACGGCTTCCGATCGCCGTCCCGTGAGTTCTTAACAACAATTCAACAACAATTGTCCATCCATACTTCAATCCAAAAATATTATTATGGGCAGAGTACTTACCACACTTGAAGGTGTGTTTTTATCCTCTTTTTATTGATGCTTTAAAAGCTTAAGTACCCCCTACACATACACCAACAAGAGAAGAAGAAATCTCTTAATTGTTACACAATTTCTATGTGTTAAATCATAAGAAAGGGGCTGCCATAGTTCATGTATTTCTTACCATAGGATATCCTAGATATATGTAGTAGATTAATACCAAGATAACAAGTTGTTTAACTCACCTTAAGCTTGAATTAATCTTGGTCTTCTTAGAACCCTAAAGGGAGAGAAGGGCTGCCAAAAGGAAATGAGATAAGAGAGAATTTTTCCAGCTTTTTGTGATCAATAGTTTGTCAACAAAAGGTCTGTATAAAGGGACCTTTTTGGCCGAATTTTTTGAGTATCTTTGGGCCAAAATGGGTCAAGAAACTTGGGCCAAAATTACCCTTTGCTTGGGCCTCAAAAGGGTTAAGTTTTGGGGCTGATTTTGGGCTTCTCTTGGGTCAAAATGTGGTCAATATTGGTGGCTACCTTTTGTAGTTGTTTGGGCCAGATTTGGTTGTGCTTTGATGGGCCAACTTTAAGCTTCATTTGGGCTATCATTAGGTCTAATAATCCATGGTGTTGCTGCCCATAATCGGCCCTCGGAACTTAGTTCGTTAGCGTAGGTAGTTGATGCACCTACTTGTCACCTAAGAGCTTAGATAAGTCGAGCAAGTACCTCACTTGTTTTATCTCATTTTCAAAACCCTCCTCCTTATAATTTAACATAACACTTATATACATTTGACCATTTCAAATTCTAGGCCAAAGTACCCCTTCACAATCTCGAGCTCAAATACCTTCGTCGATATTTACTTAGTCACATAGGTTTTGAAAGGCACGGGGTGTTATAGGTGTTTCCCTATGATAGATTGATACGTGACTTTCTTAAGGAAAAATGACAAGTTTTAATATTAATTTGAGTTCGTGTTTTGCTTATTTTGAAATGGGCCCACAGGAAAAAAAATCTTGGAAAGAAGCTTTTGGAAAATTAAAGGAAAGAGGGAATATAATTTTGAATAAAGAATTCTCTTGTCATGACTTGCACACTCCCTGTTTGGCTTGATCAATTCACAAATGAGTGGGTAAAAGAACTCGGAATAGCTTGTAAAAAGTCATTTATCCCAATTGATTGTGAGACTAATTATGAAATTCTTGTGTTGTGATTCCTTGTGTGGTAAGGCTATACTTAGTTCTTTTGTGCATGTGTTGTCTATAACTTGCCCCGAATGTGATTCAAGGTGAAATTCTAAATGTAACCGAGCTTGAAAAATGACCTTAGGCCCTTTTGAATAAGACACTTCACCCAAATTGACCTCCCCTTTATATTGATCCTTGTAAGGCCATTTGAGCTTGTGACTTTTTTTTGGAACCTTGTTGATACCTTGAACCTTTTTGGAACCTAAACTTTTGCACACATCCTCCCTAATGGCTTGAAAGTGAAACATAGGCTAAAAGCCTAAGTTTGGGAGAAAACTGAAATGACAACGTAAGCAAAAGTCTAAGTTTGGAGTGTATGCACTAATGTAGAGAAGAAAAGAAATGCATTTCAACAAAAGGTAGCACCACGTACCTAAATTGAGAATTGCTTCAAAATAGTCCAATAAAATGAATAAAATGGAAAGAAATGAAAAAATTGGTGCTACCAAGTGAAGGTGAAAAGGATGTCAAATGATCAAAGATTAAAGGGAAACATTGGGATTGTGAGAGGGAGAAATAAGGTGAAGTTATTGTTCGAAAATGTGAGCGGTGTTTTGAATGATCACAAAGAACGTTAGGGAGATTTAGTCACTTGATCCAAATGCAACCCTCACCTTAACCCTAGCCAACATCGTAACCCTCAAGTCCTTAGTGATTCCGAGCTTGGTAACTCTACATTAGTGGCGAATTACATAAACAGTAAGCCTATGGTTCAATGCGTGTACACTCGAATTTCCTTGAGAGAGTGAGAGCCTTTTTGGTTCTCTTATAAGACCTTTCGATTTCAAGTTGCATGATTGTGAGTGGGATTCTCTCTTGTGGTGAGTGGCGTCGCACACTTGAAATAAATAATGAAGTCTCTATTTCAATTGAGAGGAATGAATGAGACAAGTCGTGTGGCGAATCTCAATGCAAACCTTGAAGGTCCATGCCAATGACTTGAGAAGCTTGAAAATCTTGTTTTGAATGACAAATTCCTTTATTTATTAATGAGAAAAGAAGTCCCTTAATTGAATGTTTTGAAATGATAAATTGCCTTGAGAATTTGATGGTCCAAATTGAGATGAGCATTGTAGTTGAGTCTTTTTGTTTGTTATTTTCTTAGTTGTAAATTTTAGGTTAATCTTGTGTGCACCCTGTTGTGTTTTAGAGAATAATTCATTCCTTACTTTGTGAGTATCTTCCTTGAGGATAAGCAATAGTTCAAGTTTGGGGTTTGATAAGTTGGTAATCTACCAACTTATTGACCCTTTATTCATGAATTATTGTCATATTTTGATGAGATTTAGAGGTACTTATTGCCTTTATTAATGAAATGCAGGTACTCTTGGTCAAGAATAGAAAACAAAGGAATTGAACCCAAAGAGCTTAAAAAGAGTTGAAGTGTAAAGGTGATCGAAAACAAGGAAGCACCTGCCGAGTGGTGCGACCAATATGCGAGCCGCACAATGCGGTGTGCGATCCGCACCTCTCTTTGCACTTCACCACCTCAGCAACTGAAGTCACTGGTTGAAGTACAATGGCCATGCCACATGAATAATGTGTGGTGCGACTGCACGTCGTGTCGCCGTCGCATCGCACCATGCCCGAAGGGCATTTTTATCAAATTTCAAGTGACGCATTGGGAAGTTTCTAAAACTCAATTTTGGGTGTGTACCTAATAGTTCTTGAAGAGTTTTGAGTTCTTAGCTTTGGAATAGAGTAGTACCGAAGGAAGATATAGAGGGTACTCTTTCTCTTCATCTTCTACACTTGAATTCACCATTTTTGTACTAAATTGAGCATGGATTTGGATATTAGCTTAATTATGAATGGAAGTATGAGATACCCAATTGGTATATTCTCTTATTTCCTTTGTATGAGTAGCTAATTTCCTTGTCTAGGGGATGTGTATGATGGGTGTTTGAATTTGGGTATGGGTCTTGTTTAATTGAGCTTATAATTAATGAATTGATATGGGTCTGTTGAATTCCTCAAATTTTAATCATAAAATTGATGGTTCCAAATATTAATTGAGTTTTCTTAATTGTGTTCTTGCTTGATAGAGGGGTTCATAATTCAGATAGGTATTCAATAGTGGGAATTTGAGAATTCCACCTTAGATTGAGGCTAGAAATAGCTTAATCGATGGAAACTCTCATCTAAGAGTCTAATCTAGAAATAGTATGACTTCCCCAAGCAATTGAATTGGTTGGTTTGTGTTAAAACCTATGGTGCTTGAACAAAGACCATAGAGTAAATATTTGGAGGATCGAGAGATTACCAAATATGACTAAAATCAATGCTACCCGTATCATTAATCAAGAATTTACTTAATTAATCAAGTAACCTAACCCTTTGAACAATCCCATCGGAAGCAAACCCCTAGTCTTCCTCTCATTGATTACAAATCTTGTGTTTACTTTCTGCTTGTGTGTTGAAATCAAAGTTGCTACGTAGTTTCCCTTTCCAATTCCTCTAATCTTTACTTTTAAGTTGGTTGAATATTTGTTCTCTTAGTGATTACTTCTCGATGGTCTTTTAGCGAGTCATTACTCCACTCTCCGTGGATTTGACCCCGACACTTATTGAGTTACTTTTGTTTTGCTCTGACGATCGCTACTACCTCCTTATGGGAGAGTGATTTTGAATGTCATCACAGGCTGCGCTCCTGAACTCAGAACACCCAGTGATGCCCCCTGAGCGGATGTCTGAGCTATATCTGAAGTATGACCCCCAACCATACTCAACAACTGTAGAAGCATGCTCCAAATATGTAGTGTAGAAGTTGAGGTTCGTGCTGATAATAATGCCATTACTAGCCCTGGTGGCACCTGGGATGCCCCCTGGTCCACGGGTTGCTGATCTAGAACTGGCTCAGGCTCATACTCAGCCTCAGGAGCTCTAAATGGTGTTGCTGCTTAGGCACGTCCTCGAACCCTACCTCTACTGCCACCCCAGCCCCTAGCTGGAGTTGGGGTGCTAGTGCCGAAGGCTCATCCTCATAAGCTGCTGTAGATCTTATACGAGCCATCTGCGGAAGAGTTTAGAGTGAACTCGAACAAATGAGATTCTAGGAAACCATCTAGGGTAAGACGCATGATATAGAAGCAAGAAAAGATTCATATTTCCTAAAATTCCACTGTAGCCTCCCGAAGATAGAGTACGGACGTCTCCGCCCCAACCTACAGGACTCTACTAGACATTGGCTCCTATACTGATGACACCGGTGAACCTAGGCTCTGATACCAAGATGTCACGACCCAATTTCTCAGGTCATGATGGCACTTACAATCCCCCTGTAGGTGAACCAATTCCTGTAGCTCAAAACAGTTAGTAATGGGCCACAACCTAAGTGAAGCACGCACAATAAAGATAATAAGCGAAAGAAGGTAAAGAAGGAATAACAAAAGGAAAGCTACCTAAATATATACAGAAAACTACACCATCCCACGACATGGTATCATAAGTACATGAGCCATTACTAAAAAGGCAGAGTACAAGAGAGTGCAAAAGTAAAATATACAATTGTCTCTGAATGTACAAAAGAGTCAACTGTACCAAAAGAAGAGATACAGCCAATCCCCGATCGCCATGATCTCACCCTGTGTCTTGGATGTTCAAAAGCTGCACAAAGTCCACATGTCAACGGTGATGGCTCACACTAGGATCTGCACCAGGAAGATGCAGAAGTGTAGTGTGAGCATCAATTGCATAAACAATGGGTACCCATTAGACATCATAGGCCTATTGGGCACATATAAAATATAAAAGCAGTATATAGCAGATAAGGGAAGAAAAGGGTCACAGAAGCAAAAAGAGTGAAGTACATGGAAGCTAGCAAAAGATAGAAGGCATCAAAGAATACAAGTGTACTAAGCTAGCCACAGAAGATGTATCACAGAACACAGGTGAAAGAATAGAGAATGCACCTGGGTCCTTGCAATAATAGTAAATAAAGAAAGCTTAATGAACAGGGCGGTAAACCGGTAACCTCAAATAAAGGGAGAGAAAGAAATGCAAATAAACATAGACTTGCTAAAAATACAGCTCACAAGGTAAGGATGATCGAAAAGTAAACTAGCAGGTAAGAGAAAATGCATAAAGTACCCCCTAAAGTTGGACGTGATTTGGAAGTAGACACCTAAATTTTACGGGGGGTCCTATTATCCCACTCAACAATTTTAAAATAATACAAATACCATATTTTTAGTTCAACTTGAGTTATAAGAAAAAGAGAAAAATCACGCACCAATCATTGTTTGCCACGCATCAAATTAATTTAATTTACATTTTATTTATATATTTGTACTTTATTTCTTTTTTAAAAAAAAATCTCTCTCTCCTCTTTTATTCCTCATCCGCTTAATTTGCTCCTCGTAGCAGAACCCATCTCCCCCGCCGATCAACCTCCTTCTCCGTCGTCGTTCAACCTCCGATAAAACCATCATTATTTCACTTAATTCTATCTTCTAATAAACTCTTAACTTTTTATTATCGTATAGTTAAAATCAAATTATCATCAGATTCAAATTTGAAAATCAAAATCACTATACTAATGATAGGATTGAAACTCCATTAAACTTGAGCTTTATAATCTTCTTAACCAAAAAGATAAATAATAACTCCGAAAAAATAGAGAAAGAATAAACCTATTTATAAATAGAATCAAGGAGGAAAGAATTTTGAAAAATAGAGGAGAAAGAAGATTACAGTAAAAAAAAAGCAGTAACTAACAGGGAAAAAGAAGAAAAAGAAATGAGAATGGTGAGGAGTACGATTGAAGATGATAAAAGGTGGGGTGAGGGTGGGGATGGGGTGGGTAAAATTGAAAAAGTAAATTAAAATAAATAAAGTGAAAAAAGAGAAATTTATAAAAATAAAATTTTAATCTTTTTTTCGGTTCCTCACTCTCTTTAAGAGAGTGCATACACTCTCTATGACATGTGGCCAAAAAAGAATGCAATAATATCAGTTTAAAATTGTTGAGTGGGGTAATAGAACACATGTGAAGTATAGGTGTCTACTTTCAAATCACGTCCAACTTTAGGAGGGACTTTATGCATTTTCTAAGCAGGTAACTACAATAGGAGCAAGTAAAACTAATCTACCTACAATCCCAATGAGCGCCCATACACCCGAGGAATACATACAAGTGAAGCCAAACCCTACCGGCATCCCATACTATCAGAGAGTACACTCAGCAAATAGCAAACAAAGGGTGGAACTGTGCAGAAATAAATAATATGATATGGTATGCAAGTGGTACCGTATGCACCTCCTTCGGCGTCCGTAGGACCAGCAGGTAGGACCCATGGAAGGGCTTCCATCGTATACCTCTACTCCCCAGTATACCGCTCCTCTGGCACTCTCAGCCCTTAGCCGCTAGTCCGGATTGGAAAGGTCTATAAAGGTCTCTGTGATCACATACCAACTCTCAAGATCTCATCATACGTGCCCAAAGTCTATCCGGGTCTAAATCAGTAATAAAACCATGTCTTGCACTTGGCCCGATCGAGTCTAGTATCATCTCATGTATCGATGTGAAAAACCGACATTTAATCCCTTTTATTTCAAGAAATCCATTAAACCAGTTTTAAGTCCATTTATAGCCATTAATATGTGAAAATAGGCCCTCGGGGCCATGCAAGGTTAGAAAATCGCTGATATCAGGCCTACAGCCCTGTAGTAGTAATAAACCAATGTAGAAAAGCACTTTTCATAATGATTCTATGCTCAGATACAACCAGCAGCTCAATATCAACTTACTGGCCCTGCACCGGCTCAATCTTCTCTACAACACCTATAACAGCTAGCAATCGTGAATCAAAGTTCGGGATTCACGGACACTTCCTAAATATTCCACCATCTATGGTCCAGAGTAATATACAAAGGCCACTCAGGGCTTTAAGGGGGTAATACTATCGTACTAGCTCAAATACTGAAGCAGAAGAAATAAGAATGGACAAAAAGGAAGAAGACAAGGACTGGGGTGCCAATCTAGTAATCCCAACCTAAGGATGAGCTAAATAGTACAATTACATTCTATATAGGCCAAGTCTAAGATCGATAATTCATAGCCTACCTGGCATCCGATGAAAAGCTGCTGGAAAGACGTCGTCTGAG
The DNA here is from genome assembly GCA_003996215.1 of Jaltomata sinuosa. Lineage (NCBI taxonomy): Eukaryota > Viridiplantae > Streptophyta > Magnoliopsida > Solanales > Solanaceae > Jaltomata > Jaltomata sinuosa. The sequence goes on from QJPP01000078.1 coordinate 141,024, forward strand.
CCTAAACTGCTATGAGAAACCCCAAACAGCAATTAAACTACCAAAAACATATTCTACTCGTTAATATGAAGCTAACAATATCCAGAATACTAATAATTAGCTGAGTTGAAATCCGAGTCAAAATAGGCCCATAGGCCCTGCAACCTTAAATTGAGAATGAAAATTACCATGAGGTTCCCAACGCTGCCAGGAACTCATGCTCAAAAAATTAAGTATAATTCGGGTAAGGAAAGGGCCTAAAAGAGCCCCTAACCCCCAAGAACAAATTAAGAATCAACCAAAGAATTTAACGGAAATTAAAGGATGAAAAACTTACAATTGATGACAAGAATCGGCCACGAACCAGAAAATAGTCACCTTACCAATCTAAAGTGATCCTACACAGTAATTTGGAGCTTAGAGCTCAATAGAAATGGAGGAAAACAGTTTTGAGAGTTGGAAAACGAAGGAAAAATCTATATATATTGCCCGGGGTTCTTCATCGCGATCGCAAAGGACCTCACGTGGTTGCGATGACCATGCTTGCTAGACTATCACAATCACGATGGTCTAGCCACGCGCTCGCGAAGAGCAACAGGTGTCGGGTCCATAGGCCCTTTATTGTGATCGCGTGAAGGAGACCTCGTGGTCGTGATGCCTAAAAAAGCAGAACATCGCGATCGTGTGGCCTTACTCGTGGTCAAGATTAAGGTCTAAGACCTGCACATGCAACAGCCACCAGCAATTTTCTTAAGTTGAAAAGTCACCAAATGGGCCCACACAATTCATCTGAGACCCCATGCGCATAAACGAGCAAAGCTACCCTACTAGAAATAGCATTTCGGACTCAATGGAATTGATAAAACTTCCATACAAGTTCGTTTCGATAAAGTGTTGACCCAAGTCAATACTTTCAAATTTCAACCAAACACCCAAAATGGACTCGACTCACTCGGGTTCCGAATCAACCACATACCTAACTCAAACTCGACATTATAGAGCTGATGGAACTGTCAGATTTTGAATTCGACGCTACGATCATTGAGAGTTGATCAAAGTCAAACTTCTAACTCTAAGTGGCCTGAAATCATAGAAAGTGAGATAAAACCATACTGAAAGCTCCTAGGCCCCGACCAAGGTTCTAACTAGACCAAAATCCATGTTCCAGAGCTAATGAAAATGTCGGAATTCAATTTTGAGCTCATTTTCTAAGAATATTGACTAAAGTCAATGATTTCCTAAGTTAAAACTCTAAAACAACAAAATAGTCATAAAGACCAAATGAACGGCCCAAACCACCGGTCCCAGCAAGTCATAAATGACTTGGAGCCGCTACAGGTAAGCTCTAACAGTGCATAGAAAGCAAAAATGCAAAAATGATCGGAAGGGTCATTACAAAAACTTTTAAAAAAATAACGTAAACTTTTTAAGATAAAAATATACTTAAAGAGGAACATGATAACCCACCCTCAGATCTTTTATCTATTGATCATCCTCTGACAACAAGGTTTAGTCTCTTAAGATCCACAACCTAAAAAGGAAAGAGAATTAGAGATAAACCTTTGATTTTTCTGGATTAGTTAATTCAGAATTTTAATTACTTGTTATATGATATTCAAAAATAATTTTTGTTTTATTAATCTTTTTATATTAGCATATTTAAAATTTAACTATAGTTATAATTTTTCAGTAAATATTGGATTAGGTTGGTTAATTCTTAGAATTCTTAATGGAGGATGGATAGAGTCAGAGTTGCTGGTAGAAGATTCAACCAAAATAGCACATATATTTTTATTAAAAGAAAGCGCATATCTTCATAATTATATGATAATACAACAAGGATAGACAAACAACACATATATTTTTGTTAAAAGAAAGCATACATCTTCGGATTATGAAAATACAACAAATGATAGCATGAGATGCTTACCATTTCAATGTTGATGAATGCGAAGGCAGACTTCCATGCAAAATCCTAGCCACTATAGCAGCCTAAAAGCACATCTAACATCTGCAACAACAAAAACAATAATATACGTGCACGCAGAACTTACTCCTACCTTACTATTACTATTTTTATGAAATAAGAGATTATTTTTGCTAGATCCTCGGCTCAAGAAATAATAATAATAATAATAAAATTAAAAAATAACCTCATAAAAATTTACCACAAAATTATACTTGTTTGAGATGGTTAGATACTGCAAAAATAAAATAAAACAAAAATATTAATTAAATCTAGTTGGCACAAAAAGAAGAACCCACAAGAATTCTACCATAAAAAAAACATACAATTCCAATAAAGAGGGAGGAATTAATAGCCTTTGGGTCTAATGAGAAACTGCTCCTTATAATTCCCATCGACTAAGGAACTTGCCGCCGACTCGCACGTGACCAGTAGGGAGTTTCCTTGAACTTACACAAGAATTTACATGTTTTTTAATTTGTCCATGATTCTAGATTTATAAGAATTATGTTCCTTAATTTTTCACGTTGTTTTTCTTTAATTAACGTGTTCTTCTTTTTTAAATTTTTTGTGTCATGTGCATTAGTTATATTTTTTTCTTTTCTTATCATATATTTTGGGACTCTTAATTATTAGTTCTTCTAATAATTCTTATCATTTATTTAAGATTCTTTAATGTATAAAACTTATCATATATTTTAGGACTCTTTAATGTAAAATATTATAAAGATAATTAAATAATACTTGAAGGAAAAAAGTGAAAAGATAATTTTATCTACTACAAATTCTTTTAATGAAGGAAAAAAAAAATTTAATAATTTTTTAAAAATAAAAAGCGATTGACGCTATGATAAATGTTATATCTAAAATACAATAGATGAGAATTTTTTTTATTAATTTATTTTTATATATTGCATAACCTACCTCTATATATTGAATAATAAATTAATAATGTAAAGTGAATTTGGTTAGAACTACACAATGAATACTTGTTCGCTTATGAGCATGTTGTTGCGATCAAAACAACAAGGCATCACGCGGAAGCTAACAAAGAAACCTCGAACAATGATAACAATGAGAAATTATAAAAAGACTCATAATATATTAAATTAATTTGGTCAATTGACCGACATATGACTGATATAAAAAATAAAACAAAAAACTATTGGGAGAATAATCTCCCCTAAACAGGATTTTATTTGACAACTACATTGTGAATGCTATTGTATTGTTGTGAAAAAGAATCATTCTCAATTTTTAGAAATCCAAAACCTTATTCTCCAAGAAAGAGTTACCTAAATAAGGAAGATTTTTATTTTCGTTAATAAATTATTTAATAATAGTAGAATATAAGAATAATTAACCTTATTTACGGTTAATTTGTAACTTTAATTTATTGTGTCTTAATTTAAAACCAAATTAAATTGTATTAATAGATAATCGTTTGTATAAGATCCATGTTTAAAATATATTTACTTTTTAAAAATTATTTAAAATTGATTAAATAGGCAAAGTTTTGTGGTTGGTATAGATTCCCATTTTTTTTGTTTAATTAAAAGTTGGCCGAAGGCCAGTTATTAGCAAAATCCAAAGAACAATATGTACCTAAGGATTCCTATTTAAATATGTTTAAATAGAATCCCTATATAAATATATTTAATTTATAAAATTTAGTCAATTTAGGTAAATTTTAGACTAAATTTGTTGTTATTTTTGGTTGTAGAAATTATTTTTTATATAAGGTAAAATTCTTATTTTATTTAGAAGTATTAAATATTGTGATATCTTACCTAAATTAAATAAGGACTTTAATTAATTTTAAATTCGTAAATATTAGATTAATAATTAAATGATAATTATTTGAAAAAAAATAAGTAAATGACAATTTTGTCTATTATGAAGTCTTTTAATGAAAGACAAAAAGTTTAAATCACATCATGTGAGTTAGTTATACATTAATAGTAAGTATACATATATTATTGTATGATATAATGATATGTTATGCTATTGTATGAGACAATTATATATATATATATTTAATTTATAATCATCATCATTAGGTTGTGAGCCTAAGGGGGGTTTGGCTTGACTCCTACCATGTAATATATAGGCAAGAGAACTTACAAATGACAAGAGGAGGACATGAAACCTTGCCGCAAGTCTACAAAAAAGATAGATTGCAAAAACAATCTATATAGGAAGGAAGTAGCCTAAATATAAGGTCATGTTATCACTTGTAGAAGCCATTTTAGCCGAGAGATCAACCACTTGATTGTCTTCTCTAAAACAGTGAGTGAATATAACATTTGCTCCTCTTAGTGTATTGGAGGTTGAAGCCACAAGATGTTTAAGTTTTAAATTATTGGTGTGTTTCTCGCTCAACATCTCTGTAATGATGAATGAATTTAGATCGATATGAATGTTGGTGTAGGGTGTAAGCCTTTCTGGACACACTATTTGCTTCCGAAGTCAGTAGCCATTGCTTCAGCATGATTATTGTTGAGGCTAAGAGTAGAAATAAATTAAGTCATAATGAAGTCTCCCTGCTCATTTCGAACCACACCTACAATACCTGACTTTCATGTATCACTAATGTAGCTGTCGTCTGCATTTAACTTGATCATGCCCATTTCTGGACATTTCCAGTTGACAGGAAAGCATTTCGTCATTGGTTTTTACCTCTCTTTTATCACAAATATTACTTTAGGTGCCATCAATTTCCAGATTTGAAAAAGTTTCCTTCATAATTGTCTTGATGTTCCAGATATAATGACTGAGTGATCATTTGATAATGAAGAAATTTTTTCTTGTCTCCATACTTGCAAGAATCCCAAGTTGTCCATAATCCTCAACAAATAACAAAAAGTGTAGCCTGTAGGAGCAACTTGTGAACCCTGTTTGACATTATTATCCCAACATTTTTGAAGCACTCCCAAGATTCTTCCGGAGGTATTTAGCAGCTCCTCCTTCAATAGAAGTATGTTGAATCGTCTCTTTGAGGTATGGTGCAGCACAAGCAGTTGAGACCATCGCTATTGCCAAATCTAGCAAGTGCTTCACCGAAAGGTAGGTTACCAAAATACATTTTTCAATTTTCAGCATAAGAAAAAGAACTTTAAAGGAACATTGTTGTACCAAATGTTAGTGAGACAATGATTCTTTTGTCTATGCTTTCTTACTAAGTGTCATGTTGAATTATTAGAATATTGGCCTACCTCAGAATTCTTTCATTTATCATAATCATCCTCCTCATAATTTTCCAGATCAATGGAACTAATATGAAGAGCAATTTGTCCAGGGACAGTGTTATACAATTTTTACATGTACGTTCCAAGTATTGTTGATCAAGAAATCCTTCACCTTGAGTTTGGAGCTCCTTCCAACCATTTGATTGGAATATATATGAGCTAGAGGGCCATTATCCATCCAATTGTCTCACCGAAAGTTAGAATTGCCACTATTAATTTTTCAAAAAATGTAACTTTCACACTTATCTCTGGCCAAACGAAGATGCTTCCATGCTTGAGAATTACCTGGAATTCATTTTTTTCCATGGGTTAAGAAGTCAGCCCACAAAGAATTCTTGCATCTAAATTGCCACCATCTTTTTATGGATAAGGTATCAGAAATATCCTGAATGGCCCTTACCCCAATACCTGCTTCATTTTTGGGAAAACACATCTTCTCCCATAACTCCAATGAGATAATTATGTCAAAAATTATATTTGAATTATAAAATAATAAGATGGGACTTGAATCCACCGTCTTACGCTCAATCAATATCATAATGGGTCACTTGATTATATGCATAAGTCAGTTAAAAAGATGAAAGCACCATACGAATCCATAAGGTTAGACTTATAGAGATCACATGAAACTAATAAGACCAGTAATAGTTATAGCGAAAAATCAAAATAACAAACATGAATGAATGCTAATCTCTGGGTGAAATTCACACTCGCATATATTATTCTAACCAAGAAATATCAGAATATATACACATATAAATTTAGCTGATTGTGTTAGTAGATACCTTTTTTTTTTTAATATTATCATATTTCCAATAAATTAAAATCAATCATCCACTATTTTAATTTGGATAAAGTCGTGGAAAAAGTAAACACACTGCCTTTAATCAACTGGTCACTACATAATCTCACCCTCTTTTCTTAATTAAATTGTCAAACGATGAAAATCATGACAACACAAAGAGGAAGTAATTATTACCTTTCCAATACTGTTTTCAACTGCGTTCGCAACTGATTTGTTCTAAAGACTTTTTTTTTAACCTAATACCAAATTCTCTACTTATAAACCATAAGTTTGGTGTTCAATATATTCCTTGATGTCATTAAACCATGGCGTTGGGTGCCCTTTCAATGGCCAAAAAATCGCTATTGAACATGCCGGGAATTAACTTAAAAATTTCAATTAGGTTGCAATACACCAGGCTGCTTCTTTGTTCTATCATGATTGGGCGGACTGATGTATTGCAACCTAAAATTATTAAAACATAGAGCCCTCCCCCTCTCCTTCCCCCTACTATTAAAAAGACATTCTGGACTAATATCCTTTGTATTTTTTATGGAACTTTTGAACATGTATAAGCAATTATAAGCATTTTCAAATCCGATAAATAATCAACATTCAAACTTAAATACGACATAAAAGATATATGTTCTACCTTCTTTAGATCTTGATCCTGCAAAAGAAAATTTTATTCATTCAAAGCAAGAAACGTACCAGAATACTATGACATCTGACTGTTTGGAAAACATATCCATTCTTGAATCCCTCAATTGATCAAAAGTACAATAAAGCGTTTATTTGAGGTTTCTTGACGGCAGCGTTTTTATTAAATTGTATTCGTAGAATTAGGTTAGTAGTTATAAAGGGTGCATATGTTATTAGTTGTAGAAAATATATTATTAGGGTTTATACATAATTACAATTTTATTCAATTTAAAAATATTATAAAGATATAATGATATAATAATTGACGAAAATAAGTGGAAAAGACAATTTTGTCTTAAGGAGAGACTTTTAATGAAGGGCAAAAAGTTCAAATCACATTATAAGGTGCTTCACACTTTTAATATAGTACTAGTTTAGTGTACGTGCGTTGCACGTGTCTATCGCAACAATATAAAAAATTGCATACAAAAAGACAATAGAGTATATAATATTGCAATTGAGGCCGGTGAAGCTCTTCACCACTCACGTATTTAAATCATTATCTAATATGATTAGTGTACGCGTGTTGCATTATGTATTACGTTAATCAATAAAAATATATGTGAAATAAACATATCTTTGAAAAATAAAAGTCAACATTAAAATAAATATAAATTTTAATATCTTTACAAAAATAAAATAATACAATAATTGAGATATCAGAACAATACAATTAAATCTAATCTTCACAAAAAAAAAATTCAAAACCCGACAAAACATTCATTTACCACCGGTGTAAACAACAACAAAAAAAATCTAGTAACAGAGTAAAAACTACAAAAAAATAATGTAATAATTGAGATATCAAAACAATACAATTAAACTAACCTTCACGAAAAATCCTCAAAACCCAACTAAATATTCATCTACAACCTGTATTAAACAACAAAAAAAAAATAGATCTAGTAACAGAATAAAAACTACAATAAAATAATACGATAATCGAGATATCAGAACAATACAATTAAACCTAACCTTAATGAAAAATCCTCATAACCCGATCAAGCACATCTACCACCTGTATTAAGCAGAAAAATAACATCTGGTAACAAAATAAAAACTACAACAAAATAATACGATAATTCAAATATCAAAACAATACGGTTAAACCTAATCTCTACACAAAAATTCCTCAAAGTCTGAACAAACATTCATCTGTCACCTATATTAAGTAGAGAAAATAACAGTAAGAAGAACAACAATAAAATTTAAAAAATTTACCTGAAATCACAAGAAAATATATCTCTTCAATCATATATACTATCAAAATTTTAATTGGTAAAAGAATTTTAAACCTAAACCTATTTTTTTCCTTCTGATAATTTTGACAGAATGGTTTAACCCTAAATAAAGAGAGACAATGAAGTAAATAATATTAATTAATTGATTAAAAGAACCCTAATCCTAAAAATACACAAAGCCGTATAGTAGCCCATTGCATGTGACTTTAACTTGTTAGCCAATTGCATGTACTTTAATCTTTTAGGGTTTTATCTTTTAATTATAGTCAATATTATAAAATAATTAAAGAATAATTTAAGAAAATAGTTAAAAGACGATTTTGTCTAAAGAAAAGACTTTTAATAAAGGGAAAAAAGTTCAAATCACATTATAAGGTCCTTCACACTTTTAATATAATATAGATAGATAGATATAGATAGATATAGATATAGATAGAAGATAGATAGATAGATATAGATAGATAGATAGATAGATAGACTAGTTTAGTGTACGCGCTTTGCGCGTGATCAAAACGCGTACCTTATTTAACAACAAATACTAAGAATAAAATATGACTTAGCTACGAACTTTATCACTAAATTTCTCGTAGCTAAGATTTTTTTTTAATAATTTGTTGCTAATTCATTAGCAAATTAAATTAGCGATGGTCAATTAAAAATAACTTTAATTTGTCAAAACTAACGGTAGTTAACCAAAAGCTATAGCAATTTTCTAATTTTTTTAAAAAATAAATATATACCACGTATTAGTTTACCAAAAAAACTAATAAATTTGAAGTATTAAGTACTAACGTTTAAGGTAATATTTTAAATGATTTTAAAGTCCTACATTAAGGTATATAATTCAAACAAGGAAAGGTTTAATTGACTAAATTTAATTTAAATGAATTTTAACTATTAAAAATATTTAAAAAATAGTGAAAAGACGATTTTGTCTATTATGGAGTCTTTTAATGAAGGGCAAAAAGTTCGAATCACATTATAAGGTGTTTCACACTTTTAATATAGTATAGATATAGATAGATAGATAGATAGAAATAGATAAATTAATTATTATAATTTTTGGCATGTTAGATTTATAGTCTTATTAGTTTATCTTATATTAAGGAAATGCAAGATATTATTTCTAATACTAATTTTCAAGTTTTTTTAAGTGTGAGAGTTGTGCTAAAACTAAGCATACTAAGAAATTACTCATTTGTGTTTTTAAAGTATTTGAATGGTTAGAATTAATTCTTATTGATTTTTGGAGACTTAAATAAAGACTAGCGGTGACCAATATTATTGTGTCACATTAATAGACGATTTCACTAGATAAGATAAATTTTTATTTGTTGAGAAATGATGGAGATTTTGATATATTTTTATATATAAATTATAAGTTACATACAAAATTGAAAAAACTTTATGAACTGTTGAAAAGTTATCTCACTATCCTAAAGTTTTTGAAAGTGTGGGCGTATTTAACTAAGAGTGTGCTACATGAATATCCTATGAAGAAACAAAATAAGATCAAAGATTTTTTATGTATGTTAATACAATGTTACGTATATAAATTTGTGATAACCAGTTGTGATGTGATTGGATGCAGCGTTAGAATTTAAAAAAATATATATATTATTGAATTTGTTAAAGACTAATATTCTTTTGAATAGTGATAATATTTTTCATGTTTATGTTGTTCACAATGATTTTGAGAAATAATGATATCAAAGGAAAAAATATTTTGATGTTTTTAAAGTTTTGGAAAAAATATTTTGATGTTTTTAAAGTTTTCATTGGTGATGATATTGATATTAAATATAGTGAAATTTTTTTGTTGTACTAAAGGAGTATACAATGATGTAAAATGAATTTCAAAATTCACACGTGGTTATTTATCCTTGCAGGAGGTGTCATAACATGAAAATTAGCCAAATAAATTTATTATTTTAGAGTTGGCTGATAATGAGGCTAAGTAATCAAGAGACTTCTTAGTGAGTATTTTAATTAAAATAAATCAAAATTGTTGTGTCTATACATTTTGGTTGTCAAGCAACATTAGCTCTAAAAAAATAATTTTTTCAACGGCTAAATTAGATACATGTGTTTGAGACATATATGATAAAGCAATTGCTGTGAGATAAAATTATTTACGTAAATCATGTGCAGTCAAATATGAACCTGATCAATTAACAGACTAAAAAAATTGTTGAAACATGCGCAGCGGAAGCAAGCAATATGAATCAATCAACTTACATGAATAACTAGACAATAACAGTAAATCAGGTTATGAATTACTAACCTCTTGAAGCTATTACACAAATCGTCCAATGTGTTCTCCAGGTCTACGATCTTCTGCTATAGCCTCAAAAATCTACGAGTATGGAATACTTGTGTGAGCAAGTACTGCTTATCAGAAAAGGTTTTTTTTTGTTTTCTATGGAGAAAGAGGGTCCTATTTATAACCACGTTTTAGGGTATAAAATCCTTGTCCCAAAACATATAGAATTCTTTCTCCCCAGTAATGAACACGTTTTTGGGCAAACCCCAATCTCAAATGTGTATATCTTTCCTTCTAGAAGATCAGTTTATTTTTACCAAAATTCTGTAGAATTTTACTGCTTCTAGAAAATTGATTTCTTTCTTCCCAAGTTCATTAACTAATCAGGCATAGCAGGGACCACATATTTAATTAGTAAGGCTTTCAATTATGATATTAATTTATAAATAAATGAATTAACCTACCATGATTAATTACAAATTATTTCACTAGAAATCTATAATTGCACTCCTCGGTATAATTTTTAATTCGTTCATTAAACCTTATTTAACTCTCCATGATAAGATTACAGATACCAATCAACCGAATTAAATTTTTGACTATTTAATTCATTGATTAATTTAATCATTTATTCATTCGCTTAACTTATTTCATGTAACGGATACAAAATCCACCTGCAGGGTTTTCACATGAAACCTTATAAGCAAACATAAAGAGATATCATCAATCTCAAGGTCGAGACATGAATTCCATCAACTAATCATTATTTCATAAATGTCATTCATCACCATCCAATTCACTGGAAATGTATTAACTCACAAAAATGTTTCACCCTTTGGATAGATCAAGATAATAAATAAATTACGTTGATCATAATAATTATATCAAGATTAAGAGTATAAGTACATTTAATGATCTAGAGAAGTTATTTCATAAAATTCAGAAGACAAACAACGGTCCTTCAATACACACAAAGTGCACTAGCATAAGAAGTTGAAATGTGACCATTCTCATAATCAAGAATAAATTATATTTAATCATGTGCTACAATCATCAAGATATTTGTCCAACTTCATCTTCGATTGTGAACATAATTTTATAACTTATAAGAACCGATAATTTATTCTACCATGCATGAGCCATATGTCACGACCCAGACCATCGTGAGTGGCACCCACCCAATACCTCTCGAGTGAGCGAACCAATGCCGACCCAACACTTAACCATTCTAGTAGCCTAAAATCAATGCATAAAATAAACTAGCAATAAAACCTCAAATACCATATCATAAAGCTACGTAAAATATTCTCCCTAGAAATTGAAAGTCATCGTACCAAAATATTCTACCAAATTGTCTAGAAAATATGGAGTTGCAACCCCAATTAAGCAAGAGTTTAAGCCCAAAACAAGTGGGCTATAACTAATAAGAAAGAAACCAAGGTAGCTCGATCGAAGCAGCTCACCCTTGATGTCTGAAAGCGCTAGGACTACAGGTGAAGTCGCGTGTCAGCCGCCGAAAAATTTTCTGTACACACAAAAAGGAAAGCAAGTGCAGAGTCAGTACACAAATACCATGTACTGGTAGGATCACGGTCAGCTCCAATAAACATAATATGAACAGTAAACCATACATAGTAAGGTACAGGAAACATGTAACAAGTCAGCAAGTACCCAGATATTAAGTCCCTTCCTTAGCTTGTTAATCACAGAAATCAAAAGCAATCATTGACCCCACCCAAAAACACAATATATACCCTTTTTCACAAAATTCGGACCCACCAAGGATCCCTCTAACATCACCTAAGTGTTAGACATGTAATCCCGATCTACACTAAGACCAAACTCACATTTAAATAAAATCATCCGGCCTCTCATGGACCATATGCAGAATTCACATTTCAAGAATACAACCCGGTCCACTCATGAAACCATCGAATAAAAACAGTAATGCAAATCAAAGCAACCCGTATCAAGCGTGGTACCCGAGCCAACCATTAGAAATTCATGTACCAGGCGTGATACCCGAGCCTACCATTAGTAATTCCCATACCAGGCGTGGTACCCGAGCCAACCGAATGTCATAGCAATTTCAAATCAATCACAACCAATGAACAAACATACTTGTAAAACCAACAAGCAAATAAAAGGAGTTCATTTCACAAGACTGATTACCAGACAACTAGACATACACAAAACATTCCCTAAACATACAACTCATACACTACTACAAAATAGTATGTGAACACATAATGCATATTAGAATCAACAACCATCACCTACCTCAAAATATTCCAAGCTCTACTCAACCGGAGCTTTCCCGTTTCCCGAAGTTCTTGTCGGTTCTTGGTCTAAAACAACACACAATAACCAAAATCAATCCTTATGGCCTAATAGTTACCCAGATTATGCAAAAATCCCAAACCTCAGGCCAACCATGATCATCACCCTTTTTCCCGGTATTTCCCATCATTAATTCATCTATTCCTACCATTTTTATGGATACATTTAGAGAATTAAGGTCACATGATCATAATCTAATGAAATCATCAACACCCAATAACTTCTACACCTTAGAATCCCCTATTTACACGGAGTCTACCATCCTAGATCATTCCAAACCTTTCCCCAAGTCCACTCCTAGCAATTCTACAGCATAGGAAAGAGAGTCGGAGTTTGGGGAGTAGAATTCTTACCTTCAGGATGAAAAATGGTGGAAAACTAATTAGGTTCGCCCAAAATTGCCTTGCCCTTCTCCCAAAACGTTCTTGATGAAATTGAACATTTTGGGAAAGTATTTTGCATTAAATCCCGATTGGTCGACTTAGCAATCCCTGCTCCTCTATAGCGGAATCATCCGCTATAGAGATGCTGACCAACGTTGACTTCCGTTATACCTGTATTTTTTCCGCTATAGCATAGGTCGCTACATAGATGTGTCAACTGCTACGGTAGTTGAAACGGCATAGAAAGTCATAAAGTCCTCCAAATTGGTCTATTTTACAACACACTCATTTTCCTGACGTTCCAGAATAATCCCTTCACGTCAACCTCGAATCGGGATTCTACTTACCCGAATTTGATTCTGAAAAGTCCCCCGGACTCCTTTATGTCGTAGCTAAATGGAAAACTAGTTCAAAATAGGACACGTTACCCAATCCTTACTAGGATTACCGTAGACTATACCTCGCTTTCAATCCAGTCGAGACTAGCCTAGCCCAGAATTTTCTACTCCCAAATCTGAAAGTTTTCTAATTTGAAACTTGGCACGAAAAGTCTACCCATAATGACGAACATGGTCGTTACAACAGATACCAATTTACTCATTGTTTGTCCCTGAATGATCCAACCCGAAATTATAAAAATAAAGAAAGGAAAGTGTAGTACCTGAATCCTCAAACAAGTGAGGGTACTTGTCCCCCATGTCCTTATTGGTTTCCCAAGTGGCTTCCTCAATCGGACGCTGCTTCCATTGAACCTTTACCATACTGATCATCTTTGTCCTCAATTTCCAGACATCCCGATAAAGAATCACAACTGATTCCTCTTCATAGTAAAGACCCTTATCAAATAACACCTCATCCCACTTGATGATGTAGTCCCCAACCCCATGGTACCACTTTAGCATGGATACATGGAATATCTGATGGACACCCGATAAACTGGGTTGTGCTAGCATGTAAGCCACTGGCCCTACAATCTCAAGAAATTCGAATGATCAGATGAACTGAGGGCTGAGCTTACCCTTCTTACCGAAATGCATAACTCCCTTCATTAGTGACACTTTCAATAGCACTTGTTCACCAACCTGGAAATCCATGTCCCTTACCTTGCGATCCGCATATTCTTTCTGCTTGCTTTGGGCCTCTAGCAACTTGGTGTGAATGCCTCTTACCTTTTCTTGTGCTTCCCTTACCAAGTCCACGCCCAAAGGCTTTATATCGCCCACCTCAAACCACCCTATAGGTGACTTGCAACCCCTTTCATACAGTGCTTCAAATGGTGCCATGTCAATGTTGGAGTGGTAGCTATTGTTGTACGAGAACTCACACTACGGTAAAAAGTGGTCCCAATGACCCCCGAAGTCAATCACACATGCTCTCAAGATGTTCTCCAATACCTAGATCGTCCTCTCTGACTGACCATCAGTCTGAGGATGGAAGGCTATATTGAAGGTGAGTTAAGTGCCCAAATCTTCGTGTAACTTACCCCAAAACTTGGAGGTAAACTGTGTACCCCTGTCTGAAATGATGGAGAGTGGTACCTGTGTAATCTCATGATCTTTTTCACATAAATCTTAGCAAATTGCTGAGAATTGTAGTCCACCCTGACTGGAATAAAATGAGCTGACTTGGTCAGCCTGTCCACAATGACTCAAATAGAGTCATACTTCCCCAAAGTCTTAGAAAGACCCACCAAAAAGTACATGGCTGCCTTTTCCCATTTCCATTCTGGAATGGGCATCCTCTATAGTAGTCCTGCAGGTCTTTAGTGCTCATATTTTACCTGCTGGCAGTTTTGACATTTGGACACAAACTCAGCTATGTCCCTTTTCATCCCGGGCCACCAGTAAAGCTGCCTCAAATTCCTATACATCTTGGTTACACCCAGATGAATCAAATACCACAAACCATGAGCCTCTACTAATACCTTCTGAATGATGTCACCAACTCGAGGAACACAAATCCTTCCTCTGAAATTTAACACGCCGCCAGAATCTAACGTGGAATCCCTGGATTCTCTGGATATTACCTTGCTCCAAAGCTTGCTCAACTGCGAATCCTGAAACTTCTTGGTCTTTATCTCTTTTATGAATGTGGGTTTGACCTCAATACTGGCAAGAATCCCACACCGTTCTGAGATACCCAACTGCATGAACTTAGCTTCCAAAGCCTGAAGCTCCCTTGCCAATGGTCGCTTGAACACCCCCAAGCAAGCCAAACTTCCCATGCTAACTGTCTTCCGGCTCAATGCTTCTGCCACCATATTATCCTTACCCGGATGGTACTGAATGGTCACATCATAGTTCTTTAACAATTCCATCCACCTTCTCTTTCTCAGATTCAAATCCTTCTGAGTAAAAACATGCTGCAGACTGCGATGATCAGTGGACACCTCACACTTGACACCATAGAGATAGTGTCTCCAAATCTTGAATGCAAACACCCCCGTTGCCAACTCTAAGTCGTGGGTTGGGTAATTCCTCTTATGTACCTTCAACTGCCTAGATGCATAGGCTATCACATTCATGTCCTGCATGAACATAGCACCCAAACTCGAATGTCAAGCATCACAATAAACGATAAAATCCTTACCTTCCACCGGCAATGAAAGGATGGGAGTCGTGGTAAGGAGTGTCTTGAGCTTTTGGAAACTCTCCTCACACTTATCTGACCACACAAATAGTACCTCCTTCTGAGTCAACCTGGTCAAGTGAGTAGCGATAGATGTAAAGTCCTTGACAAATCTACGGTAGTAACCTGCAAGTACCATAAAACTCCTCACCTCAGTCACAGAATTATGCCGAGCCCAATTCTTGACTGCCTCAATCTTCTGGGGATCCACCATCACCCCCTTTTCTGACACCACATGCCCTAAGAATGGGACTGAAGTCAACCAAAATTCACACTTGGATAACTTCGCATAAAGTTTCTGGCGCCTCAACAATTCCAACACAATACGGAGATGCCTAGCATGCTCCTCCCTACTCTTGGAGTAGATCAAAATATCTTCAATAAAAATGATAACGAACGAATCCAAATAAGATTTAAACACCCCATTCATCAAAGTCATGAATGTCGTTGGTGCATTAGTCAACCCAAACGACGTCAGTAAGAACTCGCAATGCCCATACCGAGTCCAAAAAATAGTATTAGGAATATCCTCGGGCCTAATCTTCAAATAATGATACCCTGACCTCAAGTCAATTTTTGAGAAGACGAATGTCCCCTGTAATTGGTCAAACAGATCATCTATACGGGGTAAAGGGTACTTATTTCGGATGGTCACCTTATTCAACTGCCTGTAATCTATGCATCTGCATACTGCCATCTTTTTTCTTCACAAACAAGACCAGAGCACCCCAAGGTGAAGCATTGGGATGGATAAATCCCTTATCTAGGAGTTCCTGAAGCTGAGTCTTAAGTTCCCTTAACTCTACCGAATCCATACGATATGGAGGAATGTAAACTGCTCCAAGTCAATACAGAAATCAATATCCCTGTCTGGAGGCATACTAGGCAAATCCACCGGAAATACCTCTTGAAACTCTGAAACAATCGAAACTGACTCAATAGATAGGGACTCCCACACTATCATCCCGAAGATGAGCCAAAAAGGCTAAACACCCTCTCCCCACTAGCTTCCTATCCCGAACGAATGATATTACCTTGGCCGGCTTAGGCCTGTACACACCTTCCCACTCTAGCCTATCCTTACTCAGAATCTCTAGAGCCACAACCTTGGTGTTCAATACAGCATGATAAGGGGATAACCAAGTCATGCCAGAATGACATCGAAGTCTAATATATCCAGAATTACCAAGTCTACCCAAGTATGAATCCCCACAAAAATTATAGAACAAGCATGATAAACGTGAGTCACAACTACGGACTCTTCAACCGGGGTGGAAACATGGATACGGGAATCAAGGATATCACAAATCAAGTCAAGACCCATAGAAAAATTCACAGACACATAAGAGTAGGTAGAACCTGGGTCAAAAAGTACCAACGCCATCCTATCACAGACCAGAATTGTACCTGTGATCACAGCGTCTGACGCCTCAGCCTCTAACTTTCCTGATAAAGCATATCAGTGAGTCCGGTCATCAATCCGAGCAACTTCCCTGACTGGTTGCGCCACACCCCTGCCTGCGCCACCATTCCCCCTGTCTCTCCGGCCTCCCTGAAGGTTACCTCGCCTGCCCTGTGGAAGACCTCTAGCATAACCACCCCTGCCTGTCGGGACCACATCCTTGGACTGCTACTGAGCCTGATTACCAGTCTATCTGTGAGGGTACTCCCTTTTAAAGTGGCCTGGATCACCACAATAGAAGCAACCACAATCAAGCGAAGGCCTCCTGGTAGATATGTAAGAATCTCCCTGGCCCCGATGAGCTGAAAATTGCTGGTTAGCTCCCGAATGACCACCTGTAGTAGCTGGCAAAGCCGACTGAATAGGATGGGTAGAGTAAATCTACTGATTGTGACCCCTAGAGTGCGAGCCACTGAAGTTTCCATCATTCCGGGGCCTCTTGGCTAAAACTTCAGTCTGCCCAACCTGCTTGACCCCTTCTAACTTCTTAACATAATCTGGTACCTCATTGAAGTTCTTCCCTGCTGAAGTCATGTGCACCAATAACACCTGTAAATCTGTATTCAAGCCCTACACAAATAACCAAATCCGCTCCTCCTCAGAACCCAACAACTGTGTAGCAAAATGAGACAAGGCATGAAACTTAGCCTCATAAGAAGAGACCGACATATTACCCTGCTCTAGAGACAGGAACTCATCCTTTTTGCAATCTCTCAAAGTACGAGGCACATACTTCTCTAAGAAGAGAGCGTGGAACTGCTCCCAAGTCAGTGGGGGAAAAACAGATGATCGATATTCCACATGAGACCTCCACCACTGCTTAGTATCACCCTATAGCTGAAAAGTGACAACCTTAACTCTATGTTGTTGCACAATGCGCAGCTTGTGCAGCCTCTCATAACAGTCCAATATAAACTCATTAGCATCTTCCTTTTCAGTACCCTGAAATGTAGGAGGTTTCAGCTTCAAAAATTTAGTCAGCATCTCATGCTCATTTCCTGTCATGACCAGACCTAGCATTGGTTTGAAGAAGTTTTTTGTTCCCGACGCCGCATCCATTCTAAGAGTTGTAGTAGCCGCTGGCTGAGTACTAGAACCTGATCCGTTGTTCCCTTAGGGTTGGCTCCATCACCTACCATCCTACTCAAGAAGTACCACACCTGCTAAAATGCTTTGGGTGTGATAGGGGGAAGGCTTGCACCTCCAGCCGGTGCTGCCTCTGCCTGCTCTACACCCTCCTCAACAGCAACCTCGACCTCCTCTTCAGCCTGATCCTGGAGTGGGGGAAGGTTCGATTCACGTGCTCCTACAGCCGCTTGAGCTCCACCCCTGGCAGGTGTCGTTCTACCTCGGCCCCTGCCTCTGCCCCTTCCTCTTCCCCTGACAGCTGGGCCCACTGCTGGGACCTCTGCTCTTGCTCCATTGTTCCTTGTGTTAACCATCTATGGACAGAAGAGTAAACGAGGTCAGATACCAATTTGTATCACCAGATACCAATTGGAATAAAGTTAGAGCACGAAGTAAGAAAGAAGAGATAGTTTCCTAAAGTCCTATAGCCTCTCGAAGAAAAGTACAGATGTCTCTGCACCATTCCGCAAGACTCTACTAGACCTATTTTGGTATGACGAGATCAACGAACCTAGCGCTCTGATACCATCTTTGTCATGACCCAGACTGTCGTGAGTGGCACCCACCCAATACCCCCCAGGTGAGCGAACCAATGTCGACCCAACACTTAACCGTTCTAGCAGCCTAAAATCAATGCATAAAATAAACTAGCAATAAAACCTCAAATACCATATCATAAAACTGCGAAAAACATTCTCCCTAGAAACTGAAAGTCATCGTACCAAAATATTCTACCAAATTGTCTAGAAAATACGAGGATGCAACCCCAATTAAGCAAGAGTTTAATCCCGAAACAAGTGGGCTATAACTAAACAAAAAGAAACCAAGGTAGCTTGATCGAAGCAGCTCACCATTGATGTCTGAAAGTGATGGGACTACAGGTGAGGTCGCGTGTCAGCCGTCGGAAGATTTCCTATACTCACAAAAAGGAAAGCAAGTGCAGAGTCAGTACACAAACACCATGTACTGGTAGAATCATCGGCCAGCTCCAATAAATATAATATGAACAGTAAACCATAACATAGTAAGGTACATGAAACATGTAACAAGTCAGCAAGTACCCAGATATTAAGTCCCTCCCTTAGCTTGTTAAACACAGAAATCAAAAGCAACCATTGACCCCACACAAAAACATGACATATACCCTTTTTCACAAAATCCAAACCTACCAAGGATCCCCCTAACATCACCTATGTGTTAGACATACAATACCGATCTATACTAAGACCAAACTCATATTTAAATAAAATCACCCATCCTCTCATGGAACATATGCAGAATTCACATTTCAAAAATACAACCCGGTTCACTCATGGAACCATAGAAAGAAAACAGTAAAGCAATCAAAGCAACCCGTACCAGGTGTGGTACCCGAGCTAACTATTAGAAATTCCCGTACCAGGCGTGGTACCAGAGCCAACCGTTAGTATACCCATACCAGGCGTGGTACCCGAGCCAACCGTTAGAATACCCATATCAGGCGTGGTACCCGAGCCAACCAAATATCATAACAAGTCCAAATCAATCACAACCAATGAACAAACATACTTGTAAAACCTACAAGCAAATAAAAGAAGTTCATTTCACAAGACTGATTACCGGACAACTAGATATTCACAAAACATTCCCTAAATATGCAACTCATACACTACTATGAAATAGTACGTGAACATATAATACATATTAGAATCAACAACCATCACCTACCTCGAAATATTTCAAGCTCTACTCAATCAGAGCTTTCCCGTTTCCCAAAGTTCTTGCCGGTTCTTGGTCTAAAACAACACGCAACAACCAAAATCAATCCTTATGGCCTAATAGCTACCAGAATTATTCAAAAATCCCAAACCCCAGGCCAACCATGATCATCCCACCCTTTTTCCCGGGCTTTCTCACCATTAATTCATTTATTCCTACCATTTTTATGGATACATTTAGAGAATTAATGTCACATGATCATAATCTAATGAAATCATCAACACCCAAGAACTTCTATACCTTAGAATCCCTTATTTCCCCGTATTCGACCATCCTAGGTCATTTCAAACCTTTCCCCAATTCCAACCCTATCAATTCTACAGCGTATGAAAGATAGTACGAAGTTTGGGGAGTAGAATTCTTACCTTTAGGATGAAAAATGGTGGAAAATTGATTAGGTTCCTCTAAAATCGCCTTGCCCTTCTCCCAAAACGTTCTTGATGAAACTAAATGTGTTGGGGAAGTTTTCTGCATTAAATCCCGATTGGTACGCTATAGCGGTCCCTGCTCCACTATAGCGGTACCGCCATAGCAGAACCATCCGCTATAGCGCTGTTGACCAACGTTGACTTCCGCTATAGCAATATTTTTTCCGCTATAGCAGAGGTCGCTCCAGCGATGTGTCAATCGCTAACGCAGTTGACACAGGACAGAAAGTCGTAAAGTCCCCAAAATTGATCCATTTTATAACACACTCATTTTTATGACGTTCCAGAATAACCCCTTCACATCAACCTCGATACCGGGAGTTCTACTTACCCGAATTCGATTCTGAAAAGTTCCTCAGACTCCTTTATGTCTTAGCTAAACGGAAAACTAGCTCAAAACAGAACACGTTTCCCAATATTTATCCGGATTTGCCTAGACCATATCTCGCTCCCAATTTGACCGAGACTAGTCTAGCCCATAATTTTCAACTCTCAAATCCGAAAGTTTTCTGACTTGAAACTTGGCACGAAAAATCTATCCGTAACGACGAATTCGGTCATTACACCATAAAACTTCATGCACAAATTCATCTACTTTATAAGTAAATGATACACATGCAAAAGGAATGATCTATTTAAAATTAAGACTTTATTAATCCGAATAAATCTAATAAAAGTCTTACATCAAAATGAAATATAATACTATTCTAAATCGCATGGTTAATAGTATATCCTAACAAAAACATCGAGGGGAGTGAGACTTTAGTCAATTGGAGAAGATCAACAATGATGGTAACCCAATATATGTGATTAGTTATCCATGAATTAGGTTCATACGGGTAATAACAAGTCATTAGTTGATCAAGTATGTACTATGAAATTACGTCCCTCCTATGATATGTGAATATAGTGCAATATTTCAGGGCAAAGTGAGGTTGCATTATACTCTTAGGGTCTGTTCTATATAGAGGAAAATATTTTATAGAAAAATAAGTTATTTCTTACTTATTTTTTTGTATTCGGTACGCAAGTAAAAATTATTTTTCTAAACGCATTTGTATATATTTAATACAAAATAATGAGAATGAATAGGGTAAGGAAAAAATTATGATATAAAAAAAAATAAAAAAAAATCTTTTTTTTTTGGGGGGGGGGGGGGGGTTGGGATAGGGGGTAGGGGGTAGGGTAAAAAAAGTTATAACTTTTTCTTTTAAAAATAAATTTAAAAATAATAATTTTTTTGGAGGGGGGTGGGGGCTGGTAGGGGGGAGTCGGGGTGGGGGTGGGGTGAGAAAAGAAATTTAAAATTTTTAAAAATATATATTTAAACATTAATTATTATTAATTTTTTTTTTTTGGGGGGGGGGGGGAGGATTACTGGTAGGAGGTGGGTCGGGGTAGGGGGTGGAGTAAGAAAAAATTTAAATTTTTTTTAAAAAAATAAATTAAATTTTTTTTGAGCTTGGTGGAGTGGGGGAGTGGGGGGAAGGGAGGGGAGGGGTAGGGAGGTGTGGGGAGGGGGAGGAGGCGGATAAAAAAAAAAATTTAATTTTTTTTTTTTTGGGGGGGGGGAGAGGGGGTGCTGTGTGATTTCAAGAGTGGTATGAAAATTTCAACTTGTTTTTCCTACTTTGATTAAGGAAGTCATTTTTCTTATTTTGAAGGAACTTGTTTTTCTAGGGAAAATATTTTTCAAATTTTTTAGCAAAACGAACATGAGAAAAGAGGAAAATATTTCATATTGAAACACACCCTTAATCCAAATCATATATTTTATAGGTGGTGTATTGCTCTACAGAATACACTTGGTGATTGGAACTATATGAGTGTGGAGTGAGTGTAGAGTGGTGTCGCTCCTATGAAATTGTGACAACTTTCTGGAGCACTCATGAATACCAGGACACGCGCATGGCCTCTTAGAGTAAAGCTGCGATAACGATAAAGATTGGGCGAGTATAATGTGATAGAATAAGATACTGAGCTTACAAAAGAATTATTGGTTCATAGACATTTTAAACTTCATCAATTGTTCTGTAAGTCTAAACTTATTTTATCTAGGTCTGGTTCATGTCTACGGACACCATATTCGACGCATTGTACTCATGTGTGAAAATTCAACAAACTTTTTATTTTATTTTATTCTTTATCATTCTTTTTGTGATTTATGGAAAAATTTAATATAATATCTCAGAAAGAAAATAATCCTTTTTGACTATTTTCAAAATTTGTGTATATCTTTTTTAAAGATTTGACATTGCCCTTGAATAGCCTTAATGACTAATTATGTTGACATTGAAATAAATTCTTTATTGTCATTACCATTATCTATTTTTATTAACTCATTCATTTCCTTTGACTATCATTAATCCTTAGTTTTAATATTTTCTATAATACTCTTATTACTGTTGTCAATTTTCGAGGAATTTCCATGAGATGATTTTGTTTTTCACTATTTAATAAACACAAAGTCCTTCTCCTTTTGGATGATAAGTTCAAGATATAATCCTTCCACTTATACTTTTAGTTTGTTGGATTTTCTTATTTTCTTAATCTTTGGTAGATTCTGGCTTCTAAAAGAGCTTGTCGAATCTTGGGGGATACACGTATACCGGGTGAAATATTCTTAAGGACAATGTCAATAATACGCTTTAAGCTATAAAAATTCTCTACAAGTATTTGTGATCAATTACTTTTCGTAAAAATTTCAACAAGTAATTTCATGATCTTGTTTATCATTGTTGTCTAGTTACATGTAAGTTAAAAGATCTCTATGCTTGCTTGCGTTGTGCATGTTTCAACACATTCCACCGAATCAATTTTCTTGAGCATCTTTTGTTGATGCCACGTATTCACCTTTTATTCTTCACATGTATGAGCTATTTTTTTTAATCCAATACACCTTTTCTATTGTTATTATTATTAATTTTTTCAGCGTGTTTATTATTTGAGGACTGAGCATTAGATCCTCTTTCGATGAATTAATTTATTGTTATAAATAAATGGACATCAATAATTGGTCTACTAACATGATAAAAGTATGTTTCTACTCGATTATACAAAGAGATTTGTTAGATCTGAAGTTTAAGAAATTAGATATATTTTGTATGTGTTACCATCTACGGTTATTAGCTTTTAATTTCTGGTTGAATTATACTTTTCGAAGAAACTTGATAAGAAATTGTTCTGCTTTACTTGTGTCATGTGTGGGACATGAATATATCGACTATAATATTGTGAAGTACTAGTGGATGATGCTTTCTCATAGTCATCATGAATATCATATCTTTTTTCTTTTTAATTAATTTTTTCAAGATTAAAAGATAGAAGAAAATTGAAATTTCAATCTTGCACCAAGGTTAGGTGGGGAAGCGAGAGAGAACTATATATAACATCAAAAAAAGTTGAGGCAAAGTATTACGCATAGGGATAGTAACAGGGTAGGTTAGGGTGGGTAAGGGTGGGAAAAGCCTTGACCTACTGAGATTTTAGGAGAAAGGACAAAACTAGCCAAGTGTGGTAAAATATTTTCACGAAAATAGTTAAAAAAATTTACCACCCCAAATTAGCCGTTAAAAATAATGACACGCGCTAATCAAACCCTTAAAGCTACCGAAAAATAGGAAGTAGGAATATCTTTCCATTCAATTCACGATTTCATTTTCATTTAGAATTCCAACTCGTAAATCTCGGTTCCCTTTCCTTTAACGATACAAAATCTTACCTTTCATTCTAAATTTGCTGAACAAAGTGTATATAAATATGTAGAACTTCCTCCATTAATCAGCTTCATAGAGTTACTTTCAGCCACAGGGATTTCATCACTTTTATTGTTCCAAAAATTAATACATGAAGAAAATGTGAAATTAACTTTGCATATGTTGCAACTGCATTTTCAACAGTACACGCTTATCATGCACCACGCATCAAATCATACATATAAATGTATTGATCTTTAAAAGATAATCGCGCTAATATCCAGTGAAAGTTATCAGCAAAATTTATCGGGAGTAGAACATTATCAACAGTACACCAAGGGACATTGCATCTCATAAAAAATTCAAGCATATACTCAGCAATTTCATCTTCTTTGGTGATAAGCGTCACATCTCTATTTCTTTTCAAAAATCGCTTATACAAAGTCTATATCAAGCAGGTAAACCAGTAGTCTGTTGTTGTAAATTTAACTGAACCATCAGCAGACTCATATTTTGCTTTCTTCTGCAGATAGTAAAAAATCACATCAATATACTGAAAATAGGAAGAATAAAAACACATATAAAAAATTTCTATAATATCTTACAAAAAATACATCAAACACAAATTTACTATGGCTATTAACTTATATCTTTCAACTAATAAAGTTGATCAAAACTAGAGATCATATATACAGTTACTATACATCTTGGCAATTTATAAAAAAAAAATTATAAAAATAAATAAATTAAAGATCAAAATCTGACTTACTGAATCGGTTAGCGATTTTCCTGGATATGCAAGTGTGAAAAATCAGTCTTTTTTTTAATCCTATCAATTTTAAAGTCAATTTTTTTTGACAAATTCTGAATAAACAGGCCTGCAAAAAATCATGATATATAAGGTATTATTTATGACACAAAATAAAAGAAAATAAAGGTAGAAAATAGAAACAGAACTCTTACTTATCTTTAACTCATAATGATCTGCTAATAAAATTGTTAAACTATGAGGTCAAATTCATATCTAAAGCTACCTCTGTAATACTCGTCGAAAAAAGATATTTTATAGAGAAGATTTGTTTACGTGAATGACCTTTCTCTATGCACTTAGTTGGTTGACCTTGAACGCTACTGTAACCAGAATCAAATTTAGACAAATATGGTGATTCACATACTGCAGCTGGCTTTCATAGTCTACAAGACACAATAGACGTGTCATTCAAAATAACAACACCATTATCAATTCGTACAGAAGTATCCATCATATTTTTCTCTATCCTTCCAACATCATCACCTACATTTATATCTGCATTCTCAATATCATCTTCTACTACAATATTTTTATCAACCATCTCAACATCATCCTCTACTACAATATCTGCATCAATCATGTCATATCATCATTTATTACAACACTTTTATTATCAATCCTAATATCATCCTTTACCACAATATTTTTATCCCTCATCTCAATATTATTCTCTACCACAATATTTGTATTTATTTTTGCAGTACTTTTATCAGATTGGATAAATTTTGAGATTTTAGTGTCCGAAAAATTTGATCAATCAAGGTCCTGCTGGATATCCTCTGCCACATCTTTCATGTTTTGTGATTTTTTATCATAAAAGATTGGGTAAATTTAAACACTTTAAAATAAATAAAAAAAAAAAGCAATCACTGTCTCCCTGACTATTTTTACCCTCTCTGGCAATTTTATTTTCACCTGAACTTTGTGTAAATTTTCAAAAATCAAATTTGAAAAATCATTCTAGTCACCACCCTTAAAAGTTTCACTCTCAACCTCAGCACTAACATGATCAAACACATGATCACCTACACAATTATTTTCTTGTCCAATATCATTAATCAGATTTTCACAAATGTGATGCAACTTTGGTGTATCATTATTTTTCTATCCCACATCATCAATGGATTATCGCCTGTGTGATTCTTCTTTAGTGGAGGATCATTTCTATGTCCCATATTGTCACTCGTGTGATCTCCCTTTGATGTATCACACTGTTCAAAAAAGTAGAAAATATAAATTTAAAGATGTATATGAATTTTACTTTTAAAAAATAGCAAAAAAATACCTTAAAATCACCCTTTATATGTAAAGCTTTAAAAATTATTTCAAATGAGAATTTTATTAACTCTTTCATTGAGGAAACCTCCATCATTAGCTAAACAAAAAAAAGTAAAAAGCAAAATATCAATTAAGAAAATAAATAATTAATAAAAAGCTGTAAAAAATAAAAATATTATACATATCAAATTAAGATCACTTCTCAGAAATTTCAAATCATCATCTGAACTCAAATGACTATTTTCCTGATTGACTATTTGTACCTACCAAGCAAATCTCCATTGTTCTGTTCAAGAACAGGTTCAAAATCAGGTAATTACAGTATAATATTTTTAATACACGATGGCTTAATATTACTCAACAACACCTGCACATATAAAATAAATTTCAAAAACCTGTGAACATGTAAAACTAAATAACAATTGCATAAATACATATATAATAAGTTAAAAAAGAACTATACATCTGCTCTCGATTTATATTTAACAATTCACACTTCACACTCTTATCGGTTGGTCTGTCCTTTACAGATCAAATGAGTATACAGGGCACACTATCTCCAACTCGCTCAGCAAGATTCTTCTTAGCATATGAGCAACACTCATAAAATCAACACTGAAATGTTAAAAAAATTCACCGCAACGGTACATACTTTTCCTCTTAAAAATCTTAGACTTCATTGATTCCAACATAGCACGAAAGAATAATTTTCTCTAGGGATATGTTTCATATTTTCCACACTCAATTAACAAGAAATCATCTTTAGTTATAAAATCACCATTCGTGATGAAAAAAAAGAAGCTATGAATAAAATATAAAATAGCAATTTTCAATGTGTCCTCATCAGATTGCCACCTCTTCTCCATAAAACATACTTTCAATTTCAGTTTTGTAACCTTCAACTTATTTGGAAAGGATAACTCCATTAGCCGACTTGATTGATTAACATCATAGTTTTTACTATAACTTTTTGTGCACTTTAACCCACTAATTAAAGCAAATTCTGTCAATTTAAAATGTAATTTACTATTATTTACCTTAATTCAGATCTCATCGTCTTTCTCAGACACAATTTTCCTAAGCAATATTGCATGTATAATTTGATTTTGCGTGAAAACACTAGGCAATTTCAAGAAATATTCAAAATAAGTATTTTTAAATAATTCAAGTTGTTTCTTATCCAACTTAGCTTCCAACTCATTCACAATGAAGCAATTTGCATGCACACTAATCCAAGTCGTGTAATAATCACCCGAATAAAAAAAATTAAATCTGAAATCAGTAAATGTATTACTAAAAATCTCAAAAAACTACATGTATTCACAAAATCAATAAATTTCGCACATATATGTACTCACAAATGCTATACAAGTGAATATACTACTACAGAAAAATACTACTTATACATTAAATATACAATTACTATACATAATAGTAATTAAAAAAGTACCTCTAAATCAGATAATTTGTGAATTTTTTTCTTCCGATGAACACGAACCTTCCTCTTTTTTTTCTTTGATGATTCGACATCATCTTCACCATCCTTTGTGCGAAAGAGTTTGTTTACCTTTTTCGGAGGAACAACATCATCTTCATCACCCATATTCACAATCAGCTTTTCCTTTCCTTTAGAGGGTTTCTTTTTTTTGAAGTTTTGATGGTTCAACAACTCTTTTACTTTGTGACCTAGTTATTCCCTCCGTGATTTTCAAAGATTTTGTAGCAGAGAGGAGAATGACTTTGAGATCGGGTAATTTTAATATATGGAGTATTGAGAATTTTTTTACCTCTTTTTGACAACTTAGGAGTATGAACATTCTTGGAATGTTCCAATTGAACCGGAATGGTTGATGAATCAGCGAAATCATCATCATCAGCAATAAAATTGGGGTCAAATTTGATCGCCTTACCAGCTAATCAAAACACCTTTCGCTTTACTCTTTCGCTTCATCACAATGAAATTTATCCACGTCGACTTAGAATGCACGAAGAAATGAGAAGAAATTTCACAGTAAATGAAATAATAGTAGATCAGAATCGATAAAAGGAAGAAGAAACCCTGATTTGAAAAGAAAAATGAAAAATGAAAAGTATATTCGTAAAAAGAAAAAAAGACAACACCGAAATTGGGCTAAATGGATCGGGTTTGGACTATCTCTACTGATGGCTATACATTGAAAATAAAAAGACCGAAGGTCTATATTATGTCCAATAACTCAAACATGGGCCATTTGTTTTAAAATAGGCCACACAGTGTCCTTTTTCCAAGATTTTAACCCGTCCCGCATTGTCTCGTTTAGCATGTTTCCAAAAAATTACCCCATCCTGCCCTGCCCTGCCCTGCCCCGCCCCACCCCGTTTATATTATTTTTTCATTTCTCTTCTTTATTTTTCACTCTGTAGCATGATATTTTATTTTTTTTAAAATTCAAATAAATTTTACCGTTATCCACCCCGCAGAATATTTCTGAGCTCAACTTGAACTCATGAACTAATTAATTTGGATTTACAAGAGTCAAATGAGACTCTTAATACAGTATTCACCTTCTTAATTGAAAAAATGGTGTAGTATTAGTTATCAAATTTTAGATAATATTCAAAATTGAGTGCTAGAAAAAATTATGGAACAAAGTTTTTAACATACAAATTGAGCTACAATGGCTTGCATACCAGTCTTGCATGCCAATAATCAAAGCTTGAAATACAAATTTAATTTTTCTCCACAAATTTTCAGCATAAGATTAAAAAAAAAAATTATAGCAAGAGGATACCTTTCAGTTATGGCTTCAGCACAATCAGTTGGCAAATTTAAAGGGGAAAAAGGGAAGAGAAACTTCAACTTCAATTGTGAAAGGAGCAAGATCAGTGACGATTCGCGGGTCACTCTTTTCATACCCGATCCAATTCAGACTTTGCCCTGCGCTGCCCTAGCTTATTAAAAATTTTCAAAAATAATATTTTGCCCTGCCCCGCCCTGTCTAAATCTTCCCCTACTCCTCCCCGTTATAGACTTTGCCCTGCCCCGCCCTGCTTAAATCTTCCCCTACCCCTCCCTGTTAAAGACTTTGTTCTGCCCCGCCCTGCCTTGATTGCAATCCCTAATTACGTAATCATGAATCCATGACACATACTCCCTTCGTCCATTTTTACTTGTCACATTTCGCTTTACGAAAGTCAATTTGACTAAAATTTAAAGCTAAATTAAAGTAGCTTAATTTAATATTTTAAATTTAAAATTTAGATGGTCGAAAACTATACGAAAAATGCTATAAGTTGAATTTTTTTTCTTATTAATATGATGAAAAAATATATCTTAAAATATTGGTCAAAGTTCATGCAGTTTGACCTCGAAAAACAAAATAGTGACAAGTAAAAATGGACAGATCAGGAAGTATATTGTACGTACCAACTTGAATAATGTAAATAAAGGTTTTAGCAATATAAACAAATAGTGTATGCTTACAATTAACAATAAAAACTAGGAAATTCTAGTAACTATATATCCCAATTGGAGGAGAAGGAAAGGTCATGGGTAAAAAGTCTTTGTTCTAACCTTGGGATAAAATAAGATTTTAATATTAAGAGTGGGAATATTGATATCATGTCATCTGTTTGACCTAAAAGTTCATGAACTTGCTTAGATGCGATCAGAGAGCTTCATTCTTTCACAAGTGCTCCAACTTGCAAGCAAGTTGAAAATAAACAAAAGAGAAACAACAACATAATGACATCTTTGGTCATAGAAAAAAATAGAGTTGGCATCGTCTATACACTACCCAAATTGGAAAAAAGATATGCTTTCTTCCAAATTGAAATACAATATGTTTGAAAAAAGTTTTTTATTATGACCTTCAATTGACTTCTTGTGCTTCAAGTACATATCTAAGGGTGCGTTTGGTATGGCGGAAAATGTTTTTCATGGAAAATAAATTATTTCTTACTTATTTTCTTATATTCGATACGCAAGTAGTAAAAAAAATATTCAAAAGTATTTGTATATATTTAATACAAAACAATGAGAACGAATAGGATAAGGGGGTAGGGAGTGGGGTAAAAATAAGTTTTAATTTTTTTTAAAAAAACTAGGGTGTGGGGATAGTGGGGTAAGAAAAGAAATTTGAATTTTTTTAAAAAGTAAATTTAAATTATTTTTTTTGGAAGGGGGGGGGGGGGGGAGGGGGGTCGAGGTGGGGGGGTAAGAAATAATTAGTTTTTTTTTTGGGGGGGGGGGGGGTAGGGAGGTGGGGGGAGGGATAGGGGATGGGTAAGAATTTTTTTATTTGGGTGTGATTTTTAGAGTGGTATGAAAATTGCTAACTTGTTTTCCCTATTTTGATTAAGGAAGTCATTTTTCTTATTTTGAAGAAACTTAGTTTCCTAGGGAAAATATTTTCCAAATTTTTTAGCCAAACGAACATGAGAAAATAAGTCGAAAAATGTATTCCTCCATACCGAACACACCCTTAAATCTCTCTCTTTTCATGCATTACTACTATATATAAGAGCTTGACACCTCAATTTCAAGCACGCAGCTCTTGGACAACGTGTCTGTTTGAGCTGCCTGCTTATAGGACTCCACTTTGAAAAATTTAATATTTTCTCCGTTTTAATTTATTTATCTTACTTTTCGTTTTAATATATTATATATTTGATCAAAATATTTTGTTATGTGTTTGATAATTACGTAAAAGATATTATAAATCACAATATAAAATTTTGTTGACTCTCGAAATTGTATTAGTGCCACATTAATGAATAAAAATAACATAAAAAGTATTATACCTCAATTTCAAGCAGACAACTCTTGGATAACGTGTCTGCTTGAGCTGCCTACTTGCAGGGTCCCATTTCAAAAAATTTAATATTTTCTCCGTTTTAATTTATTTGTCTTACTTTTCATTTTAATATATTATATATTTGTCTTACTTTTCATTTTAATATATTATATATTTGATCAAAATATTGTGTTATGTGTTTGATAATTACGTAAAAGATATTATAAATCACAATATAAAATTTTTGTTGACTCTCGAAATTGTATTAGTGCCACATTAAGGAATAAAAATAACATAAAAAGTATTATAAATCACAACAATTAAAAAAAAGTATAATAAATTTAGTGAATTTAAATTTTTTATCTATGTAATATATATTGGGCCCGGCTGACATGAAAATTTGTGTATATTCTTATATGAATTTCATTGATCTAAATAAAATAATGTATGCATATTTAAAAAATTAGTTAATCTAAATAAAATAATATATGCATATTTAAAAAGTTTAATTGATCTAAATAAAATAATAATGTATGCATATCTAAATTAGGTATATCTTACAATTTTCGAATATTAACATTGTGCGCGTGCGTAAGACAGGATTGGTATCTAGTTATTATATAAACTCTGTAAGATAACTCTCTAAAACAGCAACACCTTCTAAGTATCTCTTTACTTCTTTGCTTCTTCAACTCCAACAATGGCCTCTAATTTTTCATCTTCTATTATTCTATTTACTCCTAATGTCTTGCCTCTCAAAGTCTTGTGCAAAACTTTCAGGAAATGATACTGATCATTTAGCCCTGCTTTCCTTGAAAAATGCAATAATCTCCGACCCACTCAACATCACAGCTTCTTGGAATGAATCTAGCCATTTCTGCAGTTGGATTGGCATAATTTGTGGCCACAAACACCGTCGAGTCACCAGGATTATGTTGAATTCTAGCAAATTGGTTGGTCCATTGTCACTGCAGTTGGTAATCTTAGTTTCCTCAGGGTACTTTGGCTCAGCAAGAACAGTTTCACTGGCCAAATTCCTGAAGAGATAGGAAAGTTATCAAGATTACAGATGTTGAACTTAGCAAACAATTCTTTTTTTTCTGGTGAAATACCAAGAAACATATCTCGGTGCTCGAATCTTAATTATCTTCATTTGGGTAATAACAAGCTGAGTGGAAGCATACCAATGGAGTTGAGATCATTGAATAAACTTGAGAATTTGCTTCTTCAGTTGAACAAATTGACTGGAGAAGTTCCAGCTTATCTAGGAAATCATTCTTCACTCTTGGGAATTGCACTAGGTGATAATCAGTTCCATATACCCAGTGAGAACCTTTCGACCCAGCATAAGCTCTTGGTGATGGACTTGGAGATTGAGAAGGTGAGACGGAAGAGGAGGGTGGTTGACCGGCCGAGGATCAAATGGGGAAGCTTGACTTCATCCGGGGCCTTGGAGTTAGGGGAGAAGTTGATGACTTCGAGGGCTTGGGAAAGTAGGGGGGATGCGGATAGTATGTGAGAAACGACTTCTAGTTGCATCAGGGAGTCGGCTAGAGAGGTGTTGGGTGTCGTGAAAGGCTGCTCTGGCAGGCATCGTGGGGACTTGTGGTGGAATGAAGAAGTAAAAGGGAAGGTGGAGGCAAAGAAGGGGCTGGCGGGAGATTGGTCGAAAGTAAGGATGAGGAGGAAAAGCGGGCGAATAGGGAGGTGTATAAGGTAGCTAGGAGGGAAGCTAAGTTGGCGGTTACGGTGGCTAAGACAGCAGCTTTCGAGGGCCTATATGTAGCTTTAGAAGGAAAGAGTGGGGATAAGAAGTTGTATAGGCTAGCCAAGGTAAGGGAGAAGAGGGCTCGGGATCTTGACCAAGTTGAGTGTATCAGGGACGAAGATGATAAAGTATTGGTGGAGGAGGTTCTCATTAGGAAGAGATGGCAGTCATACTTCCATAAACTTCTGAACGAAGAGGGGGACAGAAGCATTATGTTGGGTGATTTGGAGCATTCGGAGAGGCAGCGTGATTACGGTTATTGTCGGCGTATAAAGGTTGAGGAGGTTATAAGGGCTATTGGTAGGCATAGGGGTAGAGCGACGGGGCCAGACGAGATTTCGGTAGATTTTGGAAGTGCATAGGTGGGGCAGGTTTGAAGTGGTTGACGGGGCTGTTCAATGCCATTTTTCAGGACGGCGAAGATACCTGAAGCTTGGAGATAGAGTACGATGATCCCTTTGTACAAGAATAAGGGTGACATTCAGAATTGCAACAACTACAGGGGTATCAAGTTGTTGAGCCATACCATGAAGGTTTGGGAGAGGGTGGTGGAGTTAAGGCAGAGGAAGATTGTGACTATTTTCGAGAATCAGTTCGGCTTCATGCCTGGACGCTCGAGTACCGAGGCTATCCACCTAGTGAGGAGGATGGTGGATCAGTATAGGGAGAGGAAGAAGGACTTGCACATGGTATTTATCGACCTAGAAAAGGCTTACGACAAAGTTCCCAGAGAGGTTCTTTGGAGGTGCTTGGAGGTTAGAGGGGCACCGGTGGCGTACACTCGGTCGATTAAGGACATGTATGATGGTGCGAAGACTCGAGTCAGAACTGTGGGCGGAGATTCAGAGCATTTCCCCGTGATGATGGGATTGCACCAAGGATCGTACCTTAGCCCGTTTCTATTTGTCTTGCAAATGGATGTTTTGACAGGACAAATCAAAGGTGAAGTGCCATGGTGTATGTTGTTTGCGGACGATATTGTTTTGATTGACGAGACTCGTGAGGTAGTTAATGCCAAGTTGGACGTTTGGAGACAAACTCTGGAGTCCAAAGGGTTCAGGTTGAGCAGGACGAAGACAGAATTTTTGGTGCAATTTTAGCGGCATGTCTCAATGATCCGGCGTGGAAGTGAGGCTCGATACGCATGCCATCCAGAGGAGAGGTAGCTTCAAGTACCTGGGGTCTATTATCCAAAGAGATGGGGAGATTGACGAGGATGTTACCCATCGTATTGGTGCATGGTGGATGAAATGGAGGCTCGTATCCGGAGTCTTGTGTGATAAGAAGGTGCCTCCTAGACTGAAAGGCAAGTTCTACAGAGCGGCAGTTAGACCGGCTATGTTGTATGGGGCAGAGTGTTGGCCAGTAAAGAACTCCCATGTTCAGAAGATGATGGTAGCGGAGATGAGGATGTTGTGATGGATGTGTGGGTTTACTAGGAAGGATAGGATTAAGAATGAGGATATTCGAGACAAGGTGGGAGTGTCTTCAGTAGAAGACAAGATGCAAAAAGTGAGGTTGAGGTGGTTCGGGCATGTGAACAGGAGATGCGTGGAGGCCCCGGTGAGGAGGTGTGAGAGATTGGCTATGGATGATTTCAAGAGAGGTAGAGGTAGACCGAAGAAATATTGGAGAGAGGTGATTAGACAAGATTTGGCTCAGTTGCGGCTTACCGAGGACATGATCTTAGATAGGAAGGTGTGGAGGGCTCGGATTAGGGTAGACGGTTAGTAGGTAGGTTTGCTTCATACTAGTAGGTAGGGTTGCAGTGTCTTGTTGCACTAGTTAATAGTTGTAGGTCTGCTCTTGCAGTTTCTTGTTCTGCAGTTTTGCTGTTTTCTAGGGTTTTATGTGGTCCGGGTATAGTACTTTTTTGTTATAATATACTTATGTGATTACCTATTGTCCTTTTAATATGTGTATCTCTTGTACGTTTATTTCGACATCTTATGGTCCGTTTTGGTCTTGAGCCGGGGGTCTATCGGAAACAACCTCTTTACTTCATCTGAGGTAAAGGTACGGTCTGCGTACATTCTACCCTCCCCAGACCCCACTTTGTGGGAATACACTGGGTATGTTGTTGTTGATAATCAGTTCCATGGAAGGATACCTGATATTTTTGGTGGACTGAAAGATTTGGTGTTTCTTGA
Source organism: Jaltomata sinuosa (assembly GCA_003996215.1). Lineage (NCBI taxonomy): Eukaryota > Viridiplantae > Streptophyta > Magnoliopsida > Solanales > Solanaceae > Jaltomata > Jaltomata sinuosa. The sequence continues at coordinate 175,811 of QJPP01000078.1, forward strand.
TTTTGCAATGAATAATCTGTATGGAGAGATTCCTATGTCAATTTTCAACTTGTCCTCATTGCACACCCTTCAGTTAAATTTTAATAAACTTGAAGGGGGCCTTCCATCAAATGGCTTAAACTTCTTTCTCCTTGTGGGAAATCAACTGACAGGAAAGGTGCCTACTTCAATACTAAATTCCACATCAATTATGGAATTTGGTATCGACGCCAATGATTTCACTGGAGAAATACCAGCCTTTGGAACCCAAAAGGATTTGTTCTGGCTTGGACTTGCTGAAAATCATTTTGGAAATGGAATGTTGGATGATTTGAGGTTTATGCATTCCCTGCAAAATTGTACAAGGTTAGAGCAGATAATACTGGAAAACAACAATCTTGGAGTACTGCCAAAATATATAGGCAACATGTCCAATCTTTTGCAGTTTTTTATAGGGGGAAATCTCATCCATGGAAACACTCCCACCGAGATTTTACAACTTGACAACCTGCAAGTACTTAGTCTCGAGAAAAATAATTTTACTGGTATGATTCCTGAGTCGATTGGACAACTAACGCAACTGAGTAAGTTACACCTTCACCACAACAAATTTTCTGGGCAGATTCCACATTCTCTTGGAAATTTGACGAGGTTGATGGAACTCAATTTGGGATCAAACAACTTGCAAAGGTACTGTTCCTTCAAGTCTTTGAAGCTGCAAGTTCTTATCGCTCTTGTATCTGAATGGAAATCACCTTGGTGGTCCTATACCAAAGGTAATGTTTGAGCTCTCCCTTATAGAATTTGACCTCTCAAACAACCACTTGATGGGGTATTTTCCTGTAGAGATTGGTTCTGGAAACTTGACTGGATTGCGAAACTTGATCTACATGAACCATTCATACAACAATTTATCGGATGAAATACCAAGCAGCTTTGGGACTTTGACTAGTTTGAGGGAGCTATACCTTGGTAACAATGCCCTTCAGGGAGTTATTCCTGCATCCTTGAGTTCTTTGAGAAGTCTTGAATATATAGATCTTTCTCATAACCACTTTGTAGGGAAGATCCCAAATTTTCTGGATGAACTTCTCTCCTTGAAGTTCTTAAATTTGTCTTATAATGATTTGGAGGGTGAGGTACCTTTGAAAGGAGTTTTCAGAAACATGAGTGCTATTTCAATTTTTGGGAATAGTGAGCTATGTGGTGGTATTTCAGAGTTCAAAATGCCAAAGTGCAGCAACAAAGTAGCATCAAGAAGACGAAGGTTATCTCATAGATTGATGATAGTAATACTGATTATTGGAGGATTATTGGCAGCACTGACAGTGGCCCTTCTGTTCTGGTGTGCTAAGAGAAAAAAGAGGTCTACTTCATCAGAGAATTCATCATTGGACAATATCCCAAGAGTGACTTACAATAGTCTTCACAAAGCAACTAACGGCTTCTCTACGTCAAACATGATTGGTTCAGGTACATTTAGCTTCGTGTACAGAGGCATTCTAGAGGAAAATGGAAAATTTGTTGCCATAAAGGTGCTCAAACTCCAAGTTAGGGGAGCTTCTAAGAGCTTTTTTACTGAGTGTGAAGCACTAAGGCATATCAAGCACAGAAACCTGGTAAAACTCTTAACATCATGTTCAAGCATTGATCACCAAGGTAATGACTTCAAGGCTCTCATTTATGAGTTCATGGCCAATGGTAATTTGGCAAATTGGTTGCACAATACAGATGCAGATGGTGAGGAAATCATCAACCTAAAACTTTGAACATGCTACAGAGACTCAACGTAGTAATTGATGTGGCTTCTGCATTAGATTATCTTCATCATCAATATGGCACACCATTGACACATCGCGATATCAAACCAAATAATGTGCTTTTGGATGAAGATTTTGTTGCTCACTTAGGTGACTTTGGACTGGCCAGGTTTCTGCCTGATGCTGAAAATTTGCTCTCCTTAAGCCAATCCAGCTCTCTCAATATAAGAGGAACCATTGGATATGTTCCACCTGGTAACTCTTCTCCCTCTCTAAACATCGTTCATATTTATGCAGGTCCTCTCCATTCTCTAAACAGTAAACATCATTCAAATGAAACTATTGAATATTAGTAATCTTATATGTATTTACATTTTCTTTTTTGTGTTCATCATCATGTTTTCCATTCTTTTAGTTTGTTATTAAGTTTTTGGCTAACTTGTTATGCATTTTAACTAAACATTATTAAGTATAAAAATTCTCTACAAATAGTAAAATATGTGAAGTTACATGACTGTGAGAAGGCTCTTCTCATAAAGAGAAATAAAATAGTCAAGAGATGTCTCTACCAGTTGCAAGTTTCTTATACACTTAGAATTTCTTGAAATACTTGTCAAAGTTTGTCACTTCATGTATGTGCAGAATATGCTACCGGCAATATGTTTCCAACCTATGGAGATGTGTATAGTTATGGAATTCTAGTGTTGGAAACATTTACTGGAAGAAGTCCAACTGATGAGAATTTCAAGGATGATCTAAACCTTCATGATTTTGTTAAGAGAGCCATACCTGATCAAGTGAAAGATGTTTCTGATCCTAAACTTGTCTATGATGAAAGGGGCAGACTGATTAGCAACAATAAAACAATTGAGTGCCTCACATCCATTTTTCAAATTGGGATTGCTTGTTCAGTGGAATCTGCAAAAGATCGCATGGACATGGCCAATGTTGTTAATGAACTGAGTGTAATCAAAGATGCCTTCCTGAGGAACTAGCAATATTGACAATGAAGTTTTGAGTTTCATAATAAAGATATTACTTATCAGTTATATTCTCACTATCCACTTTCCCTTCCCTTTTCCTGCTTCCCTTATGTAATGGAAAGAACAAAAACACCTTCTTCAGGTTTCAAGAACCGAGTAGATAAGAGAAGAAATAGTTAAACTAGTTGAAAAAGAGGGGGGTTTTCTGGGTGGGCTCTGTTTTTCTTTTTTTTGGTTTCCCACCCGGTATCCGGTACCTCAATTGGAGCCCTACTAAATCCAGATTCGGGCCGAAAAATCCCACATTGAGGTAAAGAGCTCCCTAATAAAGGCACTCTTATAGGTAAAAGAAATGGGTGAATCTTCTTCAGCTTGTCTGGTACGATCCTTCTCTCAACCTTCTCAAGAACGAGGTGAGGTTAGTCCATGTAACAAGATTTTTTTATTTTTTTTTGCTAATGGGTCTTGGCAAATTGAACTCTTCTGCTCTTTTACCTATGAGGGCTAATGAATAAAGTGGAAGTTCACTGCTTTTTTGTCAATATGTGTTAAATGTTCTCCGTTTTTTTTTATATTTAAGCAAATGAGTCTTGGTAAAATGCAATCTTCTCCTTTGAGCTAATGTGAACTACGATCTTCTGCCCCTTTGCATAGATTCAAAAGCATTCCTACTTTTTTGAGGGTTCTCTACTGTTTTATAATTGAGATTATGGGTCTGTTTGAATGCAATATTCTGCGCCTTTTCCTGCAAGGGTTTACGAGGGTTTATGAATCTTTTGACTGCAGAAGGGGGCTTGTGAGAATTCAAGCACTAGGTTTGCTTTCCATTATGTGGCTTTTGCATCTCCAATATTGACATTATCAATTTACTGTTTATCATTTTTAATGAAACTGGTCCAAATGGAGCAAAATGAAATTAGGGGATTCATATTGTCAATTCCTCCTTGTTTGGCATTGAGGTGTAGTTGTTATTCTTTGTGTTGTTCGGAATGCTCAAAAATGTTGCCGCACCTGTGTTGGATCCACCAAAAATGCACTACCTTTGGAGGATCCGACTCGTATCTTTGAAGAGTCCGAGCAACATAGGTTATTCGTCTTGTAGGTGGTGTTGTCATCAATTCTTTATTGAATTAACGTTCTCTTTAGTCCCTAGAAGTAGAGTTTATATTTGTGTGTTTTGCTCCCGCAGAAGCATAATTGCTCTTTATTTTAGGATTATGTTGTTTCATAGTTTATCAGCCGAGGGTCTATTAGAAACAACCTCTCTACCTCCCAAGGTAAGAATAATGTCTGCGGTCACACTACCCTCCCAGACCCCACTTGTAGGACTACCCTGGGTATGTTGTTGTCGTTTTATACTAGATCTACTCCATAGATTTGAAAATATGTTTTCTGTCTATAATGATTCGATTAACTTATATAGAAATAGACAAAATTGTCAAAAATTATAAGCTCAACAAAGATATAGTAATTAGAGAATCATAAAGGAAACATAATCACATGAGTTATTAACAAAAGAAGAATTTTGCTTAACAGAAGCAGACAAAGACAACACTAATGCTGGTGGAGCCACCAACATGAAAAGGATAAATGATTCAGTATTAAGGTTACAATATAGCAGCATTTTGTTTGTTCTCTTTTCATCTAAAAAATTTGAGTTTGTGAATCCAATAAAATATTCATTATTGGCACATATACATTGGATAGAAAGTAGACCTTTTTAAAGAAGTTACCAAGAGAAACTCTTCAGAAGAAAAGGTTGAGTTTCTAGATAGATAAGAGAAATCAATAGAGTTAAAAGAAAGAAGACTACCATCATCAACAATAATCTGATAGAAATCTATGTAGATGATGAGAGTATAAAGGGGCCATTCTTCGCATGAGCAGTTCTTCCAGATTTGGAAACCAAATGGCTACTTGAACCTCCAAATTCATTGTAGCAAAAGACTTGAGCAAATAGTTGACATGTCTTGTTAGCTCGATGATGTGCATATATTTATCGTTTCAAATTACAGCAACACATATAAAAGGTATAGCATCACCCTAACTTTTGAGTCTTTTTATCTGATTCCATAACAGACTTTGGGTTCGTGTTCTTGGTTTTCCTTACCCAGTAAATGAAACAAAGACATCATGAAACATATATTAGAACATGCCGACTGATGCACTTGGAAAGTTACAATTCTGGTTTCTCAGATACTTCCTCGACATTAGACAGTTAGATTCCAGTTTCAAATTGCAATTTGACACTCTCAACCAGAAATATACTTCCATTTTACAAAATGAACTTGTACAAACAAAGTGGGAGACAATTTTACATGGTATATGCATAATGAGAAACCTATAATTAGACTGGAGTTTGGAATTTAAACTATATGGTAAGAGGGAAAAGGATAAAACTACAGAGAATGTTTCTCATTTTTCTCACATTTAATTTGGTTGAAGACCTAAAATGTTCAAGGTTCAGCATCAACAAGCATCTTTACTACGTCTTTCATGCTGGGGCGTAAATTAGGGAGCTTAGTCGTACATAGTGCAGAAATCCTCAACACTTTGATCATGTCAGCTTGGACAAGCTCGGAAACCACCTTTTCATCAAGAATTTTCAGAACACTTCCTTTGTCATTAAGATGAGCTGATGCCCAATAAACCAAGTCTTTCCCTTCTCCATAGGCTTCCTCTATTGGTTTCCTTCCGGTTACTAATTCTAATAGCACAACTCCAAAGCTGTATACATCGCTCTTTTCTGTCACTCTGAAAGTATATGCTAGCTCTGTCAATAAAACAAATTCAGACGCGATGTTAGAAAACTAGCAAGAGTGAAAATAAAAATAAGTGGAAACATAGTTAATGGTTTTCCCTCTTTGAAACATACCAGGAGCTAGATAGCCGTGAGTGCCTGCAAAGCAGCTGAACTCAGAGCCTCTGGAGGAAATTTCTGAAACTTTTGCAACCCCAAAATCAGAAACTTTCGCTTCATACTCCTTATCAAGTAGAATGTTTGTTGACTTGATATCTCTATGAATAATAGGAGGGAAACAATCATGGTGCAAATAAGCAATTCCCTTTGCAGTTCCAACTGCAATTTTATACCTTTGATACCAATCTAATTCTGTCTTCCCAGCCTTGACTTCCCGGTGTAGTGCCTCGAATAAATTACCATTTGGCAAGTACTCAAAAACCAACAAATTCGAACCTTCTCTCATTAGACTGGCATACAGTTTAACTATATTTCGATGCCTGATCTTTCCCAGAATGTCCATTTCCCTTGTCAAAACTTTCACCTCATTTCCTTTCCAAAGCTGCTTTACAGCCACTGTTCCACAACCTTTCTTTAAATCTAACCGATAAACTTTTCCTGTGCCTCCACTTCCTATCAACTTTTCCTCATCGACATCACAAATTTCATCTACATCAAGTTCCACATGTTGAAAGCTTTCAAGCTTCCATTTTGGATCCATTCCCTTTGCTTGTCCCAGACGCTTTTCTGGATCAGCTTCAGCATTGTGCTTATACTTCCAGTAACTCGCAAGCATGAGAACACCCATTAGAACAGCCAAAGAAAGTAATACAATGCAAAACACAACTAGTTTGCTCTTCATGAATTTGTCCTGAGCAGCCTTTCCACTACAAGCGACCAAGCCTGAGTTCAGTGGGATCCTGATGCTTTGATCAACACAAAGCCCCTTGTTTCCTGCAAATGCTTTTTCTCCTCCCACCGTCAAAAGATCTGAAGAAACTCCTCCAGTTAGCTGATTGTTGGAAAGATCCAATGAAGACAACCTCAGGTTATCCAAGTTTGTTGGAATTGAACCACTGAGATTGTTACTCGAAAGATTCAGAGAGTTCAACGAGGCCATCATTGATAACAAACTAGGTATGTTGCCTGTGAGAAGATTTGAAGCAAGATTCAAGTCTGCCAACCGGGGAAATTCCCCCAACTCTGATGGTATTGACCCAGAAAGTGAGTTTTTCTCCAAATGCAAAGATGAAATTTGCTTCAATGTGCAAAGTTCAGATGGTATTGTGCCAGAGAAGTCATTGTTATCCAAATATAGCCTTTCCAACTGTGTGAGCTTTCCAAGTTCTTTTGGAAGCTCACCTGAAAAATTGTTGTTTGATAATACCAACTGATTCAATTTAGTAGCAGCGCCAATTCCAGGAGATACAGTTCCAGTGAAGTTGTTATCACTGAAATCTAGCATCGTGGCATTTGGAAGCCCCCATATACCGTCAGCAATTCTCCCAGAGAGTTGATTCTGACTCACCCTCAATCTCAGTAAAGGCTTGCAAGAAGCATAATTATCTGGAAACTCCCCTGTGAAACTGTTTTCAACAGCTAGCAAATTTTGCAAGTTGTCATTTTGGCATAAATATTTTGGAAATGCACCACTAAACTTGTTCTCTGATATATCTATGCTGTTCAGTGGCGAAAACCGGCCAAGATTTGCTGGAATTCCTCCAGAAAAACTGTTCCTGTACACAGAAAAGCCATTGAGATGCTGCAAATCTCCAAAGCCTGAAGGGATTTCCCCAGAGAAATTGTTCTTGAATATTTGAAAAACTGTTAAATTCTTCAGGTTGTCAATCCCCTTAGGCAAAATCCCATGCAGCTGGTTTCCAGAAATATCAATTTCCTGCAGATGGGAGAGGTCTGCAAGTTCCACTGGCAATTCCCCAGTCAAATTGTTTTTAAAAAGTTCAATCTTGAAGAGATTTTGCAGCTTGTTTATAGCCTTTGGGAAATTCCCAGATATCTGGTTTCTTGAAATATCTAATGTACCTAGTGCCTCCATTTCAAAAATAGATTCTGGGATTTGTCCTATCAAATTTGACTCTGCCAGGAAAAGCCAATAAACTTTCTTCAACTTCCCAAATGAATCAGGAAGTTTACCTTCAACAAAGTCATTTCCTCCAAGACCTAGTGCAACCAAACTAGTCAACTTTCCAAACCAAGCTGGAAATTGTCCAGAAAAGTAGTTCATAGACAAGTCTAACACCTCCAACTGAGCCAAGCTGGATAAATCAGGTATGGTACCATTCATGTTATTTCCAGTGAAATTCAAGATTTTGAGATTGGTGGAATTGGCCAATTCACTTGGAAGATTCCCAGATAGAAAATTTGAAGGAAGCACTAGAGAAGTAAGGCTTTGGAGCACAGAAATTGAAGGGGAAATAACCCCAGAAAGGGACTTATTGTCAAGTGATATTTCAGTGACCAAGCCAGTGTTTGTGTCACATTGAATGCCATAGAATTTGCAAGGGGAATCTGAATATGTCCAAGATTCCAAGAAATTTGAGGGGTCAAGAAGCTGTTTTTTAAATTCAAGAAGGGCTTGTGTTTCTACAGATAATGAATTAGATGGCTGGAAAAATAAAATAAAAAACTTAAAGAAAATAGCAAGAATTTGGAGGGAGTGGAGATTTGGTATTCTAGCCATTATTGAATTTGGGAAGGGCTAAAAAGTCATTTCACAAGGGGAAGACAAATCCAATAAGGGGCTCCATAACAGCCATGGTGGGTGCCCATTCCTAGTTGTAGCTGAAAGAAGAAGAGTAGCAATCAGTAACCAAACAATAAAGTAAAGAAAGGAGTATATAAAAGAAATACTGTAAACAATAACATATAACAAACCCCTTTTACTTAAAAGCAATGTATACCTAATCAAATGTTTGTCGTATAATTTATCTATAATAGGAAATAAAATATCACTTAAAGAATAAGATAACTTAGCAATTCAGTAAGGCCCATATGAAAGATGCTAAGCAGATATACACAAACACATACACTTGTGTGGATGTAGGTCGATTGAGCGAATCACGTTGAATTATTGTGCATCTTTGTTATGCTAACATCCGCATGACACCTGATTATTTTGGTCCTAACAAGGGGGTGGAGGGATGATTGGCTGATGTGTTGAGATGTCAATTTGTATTTAGCTGTGGATTACTATATTGTAAATGAATTTTAATCTCCCTTTAAAGTGACTCAAGTATGTAATGTTTCACTTGATTTTACTGTGTTGGTTATTAGGAAAGATAACTAAATTCCCTAAGAGTGGGATAAAAAATAGCACCAGAAGAGATTAAAATCTTGAATTGAGTAGAGTTCTGAACGTATAAAGTACTGGAAACTTATTCTTGAACGAACAACTTTGGGAGATTCTAATTTGACAAATCATCAAAAAGAAGAGAGAAAATGAGTAGGCATACACAGGAAGAGAAAGGGAGAAAGTGGTGACAGACAAAAAGTTAATAACTTTCATAATTGAGTCCCAAGTACCAAAATCATTTATTTTTGTGGCTAAAATCATTTCACTCTAATTGAATTTAACAAAAACAGAGACATTGAGTATAGTGAAGAAAACATATACACTGTTATTATAACAAAAAGCAGAATGCGGACATCTGATATAACTCAAGAATATGTTAGATACATAATATTACAATGACAAAATAAAGAAGGAATAATGAAGATAAGAGAGTTAAGAGGAAACAGACCTACCTAAAATAGTAACAATGTCTGCTTTAATTAGTCTCAAGTTTCAGCAGCAGAGTCAGAAAGCTTTCTTCTGTTAGAAGAGTTATTATACATTTATTATAGCCTTTGCTTTAGTCAGAAGACAAAGGAATTCACAACTTTAATGAGAACCCAAAAGGGTGTCAACAACATGAAAGATTCTTAGGAAGGAATTAGAAGTTTGAGAAGGAAATAAGAGTGTTTGTTAATAAGAAAGGAAAAATGATGAAAGAGAGTAGTAGGAGGGTGGTTCATTTGATTAATGCAAGAAACACTATTACTATGTGTGTTATATGGAAGAAGAAGAAGAAGAAGAAGCTGACAAAATTTGCATAAAGGAGAGTTGTAAGCACCTAACCAACGGCAGACACTTCCATTCACACCCATCTTTTCTCTCTATCTAATTTCTACCTTGTTTATCTGGTTTTGAGTTGACACCAAATTTAAGATTTTTTTAAAATTTATTGGTTTTAAATTAAAGATATATAAAATGAACAAAAATATCATTTAATCTTGTAATTTTAAACATACATGTGAAAAGTTAAATTTAATGAGTTATCAAAAAAGAAAAAAGAGATTCTTTTAGAGACGGAATAAATTAAAAAAAAAAATCAAACGGAGGAAATATATCATTTCCATTTATATATATGCGCACAACACAAATAATTGCATTGATATTCATTAAATTATAAGCATATCTGCCTATAAAATATATTCTTATACTATTAATGGCATTTAATCACTATATATAGTAGGTTACTTTAATATTTTTGTTGATTCACACTTAGTATAGAACATTTACTTGTAGGTCGTAACGGTCGTTATGATGATTGATTCAAAATGGTAAAACCTAGTAGGAGTTTGAACATGAGTTTCGTGATATTCAAAAAGAAAAGTATTTGAAATAAGTTGGAAATGAATATTTAGAAATTATAGTAGTTGACATACATTTCACTTGAAAAAATCTCTTCAAAAAGTGGTGAAACCAAGTTTTTCTAACGTGAAAAACTCAACTTCATATTAAAGTGAAATCCTTTTTATTATAATGTATAACAAAATAATTTTTTCCTTCCACGATCATCGGAAATGTGGAAGAAAAAACATTATAGAAAATTTAATATTGCCGCTTCGATCTTATTCCTCTTATAATAATAATAAAAAAAAACATGCATACAGTTAATTTCCGGCTAGCTAGAATAAATTGAACAGAAAAAGAAAACATATTCTCCAAATCTAAAGGTAAATGGACGTATACTGGAAAGAGGACGTGTACCGGAAACAACATGCACTAGAAAAGGAACAAACATTGGAAAAAGAATGAAAGACAAAAAAAGGGTCATGTGAGATAATGTTTTAAGTGAAAAAGCATCCAAAAGTGTGGCTAATTTGTTGGTACAACTGCAATGAATATAATGACATATTACGTCTCAAACTTTAACAGGGGTAAAAATTTTAGGTAATTTCTCTTCTTGTTTCGAATTTGGTACTTTGAATTTTCGAACATAACATTTTTATATTTTATATTTACTCCTACTTATATGCCCAATATTGTAAGTCCAAAGCTCCAATAGTATCTTACTCGTTTTACGTTAACCTTATGAATTTTGTTTCTCCTAGAAATGACAGTGAATATAAATTAAGAAGAATACTTTTCTCACAATATTTTTCTTCTTAATAATTTTACCTTAAAAGTTCAAAAGTCAAAATCAAAAATTTAAAATATCTATATCGATTAGTCAGAACTTAAAAAGTCCAATTTAATTTCAATGTATTTGAATTGTTATTTCAATCTAAAAAATTAAAAATTCAAAACAAAATTTTCATATCTAATCTGAATAGTTTGAACGTCTATCCTTATTGCAGGCTTGCTCAAACATTATCTTTAAAAAAATATTGTAATGTAATAAATATCTAATTAAAATCAAAGAGCTTGAATTGTTAAAGAAAAGGGTAGGAAACAAGTAATAAAATATACAATAGATTGAAACAGAAACTTTTACGGAATTAAATTTTTAACTATTCTTTAAGGTAAGCCAATTCCACAAACTATAATTATAAGTAATAATTTTGTGTTTTTTTTTAAAAAAAAAATCGTTTGTGCTTTTAGTATTTGAATTTTTACATATGAGTTTTGGTCCGTCGGGTTAGCTAGGTTATTTTTAATTTGTATGTATTAGACTAAAGTAAAATAAAAAAGTAAAAAATTATTACCATCGAATTTTAGTTTTGAATTTGGTCAGGTCGAATTGGTATTTTTATTTAAATTTGTATTATTAGATCAAAAATAAAAAATAGTAAAAAAGAATTATCCATCGAAGTTAGATTTTCCAGCATATGTGATTTTTGTGTTAGTAAAGGCAAAGTTTAATTAAAAAAAAGGTATAAGTGCCACCATAAACTATGATCGAAATCTCAAAAACACATCTAAACTTTACATAGATCCTATTACCCCCACCCACCCCCCCACCCCCACCCCCTTCCCTCGAACTCTTTTGAAATATTTTTCGAAAAATGTTTTCCACTAACCAGCCAAACATGAGAAAATAAGTAAGAAACCAACTTGCTTTTCATAAAAATATCTTCATGGAAAATATTTTTCTTCATACCAAACACACCCTAAGTAAAAAAATTGTAAGAGAAAAGAAATTTAAGTGGGATATAAAGGAAGGAAGAAGAAAAAAATAAAGAAAAATAATAATTTCCTGGTGGCACGCGCGTGCACAACACCCAGTGCAAAAAAAAATTGATTATCTAGTTTTAAGGTGTAAATAATTACATTTCGAAAGAGTTCAGGGGGTAATAGGACCTATATAAAGTTTAGGTGTGTGTCTGAAATTTTGGCCATAATTTAGGGTGGTACTTATGTCTTATCTCTAAAATTAAAGGGGAAAAGTTTAGTATTTTTTGTGTTAGAAAACATAGTTAAGTGATTTTGGTGAAAAGACTCATAATGGAGACTAGGGATATACAAAACTGAACCAAAAATCGAACTAAACTATAAATTGAGTCAAACCGGAAAAAAAAAAATCGACTAGTGATTTGATTTGACTTGGTTTGGTATTGAAAAAAACCCCGACTATAATTGATTTGGTTTGATTTTAAATAAAAAAAGTCAAACCGAACTGAATCAACCCGATATATACTACCTAGTACTATTTTTAAAAATATGTTATAAATAAAAAAAATGATGTAATTTATAAATATTTTTTAAACTTTTTCATAGTTTTTATCTTTCAACATATTATTTTAAGTTTAAACTTAGAATTTTAAATGATCCAATAAGTTTTATAATTCATAGGCCATAGATATTAGTAACTCTCCCAAATCAATACTACTGCTAACAAAAAATTATTCAATTCAACACTAGGAACGACAATCATGTTACCTATTTATTCTTTAATTTTACATAATTACATAAACTAATTTTATTTTTCTATTTAATATTTAGTCATGTAGTTAATACTTATTAGACTTATTTTAGCATGACTTAATACCTTTAAATTATAATTATTTTTATTATGACTTATTAATATGGAATATTTAATTCATGCGATTTCATTATTTTTTTGGTTGAATTTTGTTGTCATCACTCATTTTTTTTTTGTTATTTTTTACGAAATACCATAGATAGTTGTATCTTGCTATGATTAAAGAAATATTTGCAGCACAAGTTAATTATATGTTTGTATAAAGACTTTATCGAAAAAAATCCAAAAAAATCGAGGAAATTGAAAACCCCCGAAAAAATTCAAGGTTGAAAAATCCGACTTTTATTGATTTGATTTGGTTTATAAATTTAAAAATTCGATACTAATAATTTAATTTGATATTAAAAAATCTGAATCAACCCAGTTCATGTACACCCCTAATGAAGACCATTTATGAAATTTACCCTAATTTTCAAAGTAAAACGTATTACCATAACCTACTTTGAATTTTTCATTTAAAATTTGTACCAAATTTCCCTTTTTATTCCTATTCAGGTACTACATTTTCCTTTTCTTATTTTTTTCATTTCAAACTTAGTTCAAATAATCCCGCAGTTATATTTATGTGGCAATATTTTCTTATTAATTTGTTTTAAATTTTCATTTTATCATTAAGACGTAATACACCGACAAACATTTAAACTTGCCAATAAATGCATGTTAATATTTTTTTTGAGTTCTCAAGTATCTATAGGTCGAGGGTCTATAAAAGTCTGTCCATATTTTATATAATTAACTAAATTATTATTAAATTTCATATAGCCATCAAAATGTCATGATGAATTTAAGACTATACATTTTACTATTTTCTTTGTTTTAATTTATGTGGCGTACTTTTTTTTTAGTTCATTTTTAAAAAATATATTAATTGTATAATTAAAAATAATTTGACTTTAAAAATCTCCTTTATTCTTAATAAAATGATTTATAGCCATACAAATGGTTAATGAGTGTTTTAAATCACAATTTTTTTTAAAAAAATTTAATTTTTTTTTATATCAAATCAAATAATGTCATATAAATTAAAATAAAGAAAATAATATTTTCTCTGCCACACTCTAAATTAAATCAAGTAAATTAAAATTGAATGGAATATATATGTTAGTGATTGCAGTAGTTGTACAATTTGGAGGGGGACATGACATAATGCTATGGGGACCAAACATAAAAGACGAAGCTATGAAGGGTTGACTTTGGTCAACTCAAATTATTGATATGAATATTTTGTTGTGTGTATAAAATAACCACTCAAAAGAATTGATATGACAGGCTCCACTTGAGTAGAAATTTATCTCACATTTCATCTTCCAATTATTTTCTTGTCAAATCTTATTATTATAATTTTTGGATCCTTGAATGAGGATAGTAAAACGAAAAGAGACGGAAAATTGTGAATTATTCAAATGTCATGCGTGCTTCGTACGGCGAAAGTAATTTCTCCAAAAATATTTTTTCAGAAAAGATTATGTTACAATTTTACTAAAAAATGATTTTTGATGTTTTTGAAAAATATTTTTCAAAAAGAACATTTGTTAAAGATTGAGAAAAATAGCAAATCTGATTTATATTCTGATGACATTTTTGAATTTTTGAATTTAGAGATTGATACTCCATTTGTATTGGTTGAAATAATGATATGAATTAAAAGTTAAAATAATTGCGAAAAAATCATTTTCTCTAAAATGTAAGAGAAGTTATTTTTGTCGTCTGTCGATTTTTTTTTTTTTTTTAAAAATATTTTCTGACAATCAAGCACCAAAAAAATTTCTTTGAAAAAATTTCCATCATACCTAACACAGCAAAGAATAGAGATAGATGAAGATTGTCATCACTGAGAGCCTCGAGAATACCTTCTTGTTTACTTGTAAAGAGAGAAGAAAAAATTGTATTTTATATGCTAATAAAGTAAAATATTTTCACAATCATGTCCCGTGAACGGTAATTATATAGAAATATTTATGATTAAACATTAATCTGTAATATGATTAAAAGTGAATTTACTTAGTATAATAAATTAATGGAAAAGGGTCATATTTATCTTCCTAATTTGAAAAATCATTTATATTTATCCATTGTTATATATTTTTTTTAATCATACCTACCTTGGTTGTCATACATTTGGGTCACTCGTTATAATTTGTTCAAATATACCCTTTGCCCTAACGAAGACAAGGGTACAAACAAGTATAGAAGTAAATTATATTTGACCACTTTCTCAAAGTACAAGGATTTAATTTGATCTTTTTCTCAACTGTAAAAATAAATTTGCACTCTTAGGTATAACTTTCTTATTTTTCTTTCATCACATATTTATTCCCGCAAAATCATTGAGATGGATTACACTAGTGTTCTACTAAAATAGTTAAACTTCAACTATAGAGAAAAAAATCCAGATTAATATTTATCTAATTTCTTTGAAGTGTATAGTGAAAATAAATAATAAAAATATTATAAGAGCCATCTTTTATTAAAATATAATGCTACTACTTGTACGACATAATAAAATAAATAATATAGATATTTCTTTAGCATGATTTATTATATGTCTCAACGGTAGATTTTAATTTAATAAAAGGTGACTCTTACAAAAGTTTCATTATTTATTTTTTTGTATTTACTTCAAGAAATTAGATATATTAAATATGAATTTTCTTCTCTAAAGGTGAAGCTTAACTACTTTAGAAAACCATTAAAGTAATCTTTAATGATTTTACGTGAATAAATATGTGATGAAAGAAAAATAAAAAAATTATATCTAAGAGTGAAAATTTATTTCTATAGTTTAAGAAAAAAAAATCAAATTTACCCGTATATTATGAGAAACTAGGCAATTTTACCCGTATATTTTGTATGTATCCTTATCTCCGTTAGGTCAAGGGGATATTTGAACAAGTTATAACTATGAAGACAAATATGACTCAAAAGTAGAACAACAAAGATAGATATGACTAAAAAGTATAAAAGAGGATAAATATAAATATTTTTCCAAAATATAGGAACAAATATGATTCTTTTTCGATAAATTAAATTACATTAATAGTGTAAAGGATCTTCTGGAATCTTTTTCTTACACCAAACTAGGCTAGTCAGCAGGAGTGGTGATAGGCATATCCAAGCTTGTGAATGAGAGCACTTTTAAAATCTCAAAGCTAAGCAAGGAAAAAAAATTACAAAGTGTTGCTTTTTCTATAGCGTTATTGCACAGCTACCCGCTTAAAAGAGAAACTCGCTCTATAATATTGTCACACAAGATAAGCATGTCGCTCGCTTGCTAGTCAAGCGAATTAGAGTTATCTTCCGGTCAAGTGTTCATTAGTCGAAATAGGGGTGACCTATTTCTGAAATGCCTATCTTTGCTTTTAGGGAAATTCTTTCCATGTTCAGGCGGATACTGCACCAAGTGCTTGTAAATGAGTATGATACATACCTCTTTGCGCAACATAAGTTGGGATGAAGTCATCGCTTAGTAAGTGGCGGCCTAATGACACCTCAACAAAATGGAATCGAAGAAAAAACACACAGACACATATTAGACACAACTAGGGCATTGAGATTTCAAAGTGGAATGCATGTTAAATAGTGGGGAAATTGTGTTAAAACAATTGTATATCCGATTAATAAACTTTTCATTACACTCCTGAAAGGGAAGTCACCTCATGAAATGCTACATGGAAAGGAGCCTAAGATAGATCACTTTGAGAGTATTTGGATGCTTACGCTATGCTTAAGTGCTGCCAAGACAAGACAAATTTGCCCCTAGAGCTAGAAGATATGTCCTTATGGGGTACTCAGAAACACATAAAGGATATAGAATAATGGACCTGCAATCTCATGTCTTTTTTATCAGCTGGATGTGACATTCATGGAGCACATATTTCCTTTTAAGGAGGACACAATGGATCCATTGGATATGTTCATCCAACAGTCAACTAGTTTAGCTGATACTATGGAGTGTGGCCCCAACTATGTGATCCCAGCTTTAGCCACTGAGGGTTAAGCACAGGATGATGATCCCATGCAAGATGACAGTTCCACCCCAGCAAATCACATGCCTATATTAGTCCCAACTATGTGATCCCAACTTTAGCCACTGTGCACTCCACATAACAGATTGTGCAGCCACACATCGCCTTGTGCGACTTGCACGCTGCTTCAGTTCAGCTGACTTTCTTCAACTCTTTGGGATTGATTTTCGTTCTTATTTTCTTGGCTTCTTTTTACTTGATATCTCTGATTATTATCTCAACTCCTGAATGCCTATACAAATGAAGATTATAACATCAAAAACACTCAAAATCATGTGAATAAAAGTAACAATTATCTCTTGAGGAACCAATAAGTCGGTAAAATACCAACTCATTACTATGCAAGCAGAAGTAGATGCCTTGGAGAAAAATTTCTTTACCGCCTGGGAAGAAAGCTATTGATTCTAAATGGGTGTATAAGGTGAAGCACAAGACAAATGGTGAAGTAGAAAGATACAAGTCAAGATTAGTTGCAAAAGAATACAATTAACAGGAAGAGCTGGATTGTCATGAGACATTTTCTCCAATGGCCAAAAATGGTCACTGTAAGAAGTGTCATTGGGGTGGCAGCATCTCACAACTGCCTCTTGTCCAAATATGTTCACAATGCTATCTTACAAGGTGATTTTCAGAGGAAGTCGACTTGAAGTTTCCTCAGGGTTTATAGAGGCAAGGGGAGTACAAGGTATGCAGATTGCTCAAGTCCTTATATGGATTAAAACGGGCTTCTAGACAATGAAATCTCAAGTTGACTGAGGCATTGGTTGATGCAAGATATTCTCAAAGTCCATATGAACACTCTTTGTTCATTAAAAAAGATGGTGTGAATATTGTTATTGTTTTCATATATGTGGATAATTTGCTCATAACAGGGAGTAGCAATAAAATGATACAAGAATTGAAGACGACTCTGTATAGCAACTTTAAAATGAAAAATCTTGGTGATCTCATGTATTTTCTTAGGACTGAGGTGTTGAGATCTAAGAGTGAAATTCTACTCAACCAAAGGAAATGTCTTGAGCTCAATTTTGATTGTGGGCTAAGTGGATCCAGACCAACAAATACACCTTTGAAAGCAGGTATTAAGCTAACAACAGTGGACTATGATGAACATGTAGGGATAACATGTGATCCTCTACTCCAAAATGTTACTAGCTACCAAAGACTTATTGGGAAGTTGTTAAATCTTACTACTACTAGGCCAGATCTCATCTTTGCTTTTCAAGCATTATCTGAGTTTATGCAAGTGCCAAAGACTTCACACTGGGAGGCAACCTTAAGACTAGTTCGATACATCAAAAAATGTTTAGGCCATGGGCTATTACAAAGCAGTGACTCAAGCACACATCTATAAACTTTTTGTGATTCAGATTGGGCATCATGCCCAAATACCAGAAGATTAGATACTGGATATGTCATCAAGCTAGGAATCTCACTTATAACTTGAAAATTCAAGAAGCAACACACAGTAACAAGAAGCTCAGTTGTGGCTAAATATAGGAGCATGGCTGCAGGGGTCTCAGAGGTTATTTGGCTAATAGGGATACCGAAGGAGCTGAAAGTCAATATTGTTACTCCTGTTGAGGTGCATTGTGATAGCAAAGAAGCAATCCAAATTAATGCTAATCCTATTTTTCAT
Source organism: Jaltomata sinuosa (assembly GCA_003996215.1). NCBI lineage: Eukaryota > Viridiplantae > Streptophyta > Magnoliopsida > Solanales > Solanaceae > Jaltomata > Jaltomata sinuosa. Next base: position 194,205 of record QJPP01000078.1, read on the forward strand.
GAAAAGACTAAGAAAATAGAGATTTATTATCATTTTGTACGAGAAAGGATCAAAAGTGATCTGATTCAGACTGAGTATATCAGCACTACAGAGCAGTTAGCAGATCTGGTCACTACAGGTCTGGGGGCTTCTCTACATTATCAACTTCTACTAGATAATCTTGGAGTCTTGGATGTTTACAGACTCAAGCTTGAGGGAGAGTATTGAGAATTGAGTAATTGGTTAAGAGGTCGAGTAGTCAGTTAGTTAATTATTACCTTATCGCTAATTATGCCTAGCTGTCCAGTGGTGATTAGCTATCAGGAAGTGATTTGTTAGTTAGTGGCATGTGCGAGTCATGTGATGAGGTGGTGTATCAACATATATGGCTGTGTAAGGATAACTGGATTACTTGAATCAATACAAAAATATCTTCTCCCTTCTTTTCTCTCTATCGAATGTATGAGTTCTTCATCAAACCTCCATTAATGGAGAATAGAGTACTTTGATTCCAATTACAACAACAACAACAACATACCCAGTGTATTCCCACAGTAAATTGATTTTGGGCTGAATTCATCTTCTTGTATTGAGAAGGAAATTAATTAGGTTTTTGCAACGTCGAATACATAGGGTAATGGAAGATTTAAATTTGGTAATAAAATTTAAGAACTAATTAATATTTTTTAAATCCTAGTTTGGTTGCTAACTCCATTGTTCCCATAAGAAAAGCTAAAAAGAAATCATTTAGATAGATATATAGAATAATATAAGCGGCAGCTAGAATTGCACTATTACTGTTATTATGTTTCTATTAGTTGACTAATTATATATGCTGTTCATTATTGTCATTTTCGTAGGCATGTTTTTCTTGGCATATACTTCTGGTAATGTCATATTATTATATGGTTATATGGGCTACAAGCACTTCTGCATGCAAGTAATTAGGTAAAATAAGTATGTAGCTTACAACAATTTTTTCTACTATTTTAATTATTTAGTTCAAGTTTGCTTCGACTTACCAAATAATATATTTACACGTATATAGGAAAAGATATAATTTCTCTGTATGTAATGTTGTTTATTTCGTATATTATTTTCTTCTTCTTCTACTTATAACTTTTTCAGTCAAAGACATTAGCTAAACTAACAAGATTAAAAAAAGTCATCTTCCACAATTATTATATATCTTAAAGAAGAAGTACGCGAAAATATTTATTGTTGCTCAGCTAATTCTTATACTAATTATATAAACAAAATGTGTTATTTATACTTCTCTGCATGCGTCCAATCATGTGTTTATTTGAATAATCGAGTATAGCAACTTAATAATATGTGGTAAAACAATAATTAAGTCTCTTTCCCATTATATATGTGGTATTATCAACAACTCATGGTTAATTACAAGAAAATATTCTTCATGATGATAATATTCATTTTCACTTTATTTTCGTCTACTTTTTCATTTTCTTAGAAGTTAGAAGTATAGCTAGCTTATCCCCATCGATGACATTCAGCAGTGAGAGAACTTTAATTGTTAATTAAGTAGTTGAGCTTGTTTAATTAATTAAGTAGTTATACAATTGTGTGAAATTAATAGCTTATTAGCTTATAAAATATAGGGAAAAGAGTCAAAAATACCCCTCTACTTTTAAAAATTGGCTACATTTACCCTTCGTCATACTATCTGGCTAAATATACCTCTCTCATCACCAAAGTTTTCACTTGTACCCCTCAATTGTACACAATTCAACAAAAATAACTCGAATTTTAAAAAAATAAAATCCTAATCTATAACCTGCCCGCCCCGACCCACAACTAAAAAAAATTCACTCTAAAATCCTATTTATTCAAGCTCTTTGATGTTGACTGTCACACACTTAATCAAATAATGCATTAAAAAATGTACTCAGTAGATTCTTAGTTCAAATAAATTAGGGGAGGGGGAATTTCTTAATATATTTATAATAATGATAAATATGTCTAGGTTCAAACTAAAATTGAATTAGCTATAATATATTTACAAATTTGAAGAAATTGAGGCAATTTAAAATTTTAATAAGTTTGATTTTTGTAGCAATATTTAATTATTAGACTTGTTGATACGCCCAAATTACAACTCCAATTACGAAGCGTAAGCGGTCGTCGTCAAATATAGAACCCAACAAAGGTTGGGGTCGATCCCACAGGGAATAAGGTGCAAATTAAATCGTTAGTGAATTAGTTGACTAGTAATCGATAGTTTCCGGTAAATTGGGGGGGGGGGGTTCTGTGATCAATATTTGAACAATGCAAGTAACTAATTGCGAGTTTCAACGAGTATTAATCAATATGAGAATGAACTAGGGAAGTGTTCACCATGGCGTCGTAACAATTTTGACTCAAAGCTTAACCGGGTTCTTTCTATATGTATATCACGATGTGATTGAATTAATGGTATCATCTAAACGTTTCTCAACCAAATAGATGAATTTCCTTTTCAATTCTCTCAAACTTGAAAAGGTGAAATTTCTTATTTCAATCCTAAACATCAAGTAGATTAATCTAGTTACAACATTAATCATAAGACGAGAGTTGGTAGTCTCGAATCCTCGTAGTTAATCAAATTTCCCGTTTTAATCTCTTTGTTCAAGCAAATTAAACCTAGGCATGTCCTAATGTTTGCAACCACTAGAAAACGTTAATAACGAATGATTAACCATGTGACAACATATAAATTGAACCCAATGCTACCCGGAATCTACGTTGTTACTCTTGCCATGGATCCCACAACCCTAGTTGTGGGGAGTTTAGCCACTCATGCTAGCAAAACGAAGTAAATAAATAATAGTATTCATATGAGAAGAAAGAATTCTTACAATAGAAAATTATTACTTTACTTTGAACTTCGTAGAATCCAAGCACCAATGGTGAAAATCCCAAGAACAATCGAAGAAAAAGAAGAAAACGTATTGTGTCGTGTTTTTCCTCTCCAAAGTCGTCCAAAAACGTCGCACCAAATATTAGTTAATGAATAATAAAATAACCTTAACACAGGGTATTTATAGTAGTTCAGGAAATAAAGTCCAAAAATAGAATTTTTGAAATCCCGCGTCGCATTGACGGGTCGCCTGACGGACCGTCACAGCTAAACAGTGAGCTCCCAGACAATTTTTCTGGTAAGTCATCGGGCCTGTGACGACTTGCTGGTAAATTCTGGTAAGTCGTCGGGCCTGTGACGACTTGCTAGTAAATTCTGGTAAGTCGTCCGCCCAGTGATGACTTACAGTTTTTTTTTGTTTTATCTTGGTGGCATGGGTGACGGTCCGTCAGGTCAGTGACAGGCCGTCAGACGGACCGTCACTCCTAGGCAGTGCTCAATGAATTGTTGTCTCATCCTGGCGGCCTGGTTGACGGCCAGTCACAGGTGTGACGGTCAGTCATGCAAGCCGTCAGGCTTAACCAGTTGAGGTTTTTGAACCATTTTTCTTCTGTCTCCATCTCTAGCTCCATTTCCTGCAAATATAACAATAAAACATCAAAAACCACAAAAGTTGCTTCAAAACTCCCGAGTATTCTTAGTTAAAGGCGTCAAATGTGCCGTAGAATCCCGGCACATCAACACCCTCAACTTAAAACGTTCGCTTGTCCTCAAGCAACATGACAACAAAAACAAAATGACGACTCAACTAAGAATACAAACACATATCTCTGGTAAATCATGGCCACTCAATAGTTTATTAAATTTAAATCAAGCCCCCCCGGTAGTACACAAATGTATGAAACGCTAACTTGCAAGGATCCAAACATGTCATTCCGATATGATAGAATATTCTACATACACACACAACAACTATCCCAACAGTCAATAGATGATACAGAAATCTCGGTTCCCTCACTACAAAGAAGTCCCACACACAAGATTTGGAACCCACACTCACAAACGATTTCAAACAATGCACATGCGATGCCATAAGCTTGCCCTTGCTATTCTATTTCAGTTTTTCAGAAAGCCGCTCAGGATCACTACAGGACTTGTTTTGGCTTGTAATGAGGCTTCGGGTGCAGGTAGGATACGTTTGGGGAATAGTGACTAAACCCTCCTTGGAATCACCGACCTACTATTTCCACTTAACTTTACTTCGTCACCTTTTTATTCCCTTCTTTCTAGCTACAGGTGCGGCCTCTTTCTTTTGACAATTCTTTTTTTTTCTTTTTCATCTCTTTTTCGTTTCTTTTTCTTTCTTTTCTTAGGCACACACCCAAAATTTTCATTCTATCCACAACCAATCTTATCCATCCTATTTTTCTTATCATTTACCTCTATAGTAGCCACCCTCAACTTAGGCTGATTGCCTGAGTTGAGGTGCACGATGTCCAAGGAAGGACCAGGGCCAAAATAGGGATTCAAAGTTAAAAAGAAACGGTGACAAGTTATTGAAAGAATATGGTCAATTATGGCTCAAACAGGGATCAAAGGGATTATTTGCTTTTGGACGGTCTTATAGGCTAAGTGGACTGCACACAAAAAGGGCCTGTGATCCTTTCCTAAGCAACTAACTTCAAGCTTAACAAAATAGACCGGGCAAGTTCTAGATGCATGCACAGAGTAAGAGTTTATAACAATAAGCTCACACACACTTGGCACCAAGAAACCATACCACTACCAACTATCAAAACAACAGCTCGGCTTAAGCATAATTATTACAATCACAACCACACAATGACATTCAAGGATCCAGAACAGTCAATCGTTTCAAACATAAGTACAAAATCAACTTTTTCAGAGGGGGCTCCTTTTAGTTCAACTTTCAAAAAGTCATGCTTGCTATAGACATCACAACACAACTAAAATTTAAATGACAACCTAAACATGCCGGTTCTACTAGATAGCACACCGGAGGGAAAAGAAACACGGCAACAAAAACCCTCGGTGGTGAAAGACTCACAGGTATCCCAACAACACCCTCAACTTAGACTCATGCATTTTCCCTAATGCATATATGTGAAAGCTAAAACTGTGAGAGAAAGGAATACCTGTGAAGCCCATAGGACTCAGAGTCTAGCATGATGTTGGAGACCACCAGGGTCTCCAAAGCAGGAGCAATCGCTGGAATAGGTGCAAGCGACATCATCCTGTTGAGCTCCAACTTTCTCTTTTATCGGCTCCTCAGCTAGTCGAGACAACTTCTTTACTCTTTCTAACTCTTTTTCTTTGCTGGTTCTCTTGCGGTGTTTTCTTTTCCTTGATTTGTTCTCACCGCCTTCCTCTATAGGTTTCTCTTCTTGCGATCCCAACACCATTCTCATAACAGCTACGGTTTTAACAAAACCCTTCTCCTCAATATGCACATCTGTAGGGGCTTCATCAATAACATTGATAGCCAAGACCACCCTCATGTCTCTTGGTGGCTTCATCAATTTACACACATCAAACTTGACCAATTCATTGTTTAATCTGAATGTCAGTTCGTTTCTTTCCATGTCGACCAACACTCTTGAAGTGGCTAACAATGGTCGTCCCAAGATTATGGGAACTTCAAAGTCCACTTCACAATCTAAAATTACAAAGTCAGCTGGGAATATAAACTTACCAACCTTTACCAGCACATCAGACAATATTCCCACCAGTCGCTTTACTGAACGGTCAGCCATTAACACCCTCATGGTAGTTGGTTTGGGAGCTCCCAAACCTAATTGTTTATAGACTGCTAGTGGCATCAAGTTGATGCTAGCACCAAGATCACATAAGGCTTTTTCAAAGTTGAATTTCCCAATAGTACAGGGAACAATAAAAACACCTGGATCTTCCTTCTTTTCCACTAACGTTCTTGAAGAAATAGCACTGCAGTGGTGGAGGTTATCTTCTGGTTCAAAGCTCACTGACCTCTTCTTGGTAATCAAGTCCTTCATGAACTTGGCATATCCGGGCATTTGTTCAAGAGCGTCCACCAGTGGGATGTTTACTGATATCTGCTTGAGCATGGTCATGAAATTTAGGAACTTGCTATCTTCCACTTTCTTCTTCAACTGTTGTGGGTAAGGAGGCGGTGGCCGAGGCATCATAGTTGGAAGTTTTTCAACTTCCTTGCTTTTATCCGTGAGCACTTGAGTAGCACCCTCTACCACATTTTCATCCGCAACATCACCTTTCTGAGTCTGAATTACCGAATGTGATTCCGATAATATTTTACCGCTTCTCGTAGTGATCGCCATACAACTCCCGTCATTCCTCAAGTTTTGAATGGTGTCACTCGGCAAGGTACCTGTCTTCCTTTGATTTAGAGACGCCGAGATTTGACTCACTTGCTGCTCTAATTGCTTGATCGAGGTGGAATGTGAATCCACTACCTGGCTTATTGCTGATAATTCAGTCCTCATCTCCTTTACCCCGGAGTCAGTAGATTCCACCTTCAACAACATTTTCGCCATCATATTCTCTAGTTTAGATGTCCCTGACTCATTGCTAGCTTTGTCACGATTCCCAGGTGGTATGTATAATCCACCTCTATCATCTTTGTTCCTCCAATCACTTTGTTCTCGACTCTTATAACCCGACTTTTCATAGTAATTGTTCCGACCTTGGTTTCCTTGGCCATAAGCCTGGAAACCACCCAAATAATTTGCCTCCTCATCAGACCCAGACTCTGTTGCTCTACTTTGGGAACCCATAGCTTTCACTTTCTCAATACCTCCTGACAACAAATGCTTTGTCAGTAGGTCCATTTGAGTTTTCAGATGGGCCATATCTTGGTCCCTCTCTTCTTCCTTCCTACGCTGCTCTGTTGACATACCAACTGCATAAGTGCTAGCCGCTACCTCTGTATCCCGTGTATGTCAGGCCCTGTTGGTTTTGGTGAGCCGGTCCAAAATAGCTGTGGCATCGAAAAGGTAAGACCCATAAATACTCCACCTGCTGCATTATCCAGCGTCGGCTTGGTAGCCGAATTAAGCGCCCTGTAAAATGTCTGCATTAGAAAATTTTCGGTCAACTGATGGTTCGGGCATTGTGTCAGCTTCTTCTTGAATCGCAACCAAGTCTCATGTAAAGCCTCATGAGGTTGTTTTCTGAAGTTGCTAATTTCATCCCTCAACTGTATCATCCTGGAGGGAGGAAAGAACCTTTCTAGGAAAGCTTCTTTCAACTCTCCCCAGGTTGTGATAGAGTCGGGGGTTAGCTCTGTCAACAATAATGCTGCCTTATCAGATAGAGACAACAGAAATAACCTGAGCCTGATAGCTGTTTGACTTACTCCAGGCAATTCGAACGACTTGCAGATACCCACAAAATTCATCAGGTGTCGGTTTGAATCATCACTAGCAACACAACGGAACAGTCCCTTTAAGTTCAACAGCTGGAGCATTGTGCTAGTAATGTTGAACTTGGCCCCAGGCGATAGCGGAGGAAGAACTATGGCGCCCGTAGCACCAACTCTGTCTAATGCAATATCATCCTCTATATCCTCAACATTCAAGTGATGCTGAGCCTGTTGAGCCTGCTGTTCTGCAGCGAGCCTTGCTGCCTCCTGCTGTTGTACATTCATGGTTTGCCTTAGCGTTCTTGCGAGCTCGGGGTCGTAGGGTAATATTGGTTCACCCGAGCGTCGGGTACTTGGCATGCACAACTATGTACCCTGTAACAAACAAAAACAACAAATAAAAGTAAAAGCAGGAAATATGACTAAGAGTCAAATAAACACACCGGACTTAATAAACAACCGTATTCCCCGGCAACGGCGCCAAAATTTGATACGCCCAAATTACAACTCCAATTACGAAGCGTAAGCGGTCGTCGTCAAATATAGAACCCAACAGAGGTTGGGGTCGATCCCACAGGGAATAAGGTGCAAATTAAATCGTTAGTGAATTAGTTGACTAGTAATCAATAGTTTCCGGTAAATGGGGGGGTTTGTGTGATCAATATTTGAACAATGCAAATAACTAATTGCGAGTTTCAACGAGTATTAATCAATATGAGAATGAACTAGGGAAGTGTTCACCATGGCGTCGTAACAATTTTGACTCAAAGCTTAACCGGGTTCTTTCTATATGTATATCACGATGTGATTGAATTAATGGTATCATCTAAACGTTTCTCAACCAAATAGATGAATTTCCTTTTCAATTCTCTCGAACTTGAAAAGGTGAAATTTCTTATTTCAATCCTAAACATCAAGTAGATTAATCTAGTTACAGCATTAATCATAAGACGAGAGTTGGTAGTCTCGAATCCTCATAGTTAATCAAATTTCCCGGTTTTAATCTCTTTGTTCAAGCAAATTAAACCTAGGCATGTCCTAATGTTTGCAACCACTAGAAAACGTTAATAAAGAATGATTAACCACATGACAACATATAAATTGAACCCAATGCTACCCGGAATCTACGTTGTTACTCTTGCCATGGATCCCACAACTCTAATTGTGGGGAGTTTAGCAACTCATGCTAGCAAAACAAAGTAAACAAATAATAGTATTCATATGAGAAGAAAGAATTCTTACAATAGAAAATTATTACTTTACTTTGAACTTCGTAGAGTCCAAGCACCAATGGTGAAAATTCCAAGAACAATCGAAGAAAAAGAAGAAAACGTATTGTGTCGTGTTTTTCCTCTCCAAAGTCGTCCAAAAATGTCGCACCAAATATTAGTTAATGAATAATAAAATAACCCTAACACAGGGTATTTATAGTAGTTCAGGAAATAAAGTCCAAAAATAGAATTTTCGAAATCCCGCGTCGCGTTGACGGGTCGCCTGACGGACCGTCACGCATGTGACGGGCCGTCAAAGCTAAACAACGAGCTCCCAGGCAATTTTTCTGGTAAGTCGTCGGGCCTGTGATGACTTGCTGGTAATTTCTGGTAAGTCGTCGGGCCTGTGACGACTTGCTAGTAAATTCTGGTAAGGCGTCCTCCCAGTGACGACTTACAGTGTTTTTCTTTATTTTATCTTGGTTGCATGGGTGACGGTCCGTCAGGTCAGTGACGGGCCGTCACTCCTAGGCAGTGCTCGATGAATTGTTGTCTCATCCTGGCGGCCTGGTTGACGGCCAGTCACAGGTGTGACGGTCAGTCATGCCAGCCGTCAGGCTTAACCAGTTGAGGTTTTTGAACCATTTTTCTTCTGTGTCCATCTCTAGCTCCATTTCCTGCAAATATAACAATAAAACATCAAAAACCACAAAAGTTGCTTGAAAACTCCCGAGTATTCTTAGTTAAAGGCGTCAAATGTGCCGTAGAATCCCGACACATCACTTGTGCCCTTAAATTTTTCGAAAAATTTCTGCCCTCAAAGTAATCATAAATATTTGTGTGAATATAAATCATCTCATTGAGATAAAACAAGAACCTTAAAGTTAAACTATTTTTTAATATAAAAATTATTACTATTTGAAACAAACTAAAAAGAAAAATGCATCACATAAATTGAAACACATAATATAATATAATATTAATCATATTTTGAACATAAAACTTACTTTATTTAGGGAGAATACGAGGGGTAAATGAGATTTGGAGTATTTTTTAGTTGTGGGTTGGGGCGGGCGGGTTATAGATTAGGATTTTTTAAAAAAAATTCAGGTTATTTTTGTTGAATTGGGTATTTTCATCCAATTAAGGGGTACAAGTAAAAACTTTGGTGATGAGAGGGGTATATTTAACTAGATAGTATGACTGAGGATAAATGTAGCAAATTTTTAAAAATAGAGGGGTATTTTTAACCCTTTTCCCTAAAAAATATATATTAGCTATCATAAGATATCATAAATTCATAAGCTACGCCAAAGGAAAATATTCTGAATCACAGAAAGTTTGTGATTTTTTTTTTTTAAATCTTATTCAACTCAAAGGTCCATTTTCTGAATATTATTGATAGAAGCTGTAAACGGAACGGATAAGAAAATGATACTTTGACTAGGACCACTAACAAGATATATAATGCTGCATTGAAAATTATGAAAATGATTAATATATACTTAGCTTTGCCTTATGGAGTGGTTGCAAGAACAACTGGATATGGAGTCATTTTCCCAATAAGTAGAGAATTTGACTATGGAATAATAACTCATCCAAGATTTTAATGTTGATGGGTTTATAATTTGTTAACTAGGAGTAGGACTATTGGACAATCATTTATCTACAATATATATGTAAATTCTTATCTATATTCACAAACCATAAATTAATTGATAGTGGAAAGACAAGCACAACTGCGTAATATCCCAATCCGTTGTATACTTGTTTGTGATATTTGATTGAGCAATAGATGTGTTATATGTTGATTTTTGCTTTCAAGTATGTCTCAATATGCTTTTGTTGGTGTTTGTATGTCTAAATATGTTGGATGTTCATCATGAGTTCATTGGAATATGTCGAAAGTAGTTATACTCAGGGGGACTAGTGTCTACGTTATGGGTTCGGCCAGATCCATTAGTTTTGATTTTAATTCTATATTTATTTTAAGAAATTTCTGAATATATAAATTATAAGTTTTGAATCCAGCAGCGTAAAAAGACTAAATTTTCAAACCCAAATTCTAGCTGTCAATTGAAGTTAAGTCCAATTAGTAAGGGATGTTATAACAAAATAAAATTATTAGTACTAGGTAAGTAATGATAAAGAGCAACATAGTTTAGGATTAGAACATAGAATTCTACTGATAAGGATGTAAATTTTTAATATTATATATAGTACAATAAATAGTCGTATGACTATATAAGAATCATCTATATGCATCAGTTAGCTGAGAAGAGAAAATATAAAGAATTGTGTATTTTCACACTCAATATTATTCTATAGTTTTCTTTATGATATCAAAGTTTTGATTCTAACTTACGTTATTTTGCATCTTGAACCATGTTCTTTAATGGACAATTTATCTTCCTTTATTATCTCCCTTTCATCGGGATCTCTCTATCAATTCATAACTATATATCCCATAAAATTGAAATCCTCAAACTATCTTGTTTGAATAACCCATATAATGCAGACTCTAAATTAAAGATTGGTAATAGTATTGTGAAGGAACCTTCATCTAAGGTTGTGGTAAATGAAAAGGATGATGAAAAAAGGCCAAACCAAAGTTTATAGAATGAAACGAAAAAGACGTCGGGGTGAGAAGTTGGCTAACTAAAACTATGACTGAAGAGTACTCAATATTCCTTATTATTGGTTGCATTTCAGTCAAATAATTTTGGGGGAATTTTGAGGACAATTACCTCCAAGCTAGCAAAGATAAGGAAGAAGAATGCATTGAGAGGGTACGATATAAGAGGAAGAAGAATCATGTCGATCAAGACCATAAAACAAAAGATTTGTTTGGTAGAGATACAAGCAACTGTTTCATAGAAAGAGGACATGCAAACCCATGCCGAATTTGTGGAAGAAACAATCATACTACGTCTATCTCTTGCTTTTATAAATGGGATTACTACTACCGATCTCAACAAATTTTTTTACAAGGACAGACTCTATATATTAATAATCAATGAACTATTAGACAATAATCTTTACATTGGCTCTGAAGGGAGCTTGGAGTTGCATGCTTATCAACCTCCAACTTGAAGAGGGGGGGGGGGGGGGGGGAGAGGGGGAAGGGGACTAATAAGGAGCAACATAGTTTAGAATTAGGATGTAGAATCTTAACATTAATATATACAATAAATTAGTTTTATATAATTTATGATTAGGATATAAAATTCTTATATCACAGTACAATAGATAGTACTAGGGATAAATTTGTCACGATCCAAAATTCGATCATGATGACACCTACCACACCCCGCGATAGGTAAGCCAATCCAACATAACTTAAAAATAGAATAAGAAAATTTAGCGAAAAAAGTAATAACAAAACCAAGTTTAGCAGGAGATCATAAAACAACGATATAGGAGTACATGAAACAGAATTGAACCCCGAAGATCTGGTAGTCACAAAGTACAAGCGTCTAAACATAAAATAAAAAGAAAAAAGTCCAAAAGTATCTAAAAATGCAAAAAATGCATAAGACTAAGATAGAGGAAGATCTAGTAGACTCTAAGGGCAACAGCTGATACCTCAGAATCTCCGAAGTGAATCGCAAAACAGAAAGACAGGATCAACGTCCAAAAAGCACCGGTTCAGTACCCGTACGTAAGATGCAGAAATAAATAAGCGTGAATACGAGGTCATGTATACTCAGCAGCATCCTCGATTGACCTTAAATCAACATGGTGATGAGGACCACCTAACAACACAGATATCAAGTAAATTTCCAACACCTGCATACAGGAAAGTCAACCTAGCCTAGCAAATATTCACAATAACAGAGCAAGAACAATAACAGAGTTCACAATTTCTCAACTCAAATCAGTGAAGATAACCCATCATTCACATCATACAATTCCAACGACTAACAAATAAGTATGATGCATATGAATGCAATATGATGCAATGTATGCTTCAATATATACCCACTGTCCTGTATAGCTAGTTGAAACTCATGGGAGACTCGCGAGGTCCATATACCCACCCAAAATAGTTTTTCATCGGGCATACAAATTATAAAACCTTCTGGAACCATTTTTCATCGGGTCACTCAGAATAATTTTCCATCGGGCATGCAAGTAAAATAAGTAAAATCACCCAGAATACTTTTTCATCGGGCATGCAAGTTAGAAATCAGTAAATCCATCCAAAACACTTTCCCATCCGGCATGCAAGTTATCTCATATCAATTTTTCTAAAAAATAGCTCTTTAACCATGCCATGATATGGATATGAGTGAGTATGCATGATCAATAGAGAAAAAGGCTATACAACAACATCACATTCCGGCCTCACAAGGCCAAATGCACAAATATCTCAATCCAGGCTCACAAGGCAAAACTCAACTCAATCACGAAGAACAGGAAAGAATAGACAATTCGCATAAATAATTCATCTTCTTAAACCCTTCTTTTAGTACACCGGAACTCACATAGATAATTATTACCTTATCTATATAGGACCCTCATTTTCCATTACTCCCCAAATACACACATAACACCTAAACACTTCAAAAGCGAGTCAAAGAAAGTCTCAACTTATCTTAATTGAAGACCCGCACACTCAACACAAAACCTTGCCCTTCCAAATTACCTACAAACGCAATCACTCTATCAAAAATAAGTTCTAAGTATAAACACGAGTCCAATAATACCCATATTACTAAGGTTCTAATCCGAGTCTAAAAAGTCAATTCCAAGATCAAAAGGGAAAAATTTAAAATTTATTCGAAAATAAATTTATCCATAGTTTAAGGAGTTCAAATATGAAATTTCATAAAAAATAAAGTTAAAATCGAGCTTGAAATCATCAGTTTATCAAGCTTTAACTCTACCAAAAATACCCCAAAAATTCTAAATTGAAAAATAAAGATTTAAAGGTAAATTCATGAACTAATCATAGGCAAATGTGAAAAAATAGTTTAAGAACGTACCCAAGTGAACAAACCTCAAAATTCCACTTTAAAATCGTCAAAAAATTGAGTTCTAGAGCTCCAAAAATGAGATATGGAATTAATGGCTGAAACAGAAATTTTTAAATCACTGACAGGGATTTGCTCATCTTAATCGCGTGGCCCACCATCACAATTACGATGAAATGTCCAAGTGACCATCACGATCGTAATTCCCTGCATCACAATCGCGATGAACAGTTAGCCCATTCATCGCGATTGCGATGGAGAATCTCACGACCACGAAGAAGAAATCAGTTGCACCAGCAAGGAAGAATTTTAAAAAATTCTCCAAACGAACCCTCAGAATACGTTCAGAACCCCATGAACACAAACCAACTATGCTACTAGACCAAAATTTCCATTCTAGACTCAATAGAATCATCGAATTTATCGCTATCAGTGAATATTGAACGAAGTCAACTCTAAGAAATTTTTTCCAACTTTTCAACCAACAACTCAAAATGCATCCAAAAGCCTCGGGAGCCAAACCAACAGTGCTACTAGCCTAAAAATAATGTTTTGGAGCTAACGGAATTGATAAAATTCTTTTACGATACTCTGAACTCCAAATGTTGACTAAAGTCAGTCATATCAACTTCTAAGCCTTCAAAAATGAAAAAACTCACCTAAAACTCAATTGAACACCTCGAGGACCGAGCCACCCACTCCCGCAGATCATGAATATCATAATACAACTATGGAGAGGGACAAAATAGTCAAAATATAAGAAAATCTAAAAATTACTATGAGGGTTGTTACATCATCCACCACTAAAACACACATTCATCCTCAAGCGTAAGAGTAAGGAGAGTACCTGAACTGTCGAAAAGCTGGGGATATATACTCCGCATGTCTGACTCCGTCTCCCATGTAGCCTCCTTAACTGGATGATGCTCCCACTAAACCTTCACTAACGTTTTCTCTTTAGACCTTAACTTAGTAGTCTTCCTATTCAAAATAGTTATAGGCTCTTCCTCAAAGGTCAGGTTTTGATCCAACTCTACCGAGTCCCAATGAATTACATGAGAACTATCAGAACGATACTTCTTCAATATCGATACATGAAAAACAAGATGCACAACTGAAAGACTTGGAGGTAAAGCTAACTCATAGGCCACCTCCCCAATGCGCCTAAGAATCTCAAAAGGACCAATAAACCATGGACTTAGCTTGCCCTTCTTACCAAACCTCATCACACCCTTCACGGGTGATACCTTCAACAAAACCTACTCACCAACCATGAATTCGAAATCACGAACCCTCTGATCAACATAACTTATTTGCTTACTTTGGATTGTCAAAAGCCGATCCTGGATCAACTTTACCCTATCCATGGAATCCCACAACAAGTCCGTACCCCAAGGTGTAACTTCGAAGGACTTAAACCAACCGATTGAAGATCTACATTTTCTCCCATACAAAGCCTCAAATGGAGCCATCTGAATGTTGGAATAGTAACTATTGTTGTAAGAAAACTCTTCCAAATGCAATAACTGATCCCAGTGACCCTTAAAATATATCACACAAGCCCGGAGTATATCCTCCAATATCTGAATAGTTCGCTCAGACTAACCATCTGTCTGTGGGTGAAAAGTTGTACTCATCTCTAATCGAGTACCCAACTCTCACTACATAAAACTCCAAAAGTGAGATGTAAACTGAGTACCTCTATCAGAAATGATGAATATTAAAACACCATACAACCGAACTATCTCCCGAATTTAGATCTTTGCCAACTTCTCTGCACTGTAAGTCACTTTCACTGAAATAAAATAAGCTAATTTGGTCAACCTATCTATAACCACCCAAATAAAGTCAAACCTCCCCAAAGTCTGGGGTAATCCAATCACGAAGTCCATAGAAATACGCTCTCACTTCCACTTAGGTATAGGCATCCTCTGAGTCATACCACCCGATCTCTGATATTCATATTTCACTTGCTGATAATTCAAACACTTAGCCACGAAATTTGTGATATCCCTCTTCATCCTACATCACCAATAATACTGCATCAAGTCATGATACATCTTGACTTCCCCTAGATAAATAAAATATCTTGAACTATGAGCCTCTTCCATGATCACCCTAGTCAAATCGCCCACTCTAGGAACACAAATCCGTCATTTGATTCTCAAAACACCCTAAGAATAAAAAATCACTTCCTTAGCCTCACCTTTCAACACCTTGTCTCGAATCATGCACAACTTCCCATCCTCAAACTGCCTACCTTAATCTGTTCCACCAACAAGGACCATGCCTCTACACAAGCAAGCATCCTACCAGGCTAAAAAATATCAAGTCTAATAAAGCTATTAGCCAAACTCTGAACATCAATGGCTAAAGTTCGCTCCTCAGCCACTAACAAAGCAAGACTACCCCATACTCACCGCTTTCCTTCTCAAGGCATCCGCCACTACATTGGCCTTGCCCAAATGGTAAAGAATAGTCATGTCATAATCCTTTAACAACTCCAACCATCTGCACTATCTCAAATTCAAATCTTTCTTGATGAAGATATACTGAAGGTTGTGATGATTGATGAACACCTCATAATGGACTCCATATAAGTAATGCCTCCACAACTTCAAAACAAAAACTATAGCTGCCAGCTCCAAATCATGAGTAGTATAGTTCTTCTCATGCGTCTTCAATTGCCTCGAAGCATATGCTATCACCTTCCCTTTCTGCATTAAAACACCACTAAGACCAACACCAGAAGCATCACAATATACAGTAAAGCTTTCACCCTTCACAAGTAAGGTCAAAACAGGAGTTGAAGTCAACAAGGCCTTGAACTTTTGAAAGCTCTCCTCATACTTATCGGTCCACTAGAAAATAACATTCTTCCGGGTCAACTTAGTCAATGGGGAAGCTATAGAAGATAAACCCTGCATGAACCATATATAATACCTAGCCAAACCCACAAAGCTCCGAATCTCATTAGGAGAAGTGGGCCTAGACCAATCCCGTACCACCTCCACCATGGACGGATCGACCATGATACCATCCTTGGATACGACATGCCCCAAAAATGCCACAGAACTAAGCCAAAAATCACACTTTGAGAACTTAGCATATAATTTCTCATCGCTCTATCTCTAGAGTACAATCCTCAAATATTCCACATGATCAACCTTGCTCTTGGAATACACCAAGATGTCATCAATGAACACAATTACAAAGGAATCAATATACGGTCAAAACACCCTATTTATCAACTCCACAAATGTCACCGGGGCATTTGTCAACCCAAAAGACATCACCAAAAACTCATAATGGCCATATGGGGTCCTGAAAGCTATCTTAGACATATGTGAAGCCCTAATCCTTAACTGGTGGTACCCCGACCTCAAGTCTATCTTTGAAAACACCAAGGCACCTTAGAGCTGATCAAACTAATTATTAATATGTGGAAGATGATACTTTTCTTAATTGTCATCTTATTCAACTGCCGATAATTAATACACATCCGCATAGACCCATCCTTCTTCTTCACAAATAACACTGGGGAACCCTAAGGAAAAATGCTAGGCCAAATGAACCCTTTAATTAATAGGTCCTGTAGCTGATCCTTTAACTCCTTAAACTTTGCTAGGACCATCCTATAAGGAGGAATAGAGATGGGCTTAGGGCCTGACTCCAAATCAATGCCAAAATCAATATCCCTATCAGGAGGAACACCTGGTAGATCCGTATGGAACATATCTTAGAATTTCCTAACTACTCTTACTGACTCTAAAGAAGGCGTATCAGTGTTAGTATCGCAAACATAGGCCAAGTAAGACAAACACCTCTCTCAACTAACTATTGCGCTTAAGGAAAGAGATCATCTTCTTAGGGTATGAACCTTGGGTACCCTTCCACTCCAACCTCGGTATACCTGGTATAATTAAATTTGGACCTACAATCAACCATAGCATGATATGAGAAAAGCTGATCCATACCCAAAATGACATCAAAATCTACCATAAAGAATAATCAAAACCACCCATGTATCATATCCCAATAGAGTCACAACACATGATCGGTACACCTGATCCACCAGTAAAGAATCACCTACTAGGTAGCAACACGAATAGGCACATGGACTCACACATCATATCAAGGCCAGATGCAAAGTAAGCAGGCACATATGAGAAAGTAGAACCAGGATCAAACAACACTAAGGCAGGTCGATAGCACACCGACACAATACCTGTGATAAAAATGTTTGAAGACTCCACCTCGAGTTTACTCGAAAAAGCATAACACTAAGCCCTATCTCGCCTTGGCTGAACTACTCCTCTACCACCTTCTCGCTTGGCTGGTGGTGCTCCTCTAGTAGCCTGAGACCTACCCTGACCCCTATTTGGGGGTGCTGCTGCTCTGCTCAAAACCTAAGAACCCTGCTGTCGACCCCCACCTCTAAGTCTGGGACAATCCCTTTTAAAATGCTCTGGACTACCGCACTCATAGCAAGTCCTGGAAACTATCATCTGCTGAGAAGACCCTAAATATCCAGCATGGACACCACAACCTGAGAACCTCTGAGAAGATTCATGAGAAGTCTGCACTAGGATGAAAGAGTCTCATTTGGAATATCCTCCCTCAGACACCTGAAGTTCTTCCTGAATTTGTCTTCCATGCTGAGGATGGAAACCCCTCTTGAAGAAACCCCTACCTTCGGATGAGGTACCACTAAATTGGCCAAAAATGCGAGACCTCTTGTCCCTCGGATCACGAAACTCCTTGTGGTCCATAAGCTCGAACTCCTTGGCTGCCTCAATAATCCTATGAAAAATAGCCCATGACTGAGCTGTAGAAAACATTGCCTCCCAAATTCAAAAAGTAAGACCTCTCATGAACCTACTCTCAGTCTCATCCATTAAAATCACCAAGGCATGGTGAGACAAAGCATAGGATCGTGTCTAATACTTGGTCACTGAAATCCCATCCTGTGTCAAATGCTCAAACTGATGCCTACGCTCCTCCCTTAAGCTGTGAGGAATAAGATGATCAAGAAAAGCCTAGGAAAATGACACCCAAGTTATAGGAGGAGATCCTGCATATCTAGAGTTAACATAAGAATGCCACCACTGCTTGGTAGGGCCACACATCTGCACAACTGTGTAATCAATCCCGTGAGACTGCACCAATCCCACACTCTGAAGCCTCTCATGATAACTCACTAAGAACTCGTAAGCATCCTCAGTCTGGCTACCCTAAAATTGAGGTGGGTCCATCTTCCTGAATCTCTCAAACCTTCTCTGCTCATCATCTGACATCATCGGCCTAGTCACTCAAGGGCATACTATCAAACCTCACTACTATAGCCGCCGGTTAACCCGCTGCTCCATGAAAAATAGGAATAGGTTGCAGATCTGGGGTCTAGGCCCTAACTCTAGTCTGAGAACCCTATGGAGTACCAGTCACACCACCAATATGAATCATACCCCCTAACAATCCCATTACACAAACTAAAGTATGCTGAAGCACTGGAGCAACTTTGAATCCAAGTGGGGCCTGTCCTAGGCCTACCTTCTCAATTGGAACCTGACCATCCACAAACTCATACTCACCCTCAGGAGAACCTTCCGTAGCTAGAAATTGAGCAGCTTCCTGAGCTCTACCCCCGATACTACCTCTGCCATGGTCCTAACCACGTCCTCTGCCTCATCCACGGACACTGACACGGGTAGTAGGCACGTCTGCTGGGATGGGATCCTGACCTCTCTCTGCAGTAGCACGAGTCCTAACCATCTGTGAGAGAATGAAGCAACGATATAAGTAATCATAGAATTTAAATCTCCGCACAATAAGAATGAAGAAGAGGAATTTTTCCTAAAGTCCCGTATCCTTTCAAATATAGATAACGGACGTCTTCACACCAATGCATAAGACTTTACTAGACTCGGCTTGTACTTGTGAGACCAAAGAACCTAGCACTTTGTACCAACTTGTCACGATCCAAAATACGATCATGATGATACCTACCAAACCCCCGGAATAGGTAAGCCAACTCAATACAACTTAAAAATAAAATAAGAAAATTTAGCAAAAAAAGTAATAACAAAACCAAGTTTAGCAGGAAATCATAAAAAAATGGTAGGAGTATATGAAATGGAATCCAACCCCGAAGATTTGGTAGTTAAAAAGTACAAGCCTCTAAGTACAAAATACAAATAAAAAAGTTCAAAAGTATCTTAAAATGCAAAAAAATGCATAAGAGTAAGATTGAGGAAGATCCAATAAACACTAAGGACAGTAGCTGCTACCTCAAAATCTCTGAAGTGAATCGCAAAATAGAAAGGCAAGATCAACGTCTAGAAAGCATTAGCTCAGTACCAACATGTAAAGTGTAGAAATAAATAAGCGTGAGTACAGGGTCACGTGTACTCTGCAGCATCCTCGACTGACCCTAAATCAAAGTGGTGACAAGGACCACCTAAAAACACAGATATCAAGTAAACTTCCAGCACCTGCACAAAATGGTAGGACCCCCCCCCCCCCAGTTTGGTACCTTTGAAAGTACGGTGTTAACTAACAAGGGAATATGGTTTAAAATAATCTAGTCTGTAATAATCGAATATAATGTTATTAACATGCTATGGTATGAGGGAATTAATTGATAAAAGCAAAGCATGAACATAAATATGGATGGTATTACTATGACTACCTATTTGCATAATAAAATAAGAAATAATTATAAAGCATTAGTTTTATATGCATTAAAAGATATAAAGATAGTAGAATTAAAAAGAATTATATGGGAAAAGATATTTAATGAAAAATCCCAATGGTATGGAATAGATCTAGAAAGATTAAATATAGATGACGATTGGAAAATATATTCAGATCTAGAAATAACAGATTCAGATTAATAATAAATATGGAAACTCTAGAAATACTATTTATACATCATAATATTACCGAAAAAACTACTAATAGAATAGCTAAAAAGAATTTTAAAAAGAAGTACGAAAAAGACGTAATTTTAACCCAAGAAATATACTGGTACGCCAAAACTTTAAAAGAATTATACTCTGAGTACTACGAGACTCTGGTAGAAAAGAAACAGGTATATTTAGAACAAATTTCAGAAAATAAAAAACTAAGTAAAAAACAAAGAAGATTACTCCACCAAGATTTAAAGGAATTAGACACAACCTTAATTACAACTGGATCTAGAATACCTCATTATATCCAACTAATAAGAATAAATTATAATATAAGAAAAAGACAGACCCCTTATTTAGGATAGAAATGTATCAAAGAACTCAAGATATAAAATATCTAGGATATATTCCGAAAAACATAAAAGAAACAATTAGATTAATTCCGCTACGCGACAATAATTATAAGAAAATAACAAAATGGTAGGACCCCCCCCCCCCCAGTTTGGTATCAGAGCCATGGATGATTTGAAATATACTAGAAGAAAGATAAGAAAATTAAAAAGACAATTAGAAAATCTATATCCGGAATATAAACAACTTAATATTACAAAGACTGATAACGACAAATTAAATAAATTAATAGATAAAATATCTAAAATAGAATATAAATATATCAAATACTTAAAGAAACAATGACTAACGAATACAGACAAAATCTCAATGAAATAATTATAGTAAAAAGACAAGAATTAAAACACAGGCAAAATAGACTTAATTATAATATAGTTGCAGGAGTTTGTAAAGAATCTATCAAAGCACAAAGGAAAACTATATTTTACTTACAATTACAAATAGATAGTTTAGAATACAAATTACAACATAATTTATAAATGAATAAAGAAGAATTTGCTATAGACGAAAAAACATATGAAAATCACGACGGATTAAAAATAAAGATTATATTTTCAAATTTAGGACGACGATATAAAAAAATAGGAGATAATCTAAGTCTAATGTTAGAAAAAGAATCTTTGAGACTAGAAGATAGTTTGACGGCAATGGTAAGACTTGCTAGAGAAAATGAAGAAATAGACCGGAAAAATGAGATAACTATCATTAAACAACAAGCAAAACAAGAAATACAACAAATTGAAGAAATAAAAAATGATAGGATAATAGCATTAGAAAAAGAATTAACCAAGTTAAAAGAATTATATGCGGCAAAACAAAAAGAAAAAGAAATTGAGACAAAATTAAAAACGGAAATAGAAAATTTTAAAGAAAAATTGCAAATAGAAGAACCAATTGAAGAGGAATTAGGTATAAACGAAATAAATGATAATCAGACAGAACAAAATTCAGAAATAAGCGAAACTTATACAGAAATGATAACAAATCTAGAAAAAATAGATGAGGAAATTGAGATAAATGCAGGAGATGTTGAAAAAGAAAAAGAACGAAAAGCTAGTACATCAGGAGTTAAAAACCCAAAAGTGTTGAATCCAGTATACTATACAGTAAGTTATGAGCAATCCGATAGACAAAACAGTTTATGGGATAAAAGAATAAATAGAAAATGGACTCCAAAATCAACTAATCAGAACAGTAATTTCTTAGAATTAGACTGCGTAGCAGACATAAATAAAGCAATTCAACTATGGATAGGATATATAGCAAAACAGCTAATAGATAATAAAATAAGCATAGCAGAAACACCAGGATATATAGAACGAACACTTTTAGGAACAGTAAAATTATGGTTACTCAATTTATCAGAAGATTATATAAATACACTAAGAAATAACAAAACTATAGATGATAAAACAGCAACTACTTCTATTGATATTTTAAAAAAATATGAAGTAGCAATACGAAATGAGTTTAGTAGTACAACCACAGAAACAGAAGAACAAAATAAGGATAAACAACTAAACAGAAATTTAATGCTAAAATTAGCAATATGTAATATGTGTCATATAGACGAATATACATGTGTATTTAGAGAATATTATTACAAAGGAAAATATACGCCAGAAGAAGCAAAAGAAGTAAGAAAATTATATTTTACAAAATTACCAGAACCATTTAGTTCTAGAATAATAAAAGACTGGGATACAGCAGGATTACAAGATACACTAGGAGCAATGGTAAGATTTTTACAAAATTGGTATTCAAGTATATGTGAAAAATATAAAGAAAAAAGAAGGATGGAAAAATCCATAATACAAAACCTATCATGTTGTAAAGATAGGATAGCACCCCAATTTGGATGTGTAGATAACTACTACAAAAAGAATAGAAAAAGAGGAAAATTTAAAAGATATAAATCCCTATATAGAAATAAAAGGCCTAGACGAAGATATTATGTAAAAAATTATAATAATAAAAGACCATTTAAACCGAAAAAGAAAATAACAGAATGTACGTGTTATAACTGTGGAAAATTAGGACACTTAGCTAGAGATTGTAGATTGCCTAAAAATCCTAAGAAAAAACAAATAGCAGAAATAATAATAAATAATGAAGAATACATGGAATTAAAATATTTAGACTATGAACTAAGCGATGATGATAGTATATATGAATTATCTGAAAATGAACTAAATGAAGAATTAGAAAAAGAAGAATCAGACGATAATGAATGAAGAAGAAGTACAAATAATAAATAAAGAAGAACATGTAAATGAAGAATCCTCAGAAAAGAAAGTAATATTTGATGTAAATATATTTGAACAAATAAAAGGAAAAGAATTGGATTTGAGTGTAGAAAAAATATTCAAATTACCAATACTAAAAAATATATTTAAAAGACAAAAGGAAGAATACTATGTGGTAAGTCAGAAAGAACATATAATAGACTGTAAATATACTAGAGGAAAAGCAAGAATTCCTATAATAAATAAGAGAATAATAAACAAAGAAATACAAGCAATTCAAGCTAAAGAACCAATAAGATATGTACATCTAGGAGGAACAGAAATATTAATAAAGGCATGTTTTAGAGAAGGCATAGACACACCTATAGAAATATATTTAGCAGATGATAGAATAATTGAACCTATAGAAAAAAGCATAATAAGTGCAGTAAAAGGAAATTTAATATACCAGAAGTTTAAATTCATAATAAGTGCTAACTATTCAGTAGCAATAAATGACAGTAATATAGATAAATCATTAGTACTATATTGGAAAATGACAGGTATTGAACTAGCCCCAGGTGGTAAAGTATTTACAGCAAGATGTAAAAATTTATACGTCTTAACAACAAAACATAAAATAACAGCAAAGAATAAAATTAATAGAATAAAAATAGAAAACCCATTTGAACAAATTATCTCAGTAATAGATAACAATGATTATAGCTACAAAGAAATAGACATAGAAGAAAACTTAGAAATAGTAAGTGATAGAATAAGTACTTCCAAAAGGAAAAGTTGTAGTGACACACCCCAGTCATCAAGAAATTCAGTAACAATAAAAGAAATAGAGCCAAATCACTATTATATAACCGGAATATTAGAACAAAGAAAATTCATTATAATAATAAACACAGGACAAGAGGAAAATTATATAACAAGAGAATTAGTAACAGAAGAAGAAATAAATTCTATAGAACACCCGGAATTACCAAAAGAATTTACAGCATTCAGAGAATCAGTAGAAAAAGAAATAATCATTGGCGGAATACCAATGGTAATAAAATTTAAAATATATCACGGAGATAAAAACATCATATTAGGAATAAAATGGTTAGAAGATATGAAATCATATAATTTAGAAAACACACAGTTAACCGTTACTTATAAAAATAAGAAAGTCATAATAAAACGGACAATGTAAGAGAAAAATGAAAATCTACATACTTGCTAAAATAATAGTAGAAAATTACTATAACAGATATTATACCCCAATGATAGATACAGGAGCAGAAGCTAATATGTGTAAACATAATTGTCTACCAGATGAAAAATGGGAAAAATTAACTACACCAATAGTAGTAACAGGATTTAATAATGAAGGAAGCATGATAAATCATAAAGCAAGAAATGTAAAATTACAAATATGGGATAAAATATTAACTATAGAAGAAATATATAGTTATGAATTCACAAATAAGGATATACTTCTAGGAATGCCTTTTCTAGAAAAACTATATCCACATATAATAACAAAGACACACTGGTGGTTTACAACACCATGTAAACACAAAGTAGGAGCTAAAAGAGTATATAATAAAACCAGAAAAACTGCCCCATGGATAAAAGGAAGTGAGAAAATTACTCAGAAATTAGAAAATATAAAAACAAATGAACATAGGATAGAACTAATCATATTTGCTATAGATAAACTAAAAATTATTCAAGAACAATTAGAACCATTATATAGTGAAAATCCCTTAAAAGAATGGGAAAAACATAAAACTAAAGTAAAAATAGAATTAATTGATGAAAATAGTATAATTACCCAGAAACCTTTAAAATATAATTTTGATGATTTAGATGAATTCAAAATGCACATAAAAGAATTGTTAGAAAACAAATATACACAAGAAAGTAATAGTAAACATACAAGCCCAGCATTTATAGTAAACAAACATAGCGAACAAAAAAGAGGAAAAAGTAGAATGGTTATTGATTATAGAAACTTAAATGCTAAAACTAAAACATACAATTATCCAATACCCAATAAGATATTAAAAATAAGACAAGTCCAAGGATACAATTATTTTAGTAAGTTTGATTGTAAATCAGGCTTTTACCATCTTAAGCTAGAAGAAGAATCTAAAAAATTAACAGCATTCACAGTACCTCAAGGATTTTATGAATGGAATGTATTACCTTTTGGATATAAAAATGCACCAGGTAGATATCAGCATTTTATGGATAATTATTTAAACCAATTAGAAAATTGTATAGTATATATAGATGATATACTTTTGTATTCAAAAACGCAAGATGAACATATAAAACTACTAGAAAAATTCATACATATTTTTACATATTCAGGAATTAGCCTAAGTAAGAAAAAAGCTGAAATAATGAAAAACCAAATAGAATTCTTAGGAATAGAAATAGATAAAAATGGCATAAAAATGCAGCCACACATAGTACAGAAAATAATAAATTCTGATGAACAAATAGATACAAAGAAGAAATTACAATCATTTTTAGGACTAGTAAATCAAGTAAGAGAATATATACCAAAATTGGCAGAAAATCTAAAACCATTACACAAAAAATTAAAAAAGGATGTAGAATACCACTTTGATAATAAAGACCAGGAACAGATAAGGAAGATAAAATTACTATGTAAAAACCTACCAAAACTATGCTTTCCAGAAGAAAATAGAAAATTTGTCTATATAGTAGAATCCGATGCAAGTGAAATTAGCTATGGAGGAGTATTAAAATACAGGTATGATAAAGAAAAAATAGAGCATCATTGTAGATATTATTCAGGTACATTTACAAATCCCGAAATAAAATGAGAAATAAATAGAAAAGAACTATATTCAATATACAAATGTTTATTAGCTTTTGAACCATATATTGTATATAATAAATTTGTTATTAGAACAGATAATACGCAGGTAAAATGGTGGTTGACAAAGAAAGTACAGGATTCAGTTACAACCAAGGAGATACGAAGACTCGTATTGAATATATTGAACTTCACATTTACAATTGAAGTAATTTGTACTAACAAAAATATAATCGCAGATTACATATCAAGACAAAGCTACTCAGACTGAGGAAACTACCACTATGGAAGATTTACTCAAAGTTATGACGACTCTTTGTAAAGAGGTCGATAGTATAAATAAAGAGATACAACAAATCAAAGCTAGTCAGCAGCATGACAATAAGAATGCGGAGCTATGTCGATCGGAAGACACAAAACTTCCAGGGCTACAAGGTGACGTTGGGAAACACCTAAAAACCCATAATAATTTACTTCATGCAGGTGCATCTACAAGCAGATCATCTATAAAGGAAGAAAGAAGATATGTCAATACAAATTTAAATAAACTATTTGAAACACCATATACTCCAAAAACCCAAAAAACCCCATTTATACCACCACAAGTAAATACATACAAAGACAGTTTGGACCAAGATAAAAAGACCTACAACCATATTACCAGAGCATACATAGAAAATATTTATAAAATACAAACCTTTCTAAACAAAAACCCCAGATAAAAAACTACCACCAATTCAGAAGAAGACTATATTACCCAGAGCCTACAAGGATACAACAAGCTAATTGCATTACCAAGAACAAATGCAAATCTAGTAGCGACTTGCTACAATTATGGATTACTAAATACCGTATATACAAAAACAGGAGACGAGATAGCTACACTGCCAGAGTTACATAAAGCATTTATGCAATATAAGAGAATAACTAAAGGTACATTATTTTATATAAGAGTATATTCAGCACCAGCGGAGATATTATATGATGAAATTAAGCCGGTGATTCAAGTCATAAAGATAGGATTAACTAGAGATATGATCATCCCAGAAAAGATAGAAGAGCAGGAAGAGATAACCAGAGCTGAGATACAAGAGTTTTATGCGGGAAAAAGAATTATTGGAATAGCTACGATTTTGAATGAGTTATCATCAAATTATTTAAATAAAAATCCTATTTGGAGTTATTATGCAAGGGAGCAAACCATGATCTACTCAACTTGCAGAGAAGAAAGAGTAGCAGATATGGAAGAAATAAGACAATGGGCACTTAGCCTATTAAGACCGGAACAGCAACCATTAACAAGAGCTATTAGAAGAGATTTTATATCAACAGATTTAATGACAAGATATTGCAAGATAATCAATCACAAATATCCAGATCATCAATGTTCAAGATGCCTAGGAGAAGATAATGTGATCCCAGACGTACAGCTGGAATAAAAAGATAATACGCAGATTCCGCGAAGATAAGAATCAACAGATATGTAAATTATGATATGTAAATTATTTTTAAACATCTGTAAGTCATAGTAGTTTGGTATTATGTAAAGGTGTAAAGTAAAAATAGTAAAAGTAGTTTAGAATTTTGTGGAGGTGTAAAGTAGAAATAGTAAGTAGTTTAGAATTTTGTGGAGGTGTAAAGTAGAAATAGTAAGTAGTTTAGAATTTTGTGGAGGTGTAAAGTAGAAATAGTAAGTAGTTTAGAATTTTGTGGAGTTGTAAAGTAGGAATAGTATAAAAACATGTGTAAAATAGAGTTAGGAGAGATAGAAGAGGAAAAAGACATGTATAGAAATCCTCTTATAAATAGATAGCCATTATGGCAAAAGGAGGTAAGACTTTCTACACGGAGAGCAACCTTCTTTGTAAACAAAAATATTCTCAGAAATAAGATCAAATTTTCTAGCAATATGGAGCAAGAAGATACTACCAAGGTATATCCATTTATAATTATGCATAGCTAAACTTATTAATTCCTAAGTATCATAGCATGATTAAATAAGTTTATATTCGTTATTATTTACTAGAATTATTTGAATCATATTTTTGAGTTTGTTAACATGAGGAAAAAGGGGAAACAATCCGAAAATAATGTCCGGAGGTCGAAACCAAGGCAAGGAAGCCGTGAGGGGAGTAGACAGAGTGGCATTATCTAGGAGGGGAAAGTACCTTTGAAAGTACGGTGTTAACTAACAAGGGAATATGGTTTAAAATAATCTAGTCTGTAATAATCGAATATAATGTTATTAACATGCTATGGTATGAGGGAATTAATTGATAAAAGCAAAGCATGAACATAAATATGGATGGTATTACTATGACTACCTATTTGCATAATAAAATAAGAAATAATTATAAAGCATTAGTTTTATATGCATTAAAAGATATAAAGATAGTAGAATTAAAAAGAATTATATGGGAAAAGATATTTAATGAAAAATCCCAATGGTATGGAATAGATCTAGAAAGATTAAATATAGATGACGATTGGGAAATATATTCAGATCTAGAAATAACAGATTCAGATTAATAATAAATATGGAAACTCTAGAAATACTCTTTATACATCATAATATTACCGAAAAAACTACTAATAGAATAGCTAAAAAGAATTCTAAAAAGAAGTACGAAAAAGACGTAATTTTAACCCAAGAAATATACTGGTACGCCAAAACTTTAAAAGAATTATACTCTGAGTACTACAAGACTCTGGTAAAAAAGAAACAGGTATATTTAGAACAAATTTCAGAAAATAAAAAACTAAGTAAAAAACAAAGAAGATTACTCCACCAAGATTTAAAGGAATTAGACACAATCTTAATTACAACTGGATCTAGAATACATTATTATATCCAACTAATAAGAATAAATTATAATATAAGAAAAAGACAGACCCAGTATTTAGGATAGAAATGTATCAAAGAACCCAAGATATAAAATATCTAGGATATATTCCGAAAAATATAAAAGAAACAATTAGATTAATTCCGCTACGCGACAATAATTATAAGAAAATAACAAAATGGTAGGCCCCCCCCCCCCCCCCAGTTTGCTAGTCACTTATAAGTCAAAAGCCAAAAGCCTATCCAAACCGGCTCATAGTCCAGGAAATTGGTCCTTTAACAGCCCAATCATCCTTCCATAGCCTTATTTTCCTTCCATTCCCCACCGTTAGCACAATGTTACTTACTAAATTCCCCCCTAAGCTAGCTATTTGTTTCCAGACTGTGTTACCATATATTGATTTACAAGTTTGGGAGCTCAGATCCTCTCTTTCAACATGATTCTTAAATGCAATATTTGTTCCTTCTCAGCTCCACGCTACAGCAGAGCGTTATCTGCAACATACCATCAGCACCTTCAATAGAAAAAACTTTTAGCCATCTTCTCAACAACATAATTAATCATAATGCTTAAGATTTATCATCAGTAAGAAGAGGAAGGGGGGAAAGGGGGTCACTTTGCCTCAAAATCCTTCCAGACTAACACTAATTTAAAACTTTAACATTGCAGTAGAAATGCAAGTTTTGATCCATTGAATTTGAAGAGCCATGAGTAGACCAAGATTTCAATAGCATGTACCATTTTCACAATATTTTGAAGTAGTTCACACAAAACGTGAAAAAAGAATCAAGTAAATCTTTTTTTTTCTATTCATCCTTTGCTAATTGAAAAGCTTTGCCTAATAACAAATGCTATATCCAATTTTTATATAAAATCATGTCTGTACACACTTCTACTATAAAATTATTGTTTTCTTTTTTTCAATTTGGGAAATACGAGTTCTTCAATTAGGCTGCAGACATGTTTTAATCCTGAGATTTTTTTTTCTTTGGCCAAAGGATATATTTTCTGAGATTATTTACCAGGAGTAAGATTTCTAAGAAGACCAGGAGTTTGTCTCAGCATAATTGAAATGTTAGCTTTCGATTTATTGCTGATGAAATCAGAGTCCTGAACTTGTCTATGTCTACTAACTGGTCTCTTTATAATCTTACCTTCATTATTATGGGATCTTTACATAGATGTATGAAATAAAACTCTTACATGCAATAATTCACATTACCATTCCAATTTCAAAGCAGAACAACAAACTAGTTGTTCTTGTTTACTAATTAGCTTGTTTAGTTCAATTATTAACAGTTGAGGTCATTTGTATCATTGCCATTATCAAATTAGCTTAATGTTCTTGTTTACTAATTAGCTTGATTAGTCCAATTACATGATCTGTTTACCCAGAAAGCGAAATCTCTCTCTCAATTCGACTCTCCCTCTGTTTATTCGTGCCAACATATAATTTCTAGTGCTTTTTTTTTTCTTTCCGGTTGTTTGTGAATTAATTTTGTTGTATATAAAAAGCTCCTATTTTCCTTTGTGAGTAACATGTAAATTTGGATTATTTTGTTGTCTTCGAATCTGAAATTCGAGTTGAAAAGTATATAAATTGTTAGAGTTGATATTAGAAGTTAGATGTCAATGTCATTGACCTATTGGTGCTATAGATTGGTTAGTGTATGGAACTACAATTACATGCCCCGACTGTTTGCCAAAGAAGTAGACTCATGGGGTGTGTCATGTTTAATTGTTCAAATATTTTGGAAAACATTTTCTGTGGGAAAAAAAGCTCCTTAAAAATGAGGAAACTGACTTCTCTAATGAAAGTAGCGAAAACAAGTTTTACTAATGACATTCCATATTGATTGTGTTCTCTCCACCCCAACACACCTCATCTTCACCTCCACCCACATAGCCCTCATCCCCACTATCCCACACCCTTGTCGACCCACCTCTACCTCCCATAGTATTTGCCTAAATTATATACAAATGTTTATAGAATAATATTTTTTTGCTTACTTACCGAACACAAGAAAATAAGTAAGAAATTCACTTATTTCCTAGAAAACATTTTTCATGGAAAATATTTTCCTTCGTACCAAACACACCCACGATTTCACTATCCATCTGTGCTCGACATCGTCGTTTTCATTGTCAAATGAAATGCCAAAGTCACAAAACAGTGATTTCAGTCTTTAATGGTTCCGGTGATTATGATAACCCTTTCTCTCAGGATGACTTTTGGAATTAATACGTAAGTCAAGCTAAGAAAAAGTTGTTGAGTTAGCCAGCAATCTTTCAAGAAGCAACAACAATAATCATATCATATTAACATGAACTTTTCTTGTAAACGTTTCTTAGTGATAACTAAAGATACATTTGCATCTCCTTAAAAATCGTTCAATACGGGAAATGTACAAAAAGAAGAACAAAAGTTACAAAAGTAATTCCCTTGTTTATGTTGAGTGTCTCTACATCACCACTTGAAAGGCAGAGGTGTATCCAAAATTTCAAAAGGTTGGGTGCACACTATCATCGTTTGATTTTTTTAATTTTTTTTTTTATCTGATGCTTGATTTTTTTAACTTTTTTTTTGTCTGATGCTTGATTTTATCTGCTCCAGAGAAATAAAACATTGTGATATGCAAATTTAGAGCTAGACACTTGCATTTAGTTCAAACTGCAACAGAACCTGATGAAGCATCCCGCATTAGACAGATAAATGTCATGACAAATCTGATCATCTAAAATTTTGTTCAATGATAAATGAAATGCCTAACTTTAGAAAGTTGACAGAAAAATTGCAACACGCCACAAGAGCTTTTTTGTATTTTAACCGGTGGCCTTTGTAATGGATAAAATCCACATTCTAAACATTAATTCTTTCTTTTTCAACATATCATTTTTTTTGGTAAAGAAACAATTTTATTACCAAAAAGTGAATAGTTACAAAGCCAAACAGGGCTGACCACCTACTTCTAAAGGAAAAAACAAATAGAATAACCTATTACAGGAGTATAAACTTAGCAAAATCAAATACTAGACATGATTCTTGCTCAATCAGCTAACTAAACAAGTAATGCAAATAACTGAAAAATCTAAGCCTTCCATCTGTCAGGAGGTTGTAATTATCTCAGGGACTGGGTGCAAGCTGGTCCAGAATATGATGCCACTTGCTCAGGTGTCGTCCTCTGGTGTGTATGTGGATTGCAATCTCTTTGCTACTTTGTCCATATTGAACCTGCTCTTTTGAAACCTTATCAGATTCCTTTCCCTCCATATCACAGCAACCAACAAAGCAAACACACAACAAATAATAACACCCTTGCTAGATTTCTTCTTTGCCCAGCTAGTGGTCTATTAAAACTCCTCCTCCCATGTACCAAGTATCCTTTAGAATCCAAGCCACAAGAGTAATCTGTACCACATAGCTCTTGTAATGAGGCAATCAAAAATAAGTGGTCAAGGTCTCATCATGAGAGGAACAGAAAATGCAGCTAGGAGCTAGGGACCTGAATCCTAAACTTGAGCAACCTATCAACAATAGCTAATTTTCTCCTGACGGCCAGCCATAATATGAACTTATACCTTGGGTAGACTGCAGGATGGAGTGTAATACTCTTCCAAGGGACCTTTGGGTGCTGTGGAAGTAAAGAGCAGTACATCTTTTTGATGGAGTACTTGCCTTGAGCCATCACAACCTCAAATCTAGACATGAGATCACTTTGGAGAGTTGGAACCTGTGTTATATATTGTCTAGCTTCAAAAAATTTCCTGATTACCCAAGTTGCATTGGTAGGAATAAGACAATCCTCCACTACCTGGTTCTTTTTATAATATATATGGATCTACCTTATACATAAGCAGTCTTTCTTGTTAGCTATGGCCCATAACTGTTTTAAAATGACAGCTTTGTTCCATAGGCCAATGTTCAGAATATTGTGCCCACCCACAGACCTGGTAAGCATACCTTTTCCCAAGAGACAAGTGATTTCTTTAAAATTATTTCCTTACCAGTCCAAACAAAAGACCTGCACAAGCTATCAACCAATTTTATGATTCTCTTAGACAAAATGAACACTTGTACCCAATATGTTTGCATTCCAAAGATAACTGATTTAATGAGTTGCAACCTGCCAGCATAAGAAAATAACTTGGCAGACCAGCATTGCAAATCAACAAGGGGTAGACATTGGGATACAAATAACTTCTTGGATGAGAGAGGGACTCCCAGATATTTGAAAGGTAAGGACCCTTCACTAAAACCCAATTCCTAAAGGATAGCCTGCTTCAACTCATCCTTAACACCTGACATATAGATAGAACTCTTGTCTAGATTTGCTTGCAAGCCTCATGCTGCTGAGAATGTGAGAAAGGTCTTCTGGATCAACTTTATAGAAGGGATATCCGCCTTACAAAATATGAGAAGATCATCAGCAAAGCAAATGTGCATAACACCCAACTGTTTGCACCTAGGATGAAAGTTGAATTAAGGGTTTGTGGCTACATTGCACAACTCTCTGTGTAAGTACTCCATTGCAATAACAAAGAGGTAGGGTGACATGGGGTCACCCTATCGAATCCCTTTGTTCTCCTGGAATGGCTTTGTTAGACCTCCATTGATCAGCAATGAATAAGAAACAGAGGTAACACACTCCATGATCCATTGTATGAAAATGAAGGGGAAGCCTAGATCAGCTAGCATGCTCCTAAGGAAGCCCCACTCAATAGAGTCGTAAACCTTTCTCAAATCTACTTTCATAACACATCTAGGGAATAGACCCTTTCTAGTATACCATTTTAACAGTTCATGGCTAAACAACACATTATTTATAATGCTCGTCCCCTCAATGAATGCAGTTTGTGAGTGACTAATCACAGTGCTGATAACACCTTTCAACCTATTGGTCAAGATGTTAGTAATAATATAATATACTGTATTACAACATGTAATAGGTCTATAGTCTTTAACTCTAGTGGGGGATGCAATTTATGGTACAAGGGTCGCTGTAGTGTAACTAAAGGTTTTAAGCATTTTACCATACTGGAAGAACTCTTTCACTGCTGAAATGACATCATGCTGAACAATATCTCATTGTTGTGTAAAGAACTCTACTGGAAAGCCATCCACTCCAGGTGCTTTATCATGTGGCATGGATTTTACAGCAGCAAGGATCTCCTGAGTACTTACCTCTGAAACCAACAGACATTTCTGAGCATAAGATAGTCAAGGGCCTTGATTTATCACCAAAGAGTTGGGGCATGGTAAGATGTCAGTGCTGGATCCCATGAGATTACTGAAGAAAGCTAAGAATTCATTTTCAACTTGGACTAGATCAATGAGTTTTGTGCCTTGAAACTTGCTAGTTGGTGCGGTGAAAATCACGAGTTTAGGAACAGAAAATTAAATGATTTGATGCAACACTTGTTACACACGTTCTTTTCAATAAGAAAAACAAGGAAAATTAGTGATCCACATATATGCTTTTGATAACTAAAATATTCCTTCTAACTCCTCCTTCAAACCTAAGTTATAATTGATTCTTATGAATTCAACCATTACTTATTATGCCCTAGAAGAATGAAATTTTCCTTTGAATAATCTATTCTTCCTTAACACAACAGTATAAGGACCGTGAATGTTAGCCTCTATAATGCCACAATGGTCTAAATAAGAAAATATTTTTCAACTATTTTCCTCGAACAATTCTCACACTAAATCAACAAGCTTCTTTCGAATACTTAAGAGAAATAAGCAGAAAGTTCATCCCAATACATGTAAATTAAATCATAAAAACAACCCTTCTTCTGAATAGAAAGTTAAAATAAAATAATCCACATCTAGCATAAACTATGATGAAATTTGGCTATTAAATGAGAAGTTCACACTTAGTTAATGATTACATATAGTTTCACACTAAATTTTCTATAAAAAGTCTACTCCATGGAGGAGAAAAAGTTCACAAAAAGAGATAATAAGAAAGAAGATATTACAACCGAACTCTCAATCCCAATTTTCATTTTGGATTTCGAGTTGTGTTCCGTTCTCGTTCTTTGTTCGCTCCTTTCCCTTTTCTTGCTCCAAGGTTTGATACCCTAATTGCTGAGAAAAGTTTTAACTTATAAGGCCTGGGGTCATATCTAAAATACCGAAAAAGACCTCAACTTTTGAATTTCCATTGCAGCGCCGCGCGACTGCGCGCGTCTGCTAGCAGCTATGTTTCCTCTGTCGACTTTGCGCGGTGACTTGGCTTAGATGCATGGGCACGCATGCCTCCCAGTGACATTTCATGAGTTTTTAGCATTTTTTTGCTTTTTTTAGCTCAAACTCCCAGCCTAACTCCTCTTGAACATATTTCAACAAATAAAGTGTATAACATCTGTATAAACAAGGGATAAAGCAATCACAAAATGCATTAATTCCTCACAATTACTCAACCATTTTACACCCATCCGAAAGTGAAGAACATTATTAGTCACTAGAGGTTACTGTCGTGCCCTATTTTTACCAAAGTTAGATAAAGCACAACTTATGGACTCTAAAGGAATTTAATTATATACAGAGTCGCCACCTAATTTTTAAGGAAAATAAGGAAACCTATTTTGATTGTTGATATGTATGACTCGCATTTTAATCTGCGAAAATCAATTGAGATTCTAGGTAAGGGTTCAAGTTATTCTGAAAGGAAGGTGTTAGGCATCCTTCGGAATCCACAAATGTGGTACCCGGCTAAACTTAATTTTTTAAAAAGAGAGGAGGTAAAAATCATTTTTTTTGAAAAGTATAAACATGAACAGCAAAAATATATATATATACATGTGCAAAGAATAATTTTAAAATATGCATATAAGAGTGTAAAAATATATTTATATGTACATGAGAAAATTTAGTATGTATAAAAATTTATATGTAAGAAAGTATATAAAAGAGTGTAAAAGAATGTATATTTAATATAAAAAATATGTAAATATGTTAATATAAAAGAATAGATACTACTACGAAATATATATATATAAGAAAAATGTGTAAGTAATATATATTTAAGTACGAATAATGTAGAAACAAATACATTGAGTAAAGAGTGTAAAAGATGTGTAAAAATATGCATAATGTAAAAACGTATCGAAAAGATTGTACTATGATTATATTGATTGACTTGCATTTTTCATTATGTAAATATTGCTTCACTTTTGCAAGAAAAAATGAGTTTAAGAATGAGAAAAGAATATTAATTTTCAAAAGAATATGTAAAGAATTATTTGTAAAGTTTAAGTAAAAATGATTAAAAGGACGATTTGAGAAAAAGAAAAGACGACCTAATGTCTACGTGAAGTAAAAATGTGAATTAATTACCTGAGTTAAACTAATTTATTTGTAAAGTATTTACGGCCTAAATTTTGCTTATGCACATAATAACGAATAAGTAAATAAAAAAGGCACCCCCTAAAGCCCCAAAAGTAAAGTTTTCACTATACTTTATCTTTGTACAATTATAAAAATATAAATAAAGGCAGTGAATTTTGGGGAGATTTTCAAACTCCTTTTAATTGTCCTCTTCGGGAAGTATCTTCACGTACCTGTATAAACACTTAGCAAAAGTATCAATAACAAATAAATATTTATCAAAGTGAATTAAAGAAATACGTATATGTATGTATATATAGAAAAATAATTTTTTTTACAGAGTAGGCTCAGATATGCGGTTGTATTAAGTTTAGATACACCATGGCTACGAAACATCGGTTGGCCACCCGAGATCACCTCGCCAAGAAACGAATCATAAAACTTTTTATTTCGTCTTTGTAATATTAAAAATTTTGTCATCGCCCAATTTTTTTTTCTCGCTACGCATGTATATATGTATCCGTCCTTTTTATTGTGGAGGCCTCAAAAATCGACGGGAGTTTTTTCATTGGCCAATGTGTGTAGTATTTGTTCAATATCAGTGTAATATAGAAAATAATAAAGAGAAAGGACAAAATTGTCCAAAGTCCAAAAAATGATAGCAAAAGCAAAATGGTCCCAAAATATTTCATAAGAGCAACCCGCAGTAGCAAATAGTAGCAAATTAGCTTGAAACAGAGCAAATTTAGTAGCAGTGAGCAACAAATAGAACTTAGCCAAAGAACTCCGCCATTCGCCGAAAAATTCAACTCCGACCAGATCTAAAAGCGGGGCACAATAAGTTGCCTGGAACGCAAAGCAATAGCCCAACACAATGCAAAAAATAAAATAACATAATCATCAAACAAATCAGTCTCCTCGCCGGTGTTAATGGCATTTCTTAACAATGACAGTTATAGACAAAGCGAAAGGGGGCGGGGTTGTTTCAATGGTGCCAACACCGGAGCAACACTTAAAAGACAAAATCCGACCAGCAATAAGAATCCCAAAATTTAAAATTTGTCCGGATCTCAGAAAACAGACATATAAATACATAAATCCATGAAAAACCCAGATCATTGAGAAATTCTTTGGTGGGTTTAATGATGATGAAAGGGAGGACGCAGTGGTGGTCCTCCGGCGTAACTTCAATGGCTTTTGCCGGAACAACGCAATAACACACAAGGAACCAAAGAACAAATCACAAATCCGGTCAAAAACTTTGTCAGAAAAATCAAAACTAGTTAGATATAGACACACTTTTAGGCGGGTGTGAGAGCCTTCCATTAATGGAGAAAAGAGGATGGGAAGCGGGGGTGGCGGTGTCGTGGCTGCGTGGTGGTGTTCATCGGAGCTCGGCCACGACGATGAAGCTTGTGAGAGCTAGAAAGTGAAAACCCGAGAATGAGAGAACAAATCTGCAAAAACAAATGTGTGAAAGAAAAAATGTATGTGTGTAGTGTAGTGTTGAAGATGTGTGAATGTTTTTTTTTTTTTTTTTTTTTAATGTTTTAGAAATATTAAATGCCACTCCCCTTTATTTATAATGCAAATTGAAACCTCTCTTTATCCATAAAATAAAAGATTATCTCTTCTTATTGTTTGGTTATTATCTAATAGTTTTTTTCTCTTATTAACCAATATATAAAACTTATTAATCAAAGGATAATGACCGTATTTAGTCATGTCAATTGTCACCTTTTAAAAAAGATGACAAGACCTTGACTTGACCAAATTTTTACACTGTATTTATAATTAATTAATCCGACTCTTTACGTTTGTAGAATGTATCAAAAAGTATAAATAATGTACAAATATATGTGTGTGTTAGTATGTGATTACAAAAATGTAATAATAAAATAAAATGTAATATGTTGTAAAAAATTAAAATTGTAATATTTGTATTGTGTATGTGTGAAGATGACTGTAAAAGTATTGTGGTTATCAAAATTATATAATGACAATTAATTGATAAAAATCTTAATATTTACAAAAATAAAGGATAATTATCACTAAATTGTAAGGTAGTAAAAATGTGACAATAAATTAATAAGAATCTTAATATTTACGAAATTAAGAATAATTATCAATGAATTGTAAAAAATAAGAAATATATCAATAAATTGATAAAACTCCTAAAATAAGGATGATTATCAATAAATTGTTATATTTCAAGAAAAAATATGTAAAAATATTTTGTGCTCTTTAACGATCAGGAGACCTGAAGACGCTAATTTTAAGCACGGAGAGCCAAAATTGGGTGTCAACAATTACACTTCATCAAATAGAGATCACACAATCCCTATTAAGTTAATCATGAGGAATGAAGATGTCACGCCTCGAGCCTACCCCCTGGACGTAATACGGGACTCAAGATCACGAGTGATCTCAAGATAACCCTCTGGCCTTAGCATGACTTAAAAACTGAACAAAATATAAGAACGAAAGCTCAACTGAAGTAATGAACAACTTAATCTGTTATATAAATAAAGTCTAAGATTTAAAATCTGAATACAACTGAATATCTAACTCGTCTGAAAGCCTCTACTACTGACGAGTTACTGGGACAGGCCCCTAGCTAACTCTAAATACTAAAATATTGGATAAACAAACTAAATACAGAAATGAAGCAAAACTCCAAGTCTTTGGATGAGGAGAACTCACCAAGCTGGCTGGATGTGCTGCTAACCTACTAACCACAAATCTGGGAGCGGGCTACAAGATCTACATCATAATAGAATGCATCACAAAGAAGTATGCGGTCAGTACTATGGAATGTACTGAGTATGTGAGATATGCATATGATGTGATAAAATATACTTGAAAGCATGCTTAAAACTGAGATCATGCATAATTTGTGATAAAACATGCTTAAAATATCCTTGAAGATGAAATCATATGATAATAGTAAAATCTGTAATGTAATGACTCAATGCAATATCATAAGCTAAAAATATAATCATAAGTAGTAGGTCTGAAATCTGAAAGCAAAGAGTCAATACATTTTTAAACTTGAAAACTGTTTCTGTGGGAGGTTCTCTAATCGACATAGACCATGTGAGCTACATGGAATATGATGTATCCGCCTCATCGAAAGGACCCAATATACTTTGCCAGGGTATAAAGACATAACTAGTGTGATCACGGTATCTGATGCCCACAGATGGGACTTAAAGAACTTACGGTGGCATGTAGTTCTGGGATATACAAGGAGTATGCTCACCCAATCCAACTAGGTGCTTAATACTACTCCCAAAACATACTTATAGCTCATCTTATACTTGGACATATCTAATGCCAAATCTGTTTGAAAAGCATAAGGGTATATCTGATACCATGCAATTCATATAACTTAGGTAGACATATCTAGATGCCAAAACCTCTTATAAAACATAGAGACATATCTAATGTCATATAATGCATACTTTAAAATCCTTAAGACTTAGCATGGCCATAATTCAAAGCATACTTTTCTTTCTAAATTCATAACTTGAAGAATCAGGCATGCAATTTCATAATACTGAGGCCATGTTATCTAAACATGTCAATTTTGCTTGAAAACATGCAATTCAATAAAATCATGCTAGAATTATCATCAAACATATGGGATCTTGAAATTATGCAAGGAATATTAATTAAAACATGGGTAATGAGTGCGGAATCATGAATTGATACTTTAAAACAAAACCCATAACTTTTCTCCCAAATTGGGCAAGAACCCTAATTTCGTAAATTCACAAATCAAAGTAAACTTGAGGATTTTGGGAATAAGGGTGAAGGGATTCTCTTATCGAATACCCACATACCTGAACTTGAAGCTTTCTTAACTTGGGACTTGAGGATGGAGACTTGGATATGAAACCCTAATTTGAAGCTTGAGAAGATGAAACTCCTTTTTTTATTTTGGAACTTGATTGAAAGAATGAGAGAAAACTTAGGTCAAGTGGGAATAAAAACCCTTCTAAGTAGGCCTAAAATGACTTAGTATAGGAGTTAAAAGTGTAAGAAATTACAAAAATACCCCTGGACTTAAGCTTGGAAAAAGCTGAAAAAAGTCAGCTTCAGAGACCACGAGTCAGTCCATGGTCCGTCATCCTAAGGATGAGCCATCAACTGATCCGTGGTTTCAAATGCCACTTCTGGGGGTCTACTAGAACTCAACACCATGAGTCCCTCTACGGTCCGTGATTCAGTACGACGGACCGTCCTGTGACTCGTGGTTCCGACTTTAGGATATAAGGATCCTCTGATCCTCAGGGATTACGGGTGGAAGAACGAGTCGTGGAATAGGTTGACGGGTCATCAAACCACTCATGAAATTTAGAGGACTTGGTACCTCTCTGAAGGTGATTCCACGAGTTACAGGATGGACTGTCGTTCATAATAATGACCCGTCAAGTCACTCATGGAATCTAGGAAAGAAAAACTGAATTTTGACAAACCACGGGTCACTCGATGGACTGTGGTTTTGGTCTATGGATTGTGAACCAACCAGTGATTTTGAAGACGAAAATTTTAAGGTTCAGGTCTGAAATCACGAGTCACAGTACGGATCGTGGTTCAGAATCACGATTCGTCATCCCGTCCGTAGTCACTGATAGTGCTGCAGTAAAATGCCCATAACTTTTTACTCTGGACTCGGATTAATGCGCGGTTGGTGGCATTGGAAAGAAGACTAAAAAATATTTAATTTGGTGGGTACTAGGCCACATAACTCTTTATATTCTATGAGAAATATTTATTTGAAGTTGACCCTAGTTTAGTCTTACATGAAATACTCATTTGATTGAGGTGCTTTCAACTTAACTTGATGATAGGAGTTCCTTATAAACATGATGTGCATCTAAAGCACTCATCACACTAGAAAATTATTCATTACACTCATGGAAAAGGTTCGGGTATTAGCTTAGGATTTTTTGAGTGTTACAATATCTCTCCCTTGGAATAATTCGTCCTCGAATGAAGACTAACTAGGCTTAGGTAGTAGGGAAAGAGATGCAATCCCACTAACTGAGTCCTAAAAGTTAGAGTATTGACATGGTAACTGATTTCTGACTGAAATATCAACTTAGATGGATTCGTGAGACCTATATGCATACTGAGAGTATAAGAACACCGATAAGATATGAAACTGGATACCCAACATGATAACTGGTCTGGAGTGAGAGTAGGGACTTAGCTAAAAAGAGAATAAAACTGAGATAAGTAGACATACAGGAAAACTATCCCCTTCTAAATACCACACCTACCACTTGCAACTAAAATTCTCACCAGGGCACATATAGATACTAAGGTTTGAGTCTAACTATCCACTTTCCCATATTCAAGCCTATCTTGATTAAATCTATTGCATCTAGAGTTATCTCCTAAGAATAGTATTTCTTCCTATCACAATAACCAACCAACCTTGAGCTCCTAATCAAAGGGTCACTAGTCATACAAAGCAAAGGCCCACATATTTTTCATCACAATATTCAAGTTTATAACTATGGTCACCTAATGATTTTAGGGCTTACTCTATCCAAAACTTCTCCCCTCTTCCCTGGAATATTTAGGAGATGCAACATCAAGAACTTCTACAAGGAGACATACCAAAATTCCTCAACAAGAACACCAAAAGGAAAAGAAATCCACTTCTCGTCTAGGCTACTACTTAGCTTCCTCCACTAACAAATATAACAACACAAGGCAAGATCACCGAGGGAATAGAGTGAGAGCATGAGTATCATGAATGAAGAAATACTGATCGGTCTTGACTTACACTTAGATTGATCTAGCCACTCAAGGTGAGGTATGAGAAGTCGAGTGAAAATGGTATGAGTGTCTCACATCCTGGACTTACAAAGCATGGTTAGAGTAAGGAAATCACAAGCATGAATTATTCGAGAGATCTGGTATGAGCATATACATTATGTAGCATGATTTCATTAGCCATTAATGCATATCTTGAGAACTGAGTATATAGAGCTGAGCATAGTGTGAGATATGAGCTTTTATATATGACAAGTATCATGGTGTAAAGCTGGAATTCATAGAATCATAGAGTAAGATTGTAATCGCTGTCTGGAGTAATTTCTATTTGTGCTAAGAACTGAGTAAGGGTGTGAATCCGCATGAAGTCCGTAAATTTGAATTAGGACCATGGCACTGACACACAAGGAATGCAAAAGGTGTTATAATGAAAGAAGTATACTTATGATGCTAGGATGGAAATAATCTTCTGCTCCCCCCTAACCATGTTCTAACACTCCTTATCATCACTACCTGAGCCTAAAAAATCTAACCGATTCTACATCCCACCATCTCCCCCTTAGACTCATGCTACCTTTCTAAGTCTAAGGATCTCTTACTAACCTCTAAACTGAACTATGATCATTTTCCTCTAATAGAGCAAATACTACCCTAGAAGTTAGTCTGAGTATACACTTCCTTCTATGGTTTAAGGCTCTCCCTCGCCCAGAAGTCTTAACCTCCACCTTTCTATCTCATGTAAGGGCTGTACATACTACATTCATTAACTTACAACATATCCTTTGCAAAGACATGTCAAGCTTACATGATTCTAACAACCCACCACTCTCTCTTTCTACTACCCATCGCGATGCTATATTCCTCTATCACTGCTTGTTCTAAGCTAATACAACTCACAACCATACAAGAATAGGGGCCTGGGGACTATGGATGCATAAAGGAAGAAATCTAGTGACATACCTAATTCATCTTCTGGAGGAATACTCTGACCCGGCTGGCTAGGCAATGAAAGGAATTAATTTTGGAGCTGAACACCACTGTTGCTCCGCTTAGCTGATGGGCAATCTTTGATCCTATGGCTTAACTGCTCATAACTAAAATAACCCTCTTTGCCAGCAAGGCACTCACCTAGATGAAACTTACCACAACTACTACAACGAGGGTACCTCAAGGTCTTTGGAGCCCTTTCATGACAAGACTGAGAATCGAGTGCAGGTGTGCTAACTGGGGATGGGGTTGGTCCGGATGACTTCTGCTAAAAAGATGGCCAGTTCCTACTACTCGTTTTCCGCTGTCTAGAGTCATGGTTCCATGTCCTAGTCTTCTTGTTCTTCCTCTTTTTTAGTTTCTCTTTCTCATTGAACTGAGCAGTCATGGCTTGAGCCAATATACAGATGGCTTCCCAAAACTCCGCATTCGTAACCTCGTGGTCTGGAACAGGAGGATTAGCATTACTCTTGGAGTTTCTTTGCGGAGGCATTTATCTGAAATGCGTAAGGAATGGATTAGAAGGGTAAATAGAGTTAAACTCTATCGCACGATAATGAACATGAAGGAAGTAAAGTTTTTCCCAAAACATCTCATAGCCTCCTCCTCATAAGTGTGGCGCGCTTCACACCCATGAAAGAGACTCTACTTGATGCGGCTTTTAGACACCTTAGGACACTTGAACCTGATGCTCTGATACCAAGTTTATCATACCCCGAGCCTACCCCCTGGATGTAACACGGGACCCAAGATCACGAGTGATCTCAACTGAATAAATCATAAGAACGGAAGCTTAACTGAATTATTGAATAACTTAATCTGTTATATAAATAAAGTCTAAGATTTAAGATCTGAATACAGCTGAATATCTAACTCTATGTCTGAAAACCTCTACTATTGGCGAGTTACTGGGACAGGACCCCAGCTAACTCTAAATACTAAAATACTGGATAAAAAAACTAAATACAGAAATGAAGCTAAACTCCAAGTCCTCGAATGAGGATAACTCACCAAGCTGTCTGGATATGCTGCTGACCTACTAACCACGAATCTGGGAGTGGGCCACAAGATCTACATCATAATAAGATGCTACACAAAGAAGTATGCAGTCAGTACTATGCAATGTGATAAAATATACTTGAAAGCACGCTTAAAACTGAGATCATGCATAATTTTTCATAAAACATGCTTAAAATATCCTTGAAGCTGAAATCATATGATAATAGTAAAATCTGTAATGTAATGACTCAACGCAATATCATAAGCTAAAAACATAATCATAAGTAGTAAGTCTTAAATCTGAAAGCAAAGAGTCAATACATTTTTAAACTTGAAACTGTTTCTATGGGAGGTTCTCTAACCAACATAGACCATGTGAGCTACATGAAATCTGATGTATCTCCCTCATCGAAAGGACTCAATATACCTTGCCAGGGTATAAAGGTATAAGTAGTGTAATCACGGTGTCTGATGCCCACAGAGGGGACTTAAAGAACCTACGGTGGCACGTAGTTCTGGGATATACAAGGGGTACACTCACCCAATCCAACTCGGTGCTCAATACTACTCCCAAAACATACTTATAACTCATCTTATACTTGGGCATATGTGATGCCAAATCTGTTTGAAAAGCATAAGGGTATATCTGATACCATGCAATTCATATAACTTAGGTAGACATATCTAGATTCCAAACCCTCTTATAAAACATAGAGGCATATCTAATGTCATATAATGCATACTTCAAAATCCTTAAAACTTAGCATGACCATAATTCAAAACATACTTTTCTTTCTAAATTCATAACTTGAAAAATTAGGCATGCAATTTCATAATACTGAGGCCATGTTATCCAAACATGCCAATTTTACTTGAAAATATGCAATTTAATA
Source organism: Jaltomata sinuosa (assembly GCA_003996215.1). Classification (NCBI taxonomy): domain Eukaryota; kingdom Viridiplantae; phylum Streptophyta; class Magnoliopsida; order Solanales; family Solanaceae; genus Jaltomata; species Jaltomata sinuosa. The sequence continues at coordinate 238,846 of QJPP01000078.1, forward strand.
AAATCATGCTTGAATTATCATCAAACATATGGGATCTTGAAATTATGCAAGGAATCTTAATTAAAACATGGGCAATGAGTGGGGAAGCATGAATTGATACTTTAAAACAAAATCCATAACTTTTCCTCCAAATTGGGCAAGAACCCTAATTTCATAAATTCACAAATCAAGATAAACTTGAGTATTTTGGGCATAAGGGTGAAGGGATTCCCTTATTGAATACCCACATACCTGAACTTAAAGCTTTCTTAACTTGGGACTTGAGGATGGAGACTTGGAGATGAAACCCTAACTTGAAGCTTGAGAAGATGGAACTTTTTTTTTAGAACTTGATTGAAAGAATGGGAGAGAACTTAGGCCAAGTGGGAATAAAAACTCTTCTAAATAGGCCTAAAATGACTTAGTATATGTTAAAAGAGTGAGAAATTACAAAAATACCTCTAGACGTAAGCTTGAAAAAAGCTGGAAAAAGTCAGCTTTAGAGACCACGAGTCAGTGTATGGTCCATCATCCTAAAGAACGAGCTGTCTACTGACCGTGGTTTCAAATACCACTTCTGGGGGTCTACTGGAACTCAACACCATAAGTCACTCTACGGTCCTTGATTCAGGACGACGGACCATCCTGTGACTCGTGGTTCCGACTTTAGGATATGAGGATCCTCTGATCCTCAAGGATTACGGGTGGAAGAATGGGTCGTGAAATAGGTTGATGGGTCATCAATCCACTCGTGGAAGTTAGAGGACTTGGTACCTCTCTGAAGGTGATTCCACAAGTTACAGAATTGACCGTCATTCAAAATGACGACCCGTCAAGTCACTCGTGGAATCTAGGGAAGAAAAGCTGAATTTTGACAAACCACGGGTCACTCTACGGATTGTGGTTTTGGTCTACGGGTCATGAAACAACCAGTGGTTTTGAAGATGAAAATTTTAAGGTTCAGGTCTGAAATCACGAGTCACAGTACGGACCATGGTTCAGAACCACGGTTCAACATCCCGTCCGTAGTCACTGATAGTGCTGCAGTAAAATGCCCATAACTTTTTACTCCGGACTCGGATTAATGAACGGTTAGTGGCGTTGAAAAGAAGACTCAAAAGCCTTTAATTTGGTGGGTACTAGGACACCTAACTCTTTATATTCTATAGGGAATAGTTATTTGAAATTGACACTAGTTTAGTCTTACATGAAAAACTCATTTAGTTGAGGTGCTTTCAACTTAACTTGATGATAGGAGTTCCTTATGAATATGATGTGTATCTAAAGCATTCACCATACTAGGAAAATGATCATTACACTTATGAAAAAGATTCGGGTATTAACTTAGGATTTTTGGGGTGTTACAGAAGATTTAAGAAAATTAAGCAATTGAATATAATCAAATCTTTTTATGTGAGCATAGCTTCAAGTAAAAGCATTCAACAATAGTCTAAGCCTCAAATATAATAGCTACAAAATATTTGCTTCTAGCCTTCAAAAAACAACATGTATTTCCTTTTTTCAAGAAAATAAAAGTCAAAAAGAGAACCTTATCCCTGTTTAGAATCTTGATTCTATCAACAAAAGGAAGCAAAATACAACATTTTGAGGAAAAAAAATTGCACAAAAATTTCAAGAATATATGCAATGTCTAGAGCGAAACAAACAAAAATTCATGAAAAAACAAGCAATCCATAACATTTGGTACGCCACAAGTTCAAAATTACATTATCAGTAAATCATAAGTCACAATAAAATATAACATTTTTGGTACGCCAACACAAAGCACCTCTAGTCTAGTCACACAAAAGACTCTTGAAAAGTAATCATGAGATTTCTAGATGATCTTTGGTTGTCTAATATTTTTTTAGTCAATCGTGAATATCGGGACACACATCTCTTTAAACATTTCCGACAACTCCTCATCCTTGATACAATAATTAACTTTTTCAAAGCCACTGCACTCTTTAGTAGAAACTTTGAAAGTTTAAAAAGCTTCTCATTGCTCTATTAAAAATTCCCCTTCAAATAATCTTTCATGAAGCAGACAATTTAAAATTCTTGAGATTGCGAAGCACAATGTTTGACATCCAGCTCTGCAAATTGGTAGTATATATTTTGGCCAAATAGCTTTGTTCGAGTTGACAGTGAAAATCATCAGACTGTAGCAGATAATATAAGTAGGATCAAATACAAGTCTATTCACAACAAATTATCATAAAAGTTGAAAGTTAAATGCAATCAAAATAAATTAAATAAAAGTAATTTTTATTGATGAATCTTGTGAGTATAATTTTATTGTTCTCTTGATTCTTCTCTCCTAGTATTTTTCCCTGATTTGAGGACCATCAGTAGTGTATTTTTCGAATGTAGAATGATTCAGATCTCTATGAGATGTGTTTGATCTTCAGAAATGTTAGGCAAACACTTCATCATTTTCGATTGATCTCCGAGAAGATCTCCATTGACCACTCATTCAAAGAATTCTATAGTCGATGTAGTGACTTTCTTTGGTGCCTACTGAATGCCCCTAGAAAGTTATATAATTCCCCTATTTATAGTTGTAGAGAGTAGGTAAGATTGTTTGTGATTGGCCAAAACATGTCACTTTAGACACTTGACAACTTTTAACTGATTTTTGAATTTAATTGGGATTAACATATCATTTGAACACGTGGCATCACCTTTTTGGTCTTGATCTTTACAGGGATGCAAAGTCACCTTGACACGTGGCATGAGTTTGAACTTTCAAGATGAAATGGACCTTTGACTTGAATTTAATAAAAATAAACTTATTTATTTGTAAAGCTCAAATTAATTGTTCAAACCAAATGAACATGGATTAAATTTAAATTTTGTAATGAATTTAACCTAATAAAATTTATATGTCTATAGATGTCCCCTACTTCGAGACATGCCAAAGTGTAGACTTGTCGAAACTTGAAAGCGATACTTGAAATATTATGAAGCCGATAATTTACTCTTAAGACATTTGTTTGACTCCATTCTTGAGAAAAACAAGTTGTATGCTAATGTTATGTGCAACTCCATTTCAACGTGCTCATAAGGACTTTTATTATTTCAATTAATCAAGGGATGATGTGGAGGGATCTTAAGGAAGAGATAAATAACTCAGTATGGACAAAGTTGTATGAACTTTAAGCTTGTATAAATTTTTATTATAGACTTGAATGCGAATTTAGACACCAACACTCCACATGTTTGAACGAGTGCCATACAAGTCCCTAAAGTTGGACTTTAAATAAAATAAGAACATAGCTTACTACAACAATCTGCATGGAGCCAACAACTAGAGGGAAAAATAACAAATCCTCAATTTTTTCGCATATTTTTGCAAACTTTCATCTTGGAAACATTTGTTAGTTTTGTAAGCATACCAACTTTTCTTTCCTTGCTTAACTTTGTAAGAATCCTTCATAAAATCTTACAACATTATTGTTTTCCTTCTGAGTGTTGGTCATCTTCCATTTAGATGTGGAAGTATTGATTTGATTTCCTTCTTTCAATTTTACCATAACTGTCCTTGTAAAAGGGATGAGAATTATTCATAGGAGCCTCTATATAAGCATCTCCCATGTACAAAGGATACATCAAAGAATCATTGGAAAATCCCCTCTGAATCGGCCATAAAATATTTTTGAAGTTGAACTCCAAATTTGATGTGTTCTTCTCTCAATTCAGTACAGTCTCACCAAAACGTCCTTTTCTTAATGTACAAGCGTTCAAATAATGAGAAACTTGATTATTAAGAAACTAGACTCTTAGTTCTGTGACATATCTAAAAACAACATCAAACCCCTTCTGAATTGATGGGAATTAATTTTTGAAGTTGGTCTCTATATCGGTCAGTTCTTCTCACAGATTTATGCAGTCTCACCAAAATATCCTTTTCTTAGTATAGGAGCGTCCAAATGATAATGAGATTAGTTTTAAAGAAACTAAATTCATAGTACTATGACATATTCAAAAATAAAAATCAAATTCCTTCTGGATTGACGAGAATCGATTTTTGAAGTTGGTCTTCAGATCTAGTGGTTCTTCTAACAGATTCATGTAGTTTCTTCAAAAAATCCGTATCTTGGTGTAGGAAAATACAAATGACAAGCCGTTTAGTTTTGGTGAAATTAGATTGATAAATATGCAACATACTAAAAATTCGTTGCAAAAATCATCCTGGATAGGCCACAATCAATTCTTAAAGTTGGCTATACGTTCAGAATTCTAATCTCACAATTTTGCATAGTCTTGGTGAAAAATTCATATATCAAAATTGGAGTGTCTAAATCACGAGCTATTTGATCCTGCAGAAACCATACTTCAATCCTTACACCCTTGACTATATATGGATGTTTAAATCTTTCTGATTTAATGCAACCAATCTGATGTTATCTCGGACAATATGCTTCATGAGCGATCATTCTCCCCTTTTTGATTTTTTAGGCATTTGAGAATGTGTAAATGGTCTCGATATGAGACCAAGAATATTCAAGTGTGTGTGTGATTAGCGTTGAACTATTCGATGCGTCACCTCCTTACTACCTGGCAAGAAAGAGGCTTGGAGCGATCAGACTTCATCCTTGGTGACACTGAAAGTAGCCTTTTCTAACTTTAGCTAGAAAGTACGTGGTGCATCTCATCCTTGATAGGCTTTGAGTGATCGCATCCTATTCTTGTCAAAAGAGTGTGACTCCATCCGACTTGGCGAGATTGACACTAGGAGTAGCCTTTTTTGACTTCGGTGAGAAGTACTGGAAAATATATGTAAAAATATTTATTCTCTGATGCATGAGCGATAAAAATATGAGCGGTTTGATTCTTGCAGCCTTGTAAATTAGAAGTGCTTAGAGCGCCTTTTTCTTGCAGTTCAGAAAAGAATGCACCACGATTTATTCCCTTACGCTTGAGGAGAAAAGCACATATGAAGTGTCCTCTTTTTGTTTTGTAGTTTGGCAGAATACATGGCAAGACAGAAATACATTAAGATTGTCTGGGCAGATGTAGATATTCCAGGCTACTATCAGATGTGTGTTCGAAACCTCACCCACATAGAATATTTAAATTTTTGAATTCAACATTTCCTTCGGTTTACCATCAACTCTATGAAATTGATGGTCAACCATTAACACTGTGAAATTTTATTTAACTAAAAAATTAAGACTAATCTTTATTTTTTATTGATAGAACTGTGGCACAAGACAATAAATTTAAACATATCACTATCAACTTCTGTATTAGCTCACATTTACTCTCTCACGTGACTAACTACTACATAAGAACTTGTTATCATATATTAGTACTAATATATCTAGCGATAATGTAATTACAACACGTCAATGGATCGATCCATACTTTATTTGATGTATGGTGATATTAATCATCTTATGATATCCTATGCTGTATTGTAAAAGCATATTTTCAAAAAGTAAAATAAGTAAAATAATTTTTTGTAACTAAACAGGGGTCTTCACTTGATAAATATTTAAATAAAAATGCATTAAAATCGTCTGGACAAATGTAGCTATTCCAAGCTATTGCCAGACCGCGGGTTCGAAACCTTACCCATGTAGAGCATTTAAAATTTTGAATCCAACCATGAACATTATGAAATTTTGTTTAAACTCTATGAAGTTGATAATCTACCATTAACACTGTGGAAATTTTCTTTTATCAAAGAATTAAGAGTATAATCTTCATTTTTTATCGGCAGAATCGTGGCACAAGACAATAAATTTAAACATATCACTGTTCTTATTGAGTTACAATCACAACTTTTGTATTAGCTCACGTTTACTCTCTCACATATCTAACTACTTCATAAGAACTTCTTCAATCAAAGACTTGTATTATAATCTTTCACCACCTTCAACAACCTATGCACTTTCAATTTACCATGGTAATGAACCAGACAAAGAATAACTTCTTCTATTTTTCTAATCGATTTTTCTCCGCTTCATCAAAATTCTTCACCGTGTTTAATAAACCCCAAATTATTGCCCTTGCTTGTTCTTGTATTGGATCATCAATACACATAATTATTGCAATCAACCTATGAAAACAGCACAATCGATCCATAAAGAGAATAAAAAAGGGACGTCTGCTTACTATTATTTTCTGCAGGCATAAAAAGTGTATATTTCTTAACTTTTTTTTTTATATAAATATATTACACTATAATCCTAAAAGTCTCATATTGCTTCATAATAATAAAATATTTTGATGAATATATATAAGATAAAAATAATTTATTATCGTTTGAGCTCAATATAAATATTTATTACCATTATGAGATTTGATGAAAATAAATTAGAAGAAAAAAAAGTATTCTAAAAGGTACGAAAACTCTGTTGGAGTTCAAGAAGAAAGTATTTGACAATAATTTTTGCAATAATACTGTATCTGGTGCATCACGTTTGATTAATTTTTATCACAAATATTTTCCTTCAGTCCAATAATATATGACGCCAACTAATTCCTAAATTTTTTTACTATAGAGACGATAATTTTTTTTGTTTTTATTTACTGTAACTTTTTTTTATAGAAAAATTAACTATAGATATAATAATAAAGGGTGCTATTATTTTTTTAAATTAAAATATATTAATAAAGGGTGCTATTTACAGCCTTTACTAGAAAGCTTCCTCTTATTTCATACTCCAACTCAAAAAAACCCTCTTCTCTTAACCTTCAATTTTTTCGCTATACCTCCACATTTCTTGAATTTAAAGGATGCTTGCTGAAAAATGAGTTGCCGACTGCACGTGAACCATAAACATAACAATAATTATTTTTCAAGTTGACTTGGTGAGAAATCACAATACCATGATCGGTGATTATGTTGAATAATTGTCAGCAAAGTTGGATCCCTTGTCCAATTACATTGACACATTGATTACCAGGTTTAAAAAATTGGCGACACAGGCACTCCAGCCAAATCAAAACACGTCATCGTACAAGTCACAACAGAACCAACCAATTAAATTAGGTTTTGTTTGGGGTTGAAAGACGTTGTAGCCTTTACTAAGAATTGTGCCGTATTAGTTTAGTTTTCCATTGTATGTTCTTATAAGAACATGTGTTCTTATATGTCCTTAATTTTTCCTCTTCTCTTGTTCATGAAATATTTTTAGTTATGCAATTATATTAGCGTTAGTAGATCACATGTATTATTTCTCACGGGTCGCTATACTGAATAATCGAGTGATGCATCAACTGATGGCATGATGGGTGATGCACCAACTGATCGCATGATGCATCAACTCATGGGCAGCTCAACAAATATAGTCGCCTAAAACAAAGTTTTAATGATAGGTCTTAACGTTTTTGATTATAAAAAAATAAAAAGATCTTCATACATATAAATTTCTTTGAAGTCTATTTTTATAGAAGGTAACTTATTTTATTTTTAAATTTCACCTTTTAAGGAGGCTCAACACTCCCCTTTTGATATCCATAAAATGACCTAATAGGTAAAAAAATTATTTATACTAACAATGTATAAAGTTTAAATGTATTTAATATGTTCACCACATTAGGAAAAATTGGAGCCCCAAAAATTATGAGGCCTAAAGCAATAACTTTAATTGCTTCGCCATTTAGCCGACCTTGCATCAATTGATTAAGACATACATGACAATCTACTACTATGTATTATATCTATGATAAAAAGTATACACTTCTTAAAAACTTTGATTATTCGAACAACTTAAAGATTATACGTCATATAAAATGGGATGGGGTTACTTCAAATAACTTAAGTTGACATTTAATTAACATTCTCATATGCATTTTTGGTTGACCATCAACTGGGTTAACTTGATGTTTAAGTAAGAGAAGATGACCTGATTTTTAATATACTGGTTGACCATCAACCAAAATAAGTTGACGTTTAAACAGACGATGATGAACCTGACTTTGAGCCAACAACTGAAATGTATATTGCATTCAAAAATACAAAATTGTTCAACATATTTCACATGTTGAACAAATAAATCAATATTTGCAGAGATCCTATGTCACACCCCGAGCCTATACCCTGGACGTAACACGGGACCTGAAACCACAAGTGGCCCTAAGCTAACCCTTCATACTGGCATATCTCATGAGCAACGTGATAAAACATATAAACTAAAAAAAAAAAATTTTTTCGGAAGCAAGACTATGGAATAACTTGTTTAATAAATCACTGGTTAAAATATTTACAACACTGTATTGTAATAGAAAGAAAACTGGAACTGAATATAACTATTCTGACTGACTGTCTATGAAATCTCTACTAACACTGACTATAGTTAGCCGAGACATGAACCCCAGTTGTCTCTAATTAATGAATACTGACTGAGATAAACTGCTATGACTACTAACTGATTGGAGTTCCCGAATAAGGAGAACTCATCACCTATTGGCTGGAAGCTGCGGTCTGTCTAACCATGATCCTGGGAGCTAGTACTAAAATCTGCATCATGAAAGGATGCAACACAAGAAGGTATGCGATCAATACTTTGAATATACTGAGCATGAGAGATATGCACTAACTTTAAAATCATGAGAAAACATAGCTGAACATCAGACTAAGTATAAATATCTGAAGATGCATAAGTCAAACCGTAGAATATAAGCTCTTTTTCTGAAGAGAGTATAAAATACTTCTGAGCTGTGAACTGTGAGATACATAGACTATAAGATAACTAAGCATGCTGAAAATACTGATAAGCTGTTTAAAAGTGTAAATTGAATATGTAGTACTTAGACCCAAACATAATAGGCATAAAATCTGAAATGCAAGGGTATTATAGAAAATATAATTAAAAGTTATAAAACTGAACTGAGGGCCTAGTACATAACTATTGAGTCTAATTATGTGGGAGAGTCTGTTAGCTGACATAAACCACGTGAGCTAAACATGAAGTCTGATGTATACGCCCCATCGAGAGGATCCAATATACCTTACCAGAGTATAGAGGCATGACTGGTGTGATCACTGGTTCTGATGCCCAATAAAGGGGCTAAATAAACCTACGGTGGCATGTAGTTTTGGTACTTTAGGTACGCTGAACCCTAATCCAACTCGGTGCTAAGTACTACTCCCAAACTGAATACTGATAGCTCATTTAAAACTGAAGTTCTGAAATGCTGCATCAGAATCTAATTTATCTAGATGATTTTTGAAAGACTATATAACTGAAAATTATTCATAAAGCATGTGGACATATCTAGATGTCATACTAATCATGAAATTTACTAAGTTCGTAATAATTGATAGCATATGTTGAAAGTCCATATTTCTAACATATTCTTGTAGAATATACTGAAGGTAAGCTGAAGCCTGCTGAATCATGAGAAGTATTAAAGAAAATCTGTAGACTGAAAACTGGCTAATTTCATGCTTAAAACTGAATGCTAGTAATCTAGGTTAAATTTTGAAGAAAACCAATTCTCATGAAAATACTACAATTTCAGGCTAAATTCTTGTTTTCTTAGAATTCTTGTAAAAGCTCATGCAAGTCATTAAAAATATGCTACAAATATTCTAAAATAGGATATAAATCATGTAGAAATCATAAGGACTGGATACTTTAAAATTTAGCATGATTGGGCAAGAACCCTAATTTCTAACATCATGATATTTGAAATAGAAGACTGAAGTTTTGGGCATAAAGTCAAACTAAACCCTTACTGAATACCGACATATCTGTTTAATGGAGAATCTTGAACTGAAGCTTGAAGGTTTGGAAGCTTTGGAGAAGAACCCTAGTTGGAAGCCTAAGAGAACGCTCTTCTTTCTTTTCTTTTCTGACTTAAGATTTCTAATTGAGAGAATGAGGAAACTTAGTTGTAACTCCCTTTAAATCCCACTTAAAAGTGGCTAAAATGACATATTATTGGAATTTAAGAAAGGTGGGAAAAGTCTAAAATACCCCTGAGAAAACTAAGTAAAACTGCTAAAAAAAACTCGTCGTCGGGTTCCACGAGCATGAACCATGGCCTGTGGAATAGACCACGGCTCGTGGTCCATGGTCGTGGTTTTCAGGCCATTTTTTTGACCCTCTGAAGCTGATCCATGAGTGGAGTCCATGAGCCATGGACTATTCCACGGGCCATGGATCCCTCTCGTGGATTCTGGCCCAAAATTTGGATTTTTTGGCTGATTTCCACAACTGGTTTTCATGGTCCATGGATTGATCCACAGGTCGTGGAACCAGTTCGTAGTTTCTGACAAAGCTCTACTAAAATGTCCATAACTTTTTACTCTAGACTCGTGTTAATGTGCGGCCAGTAGTGTTGGAAAGAAGACTCAAAAATCTATAATTTGGAGGGTACTAGGCCACCTAAATCTTTATATTTTAGGAGTAATGATCGTTTGAAGTTGACCCTAGTTTAGTATTACATGAAAACTTAATCGGTTGGAAGGCTTTCAACTTAATTTGAGCTAGAGGTTCTTGATGACGTTGATTCATATCTAATACACCTCCAAAATTTAAGAGTTGATCTTAATACCTAGATCATAGAAAATTCATCAGGTTCAGGTCTACCAACACATGAAGAACGATTCAGATCTTAGCTTAGAATTTTTTGGGGTATTACAATATCTTCCCCTTGAGATTATTCATCCTCGAATTAAGACTAACTAAGATGAGATGGTAGGGAAAGAGCTGCAATCCCACCAACTGAGTTCTTAAAGTTGGAATATTGATATGGTAACTGATTTTCAATTGAAATATGAACTGAGCTGAATTTGTGAGACCTGTACGCATACTGAGAGCATAAGAACACTGACGGGATATGAAACTGAATATCCAACCTTGTAACTGGTCTGTATTGAGAGTAGGGACTCGGCTGAAACTCATTAAGAATTAAATCATCCTTAGAATTCCCAATTAAGTGAAAGGAACATAAAACTGAGAGGAGTAACTGTATGAGAAGACTATTCTCTCCTAATTGAACTTAGTGCCAAGGACTGAACTGAACATAGGGCCTTCTGGCCTTAGGAATGATTACCGACAGGTCTGAACTAATCTCATATGAGAAGTCTACTATCTTGCTAGCTGAAGCTACTGGGCATAAGGTATGAGCATCCTGGGCAAGGAATAAGAACGATACTATTCCCGCCTTAAACAATACAGTTGACTGCTTTTAAGCTTAGGAGCACCTTTTAATTACACTAACTCCTCTGAATACCACATTTTCCATTTGCAACTAAAATTCTCATCAGTGCATATATAGATGCTGAGGTCTGAGCATAACTACCTTCTTTCACCATGTTCAAGCCTATCTCGACAAAATCTCTTGCATCTAGAGTTATCTCTCAAGAATGTTATTCCTTCTTATCACGAAAATTGACTAACCTTGAATTCTAATCAATGGGTCACTAGTCGCACAAATCAAAGTCCCACATGTATTTCATCATGACATTCAAGCCTATAACTATGATCATCTTATGGCTTTTTTGTTGCAGACACTATCTGAGACTTCTCTCTTTTTCCCTAGCATATCTAGAATATGTAACTGCAAGAACTTCAACAAAAGACACACTAACCTTTCTCATTAACTATTACACACGAGCATTCCTTATCTCGTTTTTCATCCACACCTACAAGATAAGGTGGAACCAGTACATCAAAAGAGAAAATCCAATACTTCCCATCTAAGATACTACTTAGCTACCTCAACTAAAACCTATGACAAGATAAGCAAATATCACTAAAGGAATAGAGTGGAAGCATGAGCATCACGCATGAAAGAATACTAATCAGTCTTGACTTACACTTAGCGTGATCTAGCCACTCAAGGTGAGGTCAGAGAAGTCAAGTGCAAAGTACTGAGTGTCTCACATACTGGACATATGAAGAATGGTTCAAGTAAGGAAATCATAAGCATGAACAGTTCAAGAAATCTGGTCTGAACATATACATGATATAGCATGGTTTCATTAGCCATTAAGACATATCTTGAAGACTGAACCGAGTACATAGAACTGAGCATACTGTGAGGAATGAGTTTACATATATAATGAGCCTCATGGCATAAAGTTAGAATTCATAGAATCGTAGAGTAAAACTGGAACCACTATCTAGAGCAATTATTTTTGTTCTAGGAGCTGAGCATGGACATGAATCTGTATGAAGTGCATGAACTTGTTCATGAGTATGACACAAATACATCTGAGTATACTGTCATTTTAACTGAAGTACTAGGAAATTCGCTGGAATAAGAGTGGGTCGATATCCCATCATAGCCTTTTCTAGAATTCTATACTAGTTGAGTTGCAAGGCTTGACTTGGTTCTTCATTCTATCATCTCTCCCCTTAGATCAAAAGTCACCCCTCTAAGTCTATGGATATCTCTCCCAAACTGAGGTATAATCAGTTAACTCTTGTAAGGTCGGGGTACCACTATACTCCTGGATGCCAAACTCTCCCTGATAGGCTATAACTGAAGATGCTAAACCCTTGCTAGGTCTTCTTCTGAGGCATTTCTTAGCTTCCTCTTTACCTTTAAGGCTATCACTAGAAGACTGATACTCTTAACACTTAGAAATATGGCCTTTGCTTCTTCATCTACTAATATCATATCTCTAAGTTTAAATCCACCCAAATCAACTGAATTAAAAACCACACTAAGGGACTTCAACATCGTCTATCTATAATCTCTTGAATTCATCTTTAAGAATTCCATGTAATATACACCTATACTTTCTCTACACACTACCATGGAACCCAACCATAACTTATTACTCTTCCCTCAATGCCAAGGGACTTATCAACCCAATTCTCACTTATTGATACATGACTATTGATACATACCTCATTCCATCACTATCCTAATCTTATAAATACTATACTTCTGAAGTTGTAAACCTAGCTCTGGGGTCATTCTACTACTTATGGCCTATAACATCTCAATTCATACTAACTCTTGAGTGACTATACTACCCAAGTGCTTAGAAAACCATACTTTTCAGCTAAGGGTGCCATTCTTAGAAAGGTTTCTGGAAGAGGGTCTGAGAGTACATTCTACCATCGGCTTAACTGCACGAGTGAAAAAGGATACGTGCATTTAGATTGGTAGAATATAACATACTAGTGGGCTCCTCTCAATCCTTTGTGCAGTCTCTTAACTTTCTGATGACTTTATCTGAGAGCATCTCACTGATAGGAATCTGAACTTAACTTTTTCCACCACCTCGAAGATGAGGCATGTTTGGTGGAATTGGAGAAACGCATGAATCTGTATACGCTTCATAAGGAACAGTTCAACTGTACGATTTGGAGTATGAAAGAAGGGAAATATTTTCTAAATTCCCTGTAGCCTCCTGATTATAAGTGTGGTGCACAACGCACCCATAAGCAAGACTCTACTAGACACGACTTCATAGACACCCTAGGAAACTTGAACTCCGTGCTCTGATACCAAGTTTGTCTCATACCCCGAGCCTACACCCTGGATGTAACATGGGACCTGAAACCACAAGTGGCCCCAAGCTAACCATTCATACTGGGATATCTCATGAACAACAGTACAAAACATATAAATTGAAAAAAACAACATTTTTCGAAAGCAAGACTACGGAATAACTTGTTTAATAAATCACTGGTTAAAATATTTACAACACTAAATTGTAATAGAAAAGAAAACTGGAACTAAATATAACTGTTTTGGCTGACTTTCTATGAAGCCTTTACTAACACTGACTATATTTAGCTGGGACATGACCCTCAGCTATCTTTAGTCAATGAATACTAACTGAGATAACTGCTATGACTACTAACTGACTGGAGTTCCCAAATAAGGAGAACTCATCACCTGTTGGATGGAAGCTACAATCTGTCTGACCATGATCCTTGGAGCTAGCACTAAAACCTGCATCATGAAATGATGCATCACAAGAAGGTATGTGATCAGTACTTTGAATGTACTGAGCATGAGAGATATGCACTAACTTTGAAATCATGAGAAAACAAATATATACTGAAAACATAGCTGAACATCGAACTAAGTATAGATATCTGAAGATGCATAAGCCAAACTGTAGAACATAAGCTCTTTTTCTGAAGAGAGTATACAACACTTCTGAACTGTGAACTGTGAGATACATAGACTATAAGATAACTAAGCATGCTAAAAATACTGATAAGCTGTTTAAACTGAGAATTGAATATGTAGTACTCAGGCCCAAACATAATATGCATAAAATCTGAAATGCAAGGCTATTCTAAAAAATATAATTAAAAGTTATAAAACTGAACTGAGGGCCTAGTACATAACTATTGAGTCTAATTCTATGGGAGAGTGTTAGCCAACAAAAACCATGTAAGCTAAACATGGAGTCCGATGTATACGCCCCTTCGAGAGGACCCAATATACCTTGCCAGGGTAAAGAGGCATGACTGGCATGAGCACTGGTTCTGATGCCTAATTGAGGGGCTAAATAAACCTATGGTGGCACATAGTTCTGGGAATTTAGGTACGCTAAACCCTAGTCCAACTCGGTGCTAAGTACTACTCCCAAACTAAATATTGATAGCTCTTTTAAAAGTGAAGTTCTAGAATGCTGCATCAAAACCTAATTTATCTAGATGATTTCTGAAAGACTGTATAACTGAAAACTATTCATAAATCATGTGGACATATCTAGATATCATACTATTCATGAAACTTAATAAGTTCGTAATCATTGATGGCATATGTTGAAAGTTCATATTTAAAACATATTCTTGTAAAATATACTGAAGGTAAGCTGAAGCCTGCATAATCATGAGAAGTTTTAAAGAAAACCTGTAGACTAAAAACAGACTAATTTCATGCTTAAAACTGAATGCTATCAATCTAGGTTAAATTCTGAAGAAAACCAAGTCTCATGAAAATACTACAATTTCAGGCTAAATTCTTGTTTTCTTAGAGTTCTTGTAAAATCTCATGCAAGTCATTGATAATATGGTACAAATCTTCTAAAATAGAATATAAATTATATAGAAAGCATAAGGACTGGATTCTATAAAATTTAGCATGATTGGGCAAGGACCCTAGTTTCTAATATCATGAAATTTGAAATATAAGACTGAGGTTTTGAGCATAAGGGTAAACTAAATGCTTACTGAATACCCACATACCTGTTTAATGGAGAATCTTAAACTGAATCTTGGAGGTTTGGAAGCTTTGGAGAAGAACCTTAGTTGAAGCCTAAGAGAATGCTCTTCTTTCTTTTCTTTTCTGACTTAGGATTTCTAATTGAGAGAATGAGGGAACTTAGTCGTAACTTCCTTTAAATCCCACTTAAAAGAGGATGAAATGACTTCTTATTGGAAGTAAAAGCAAGGTGGGAAAAGTCTAAAATACTCCTTAGAAAACTAAGTAAAACTGCTAAAAAAAACTCATCGTCGAGTTCCATGAGCATGAACCACGGCCCATGGAATGGAGCATGGCTCGTGGTCCATGGTTGTGGTTTTTAGGCCATTCTTTTGACCCTCTGAAGTTGATCCACGAGTGGAGTCCATGAGCCATGGACTGTTCCATGAGTCGTGGATCCCTCTCGTGGATTATGACCTAAAATTTTAATTTTTTGGCTAATTTCCACGACTGGTTTTCATGGTCCGTGGATTGATCCACGGGTCGTGAAACCAGTTCGTAGTTTCTGATAGTGCTCCATTAAAATATCCATAATATTTTACTCCAGATTCAGATTAATGCGCGGTCAGTGGAGTTGAAAAGAAAACTCAAAAACCTATAATTTGACGAGTACTAGGCCACCTAACAATTTATATTTTTGGAGTAATGACCATTTAAAGTTGACCGTAGTTTAGTCTTACATGAAAACTTAATCGGTTGGAAGTCTTTCAACTTAAATTTGAGCTAGAGTTTCTTTATGACTTTTATTCATATCTAATACACCTCCAAAACTTAATAGTTGATCTTAATACCTAGATCTATAGAAAATTCATCGAGTTAAGGTCTAACAATGTAACGACTGGGTCCATCATTACGGGTTGTCCAATCGTGCCAAGTTTAGAGTTAGAAAACTCCGGATTTGGGAGTTTGAAATTCCGGGCTAGGATAGCCTCGGCTAGTTTTGGAGCGAGGTAGAGTCTAGGAAAATCCAAGTAAGGATTGGTTTATGTGTCTTGTTTTGAGCTAGTTTTCCATGTAGCCAAGACATAGAGGAGTCCGGGGGACTTTTCAGAATTGAATTTGGGTAAGTAGAACTCCCGGAATCGCGTTTGACGTGAATGGGTTATTTTGGGTCATCGGGGAAAGCAAGTGTATTGTAAAACGGCCAAAACTGGGAGATTTTCGGACATTCTGTCCATGACAAGTGCAATGGTCTGCCGTAGCAACCTCCGCTATAAAGGTGGAAAATACCGCTATAGCGGTGGTCAAGGCGGTCAACACCCACTTAAGACCGCTATAGCGGAAGTCGTCCGCTATAGAGGGACCGCCATAGTAGAGCGGGGACCGCTATAGCGGGCCGATAGGTTTTTAATGCAAAAACTTCCCTAAAATAGTTCAGTTTTCTACAATTCATTTTGGGAAAAGGGCTAGGCGATTCCAGGCATTTTTCTTCCTTTTTCCATCAAAATTCTTCCCTAAGGTAAGGTTCTTGTTCCCCAATCTTTGTAATACATTTCCTATGCAGTAGAATTGCTAGGTTGGAACTTGGGGAAGGTTCGAATAACCTAGGAATGGTAGAATTCAGGTAAGAAAGGAGATTCCAAGCATGTACGTTCTTGGGTGTTGATAAAAGTATGTTAAAATGATCATATGTTGTTAAATTCTCTGTTTTTATTCGCAAAAATAATAGAACTAGGAGAATTAACGGTGGAAAAGCCTGGGAAAAGGGTAGGATGATCATGGGTGGCCTGGGGTTTGGGGATTTGGTATAATCCGGGTAATGTGCAGTCCTTGTGTGTTAATTGTATGTACTATGTGTTGTTTTTAGACCAAGAACGAGAGAGGAATCCAGAACACAAGAAAGCTCGGGTCGAATAGAGCTTGGATCATTTTGAGGTAGGTGATGGCTTACAATTTCGGTGAATGTTGTATATTCTTGTACTCATATCTAAGTGATTGTATGAATTACATTGCTTAGGGAAGTTGTGTAGGATGTCTAAGGTTCCTATTTTATAGTCTGTGGTTTGAACGGTATTTGCTTGTTAGTTTACAAGTTGTGTGTTCATGTATTTGATTGTGGATTATTGACATTCGGTTGGCTTGGGTAACACACCTGGTACGGGTATAACAAATGGTTGGCACGGGTACCACGCCTTGTATGAGTATAACAAATGGTTGGCACGGTTACCATGCCTGGTACGGTTTACTTTTGTTGCATCATTGTATTGTTATTATTGTGTTACATTGATTGATATTGGTTCCATGAGTGGACCGGGCTGCTTATTAAAATGTGTTATTGGTTTGGTGGTCCTTGAGAGGCCAGGGAAATTCTGGCTAACTGTTGTGTTGGTCTTGGTTTAGGCCGGGTTGTTCATTGATATTTGTGTTGGTCTTGGTTTAGGCTGGGTTGATTCAAGGTACATGTGTGTAGTCTAGAGGGGATCCCAGAGTGGGTCTAGGCTAGACGGAAAGGTATAGTTAATGGTATATGGTTGTGGCTTAGAGTTAGGTGGTGGATTCATGCGGGAACAGGCTAAGTGGAGACTGATAGTCTAAGTGTGACTGTGGTTATTTATGCATGTTTTCCATACCTTATACTTGATATTGTTGTGCTGTTATACACTGTTTATTTGAAAACTGGCTGATGATCCTACCAGTACACAGTGGTGGTGTACTGATACTGCACTTGCTTGTATTTTGGTGAGTACAGGAAATCTTCCAGCGACTGAGACGCGACCTCACCTTTAGCGTCGATGATTCCTGACTTTCAAGGGTGAGCTGCTTGATTCGAGCTACCTTGGGTTATCTTTAGAGTTTCAGTCCACTTTTTTTGGACTTAAAACTACTTCGTATTTTCTTTTGGGGTTGCATCCCTGTATTCTAGATATTGGTGTTGATGTTTGGTATAACGACTTTCAGTTCCTAGTTGGGATTTTCCGCAGGTTAATGATTATGCTATAGTTTTTGCTTATTTTGATTGCTAGTTTACTTTATATTGCTGGTTTTAGGCTGTTAGTCTAGGCAAAGGGTTGAACTCTATTGGTTCACTCATTCGGGAGTTGGGTGGGTGCCACTCACGATGGGTTGGGTCGTGACAAACAACACATAAAGAACGAGTCAGATCTTAGCTTAGAATTAATTGGGGTGTTACAATATCTCCCCCTTGGGATCATTCGTCCTCGAATGAAGACTAACTAAGGTGAGATGGTAGGGAAAGAGCTGCAATCCCACCAATTGATTTCTAAAAGCTTGAATATTGACATGGTAACTGATTTTTGATTGAAATATCAACTGAGCTATATTCGTGAGACCTGTACGTATACTGAGAGCATAAGAACACTGATGGGATACAAAACTGAATATCCAACCTTGTAACTGGTCTGTATTGAGAGTAGGGACTCAACTGAAACTCATTGAGAACGAAAGCATCCTTAGAATTCCCAATTAAGTGAAAGGAACATAAAACTGAGAGGAGTAGCTGTATGAGAAGACTATTCTCTCCTAACTGAACTTAGTGCCAAGAACTGAACTGAATGTAGGACCTTCTAGCCTTAGGAATGATAACCGACAAGTCTGAACTAATATTATATGAGAAGTCTACTATCTTGCTAGCTGAAGCTACTGGGCATAAGGTATGAGCACCCTGAGCAGGGAGTAAGAATGATACTATTCCCGCCTTACACAATACAGTTGACTGCTTTTAAGATTAGGAGAACCTTTTAACTACACTAACTCCTCTAAATACCATACGGAAAAGGGCTAAAAATACCCCTAGACTATATGAAAAGGTTTTAAAATACCCCTTGTTCATCTATTTGGCTAAAAATACCCCTCAATCCATCTTTTTGGCCCATTTTTACCCTTAAAACTAACATCCCTTTTTTCTATTAATTTTTATTATTACATTATTTATTACGTGGCAATTCTCTATTGGATAAAATTAAAACCCCAACCCACCAAACCTTTTCCTCCTGCCCCGACCCAATTCCAATGCCCCATGACCCAAACCCATTTAAAAAAATTCATTAGCACACAAAATTATACATCTCTCTTTCACCTGAAATTGATCCCACTTTTTTCTTCTTATTCAAAGCTTAAAATTCAGGTATTTTGAAGGCTAAAATTCTGGCTCAAACATACTCCAAAATGGATATACGTTTAGAGAGATGCTGCGAAAATCTACAACACAACACTGATAATAATGATCCCGAGAGCTCGAAGAGAGACCAAATACATGTGATATCAATGTTCTGATTAATCACTACTAAATACATATGATTCCACTCTTATCTAAGGTAGCCAAAGGTTTACCAAGATCACTCCATGGACAATAACGTATTAGGGATGTGTGTTCTTTCAATTAGCTTACCATTTTAGCATTGATATCGACCAAATATGAACAAGTCCATAAACAGAACTAGCAGTAACATAACTGTCATCTGCAATGATACAGGATCAGCTCCAATTAGATGCAATTCGATTTGCATTTGCTCTGAAATTGCCACAAATTTCTACCATCAACAAGACCGAAATGAATACTCTTATTATAGTAGAAATCAGGACATTTTAGCCGAATTTTAGCCTTGAAATTGCTGAATTTAAGCTTTAAAGAAGAAAAAAATGGGATTATGTTCAGGTGAAAGAGAGATGAATAATTTTGTGTGCTAATGAATTTTTTTAAATAGGTTTGGGTCATAGGGGCATTGAATTGGGTCGGGGCAAGAGGGAAAAGTTTAGTGGGTTGGAGTTTTAATTTTGTCCAATAGAGAGGTGCCACGTAATAAATAATAATAATAAAAATTAATAGAAAAAAGGGATGTTAGTTTTAAGGGTAAAAATGGGCCAAAAAGGTGGATTGAGGGGTATTTTTAGCCAAATAGATGAACAAGGGGTATTTTTAAACCTTTTCAGATAGTCCAGGGGTATTTTTAGCCCTTTTTCGAATACCAAATTTTCCATTTGCAAATAAAATTCTCATCGGTGCATATATAAATGCTGAGGTCTGAGCCTAAATACCTTCTTTCACCATGTTCAAGCCTATCTCAACTAAATCTCTTGCATCTAGAGTAATCTCTCAAGAATGGTATTACTTCTTATCACGAAAATCAACTAACCTTGAGTTAGAATCAATGGGTCACTAGTCGCCCAAAGCAAAGTCCCACATGTATTTCATCATGAAATTCAAGCCTATCACTATGACCATATTATGGCTTCTTTGTAGCAGACACTATCTAAGACTTCTATCTTTTTCCCTAGCATATCTAGAATATGTAACTACAAGAACATCTACAAAATTCACACTAACCTTTCTCATTAACTATAACACATGAACATTCCTTATCTTGTTTGTCATCCACACCTAGAAGCTAAGGTGGAACCAGTTCATCAAAAGAGAAAATCCACTACTTCCCATATAAGATACTACTTAGCTCTCTTAACTAACACCTATGACAACATAAGCAAATATCACCGAAGGAATAGAGTAGAAGCATGAGCATCACGCATGAAAGAATTTTGATCAGTGTTGACTTACACTTTGCATGATCTAGCGACTCAAGGTGAGGTTTGAGAAGTCAAGTGCAAATTCCTGAGTGTCTCACATACTGGACATTTGAAGAATGGTTAAAGTAAGGAAATAATAAGCACGAACAGTTCAAGAAATCTAGTCTGAGCATATACAAGATGTAGCATGGTTTCATTAGTCATTAAGACATATCTTGAAGTCTGAACCGAGTACATAGAACTGAGCATACTCTAAGGCATGAGTTTACATATAAAACGAGCCTCATGGTATAAAGCTGGGATTCATAGTATCGTAGAGTAAGACTGGAACTGCTATCTAGAGCAATTTTTGTTGTTCTAGGAGCTGATCATGGACGTGAATCTTTAGGAAGTGCATGAACTTGTTTATAAGTATGGCACAAATACATCTGAGTATAGTGTCATTTTGACTGAGTGCTAGGAAATCTTCTGGAATAAGAGTGGGTCGATATCCCATCATAGCCCTTTCTAGAATTGTATACTAGTTGAGTCGCAAGGCTTGACTTGGTTCTTCATTCTATCATCTCTCCACTTAGCTCAAAAGTCACCCCTCTAAGCCTGCAAATCTCTCTCCCAAACTGGGCTATAATCAGTTAACTCTTGTGAGGTCAGGGTACAACTATACTCTTGGATGCCAAACTCTCCCTGATAGGCTAAACTGAAGATGCTAAACCCTTGCTAGGTTTTCTTCTGAGACATTTCTTAGCTTCCTCTTTACCCTTAAGGCTATCACATAACTTATTACTCTTCCCTCAATGCCAAGGGACTTATCAACCCAATTCTCACTTATTGATACATGACTATTGATACATACCTCATTCCATCACTATCCTAATCTTATAAATACTATACTTCTGAAGTTGTAAACCTAGATCTAGGGTCATTCTACTACTTATGGCCCATAACATCTCAATTCACACTAACTCTTGAGTGACTATACTACCCAAGTGCTTAGAAAACCATACTTTTCGGCTAAGGGTGCCATTCTTAGAAAGGTTTCTGGAAGAGGGTCTGAGAGTACATTCTACCATAGGCTGAACTGCATGAGTGAAAAAGGAAATATGCTTTCTGATAGGTAGACTATAACGCATTAGAGGGCTCCTCTCAATTCCTTGTGCAGTCTCTTAACTTTCAAATGACTCTATCTGAGAGCATCTCACTGATAGAATCTGAACATAACTATTTCCACCACCTCGAAGATGAGGCATGGTTGGAGGAATTGGAGAAACATATGAATCTGTATACACTTCATAAGGAACAGTTGAACTGCATGATTTGGAGTATGAAAGAAGTGAAACATTTTCTAAATGCCTTGTAGCCTCCTGATTATAAATGTGGTGCACAACACACCCATAAGTAAGACTCTACTAGACACGACTTCATAGACACCCTAGGAAACTTGAACTCCATGCTCTGATACCAAGTTTGTCTCATGCCCCGAGCCTACACCCTGGACATAACATGGGACCTGGAACCACAAGTGGCCCCAAGCTAACCATTCATACTGGAATCTCATGAACAACAGGATAAAACATATAAACTGAAAAATACAACATTTTTTGGAAGAAAGACTATGAAATAACTTGTTTAATAAATCACTAGTTAAAATATTTACAACACTGTATTGTAATAGAAAAGAAAATTAGAACTGAATATAACTGTTCTGATTGACTGTCTATGAAGCATCTACTAACACTGACTATAGTTAGCCGGGACATGAACCCCAGCTGTCTCTAATCAATGAATACTGACTGAGATAAATTTCTATGACTTCTAACTGACTAGAGTTCCTGAATAAGGAGAACTCATCACCTGCTGGTTGGAAGCTGTGATCTGTCTGACCATGATCCTGGGAGCTAGCACTAAAACCTGCATCATGAAAGGATGCAGCATAAGAAGGTATGCAATCAATACTTTGAATGTAGTGAGCATGAGAGATATGCACTAACTTTGAAATCATGAGAAAACATATATATACTGAAAACATTGCTGAACATTGGACTAAGTATAGATATCTAAAGATGCATAAGTCAAATTGTAGAACATAAGCTTTTTTTCTTAAGAGAGTATAAAACACTTCTGAGCTGTGAACTGTCAGATACATAGAATATAAGATAACTAAGCATGCTAAAAATACTGATAAGCTATTTAAAACTTTAAATTGAATCTGTAGTACACATGCCCAAACATAATATGCATAAAATCTGAAATGCAAGGGTATTCTAGAAAATATAATTAAAGTTGTAAAACTGAACTGAGGGCCTAATAAATAACTATTGAGTCTAATTCTGTGGGAAAGTTTGTTAACTGACATAAACCACATGAGCTAAATGTGGAGTCCGATGTATACGCCCCATTGGGAGGACCCAATATACCTTACCAGGGTATAGAGGCATGACTGGCGTGATCACTGGTTCTGATGCCCAACTGAGGGGCTAAATAAACCTACCGAGGCATGTAGTTCTGAGACTTTAGGTATGTTGAACCCTAGTCCAACTCGGTGCTAAGTACTACTCCCAAACTGAATACTGATAGCTCATTTAAAACTAAAGTTCTAGAATGCTGCATCATAACCGAATTTATCTAGATGATTTCTGAAAGACTGTATAATTGAAAACTATTCATAAAGCAGGTGGACATATCTAGATATCATACTAATCATGAAACTTACTAAGTTCGTAATCATTGATGGCATATGTTGAAATTTCATATTTAAAACATATTCTTGTAAAATATACTGATGGTAAGCTGAAGCCTGCTGAATCATGAGAAGTTTTAAAGAAAACATGTAGACTGAAAACTGACTAATTTCATACTTAAAATTGAATGCTAGAATCTAGTTTAAATTCTTAAGAAAACCAATTCTCATGAAAATACTATAATTTCAGGCTAAATTCTTGTTTTCTTAGAGTTCTTGTAAAAGCTCATGCAAGTCATTGACAATATGATACAAATCTTCTAAAATAGGATATAAATCATATAGAAATTATAAGAACTGGATTCTATAAAATTTAGCCTGATTGGGCAAGAACCCTAGTTTCTAACATCATAAAATTTGAAATTGAAGATTGAAATTTTGGGCATAAGGGCAAACTAAACCCTTATTGAATACCCACATACCTGTTTAATGGAGAATCTTGAACTGAATCTTGGAGGTTTGGAAGCTTTGGATAAGAACCCTAGTTGGAAGCCTGAGAGAACGCTCATATTTCTTTTCTTTTCTAACTTAGGATTTCTAATTGAGAGAATGAGGTAATTTAGTCGTAACTGCCTTTAAATCCCACTTAAAAGAGGCTAAAATGACTTATTATTGGAAGTAAAGTAAGTTGGGAAAAGTCTAAAATATTCCTGAGAAAACTAAGTAAAACTGCTAAAAAAACTCATCGTCGGGTTCCACGAGCATGAACCATGGCCCGTGGAATGGTCCATAGTCATGGTTTTCAAGCCATTATTTTAACCCTCTAAAACTGATCCATGAGTGGAGTCCACAAGCCGAGGACTGTTCCATGAGCCGTGGATCCCTCTCGTGGATTTTGACCCAAAATTTGGATTTTTTGGCTGATTTCCACTACTGGTTTTCACGGTACGTGGATTGATCCACGGGTCGTGGAACCAGTTCGTAGTTTCTGACAAAACTCCACTAAAATACCCATAACTTTTTACTCCAGACTCAAATTAATGCGCTGTCGATAGAGTTAAAAAGAAGACTCAAAAACCTAAAATTTGGTGGGTACTGGGCTACCTAACTCTTTATATTTTAGGAGTAATGATCATTTGAAGTTGACCCTAGTTTAGTCTTACATGAAAACTTAATCGGTTGGAAGGCTTTCAACTTAACTTTGAGCTAGAGGTTCTTTATGACTTTGATTCATATCTAATACACCTCCAAAACTTAAGAGTTGATCTTAATACCTAGATCCATACAAAATTTACCAGGTTCAGGTCTACCAACACATGAAGAATGGTTCATATGTTAGCTTAGAATTTTTTAGGGTGTTACATCCTAAAGAGAAAATATTTCATGTATTAATAAATAAAAACAATTAGTAATGACGTTGAAAGCACACCAGCTTTTGTTAGGGCAGTTGACAACATACACTACTATAAATATTTATGAAACATAGAGGGATATAAACAAGAAAATTTTCCTTAACCATAAAATATCATAACACACAGGAACAATACTTCAATTCATTTTCGAGAAACATTCTTGAAGGATCTTCTCGAAGACCATTTCTAGTATCCCGATTGAAAGTCCTGAAAGAGAGTGTTTCGACATACCGATGTTTTAATTTTTTTGATAGGAGAATATGAGAATGTGAGTTTCGAATGAGTAGAATATGAGGGCATATCAATGGATAAAAACCATATTTCATTTGTTTAAATTGAAACTCGTAGTAGTAAATAACTAGGTGAGTAATTGTGTCTTAATTAATATATATATATATTTATGGAATTGCATAAATGAAGGTGGTTAGTGAATGGGTGAGTGTTCTGGAGTAAAGTAAAAAGACACGTTCAAATATATTTAACGTCATTTGAGATTTCTTCTCCTAATATATTTATTTCAGCTATTTATAATTGGTTAAAATATAGTCGGTTGATTATATTACATGGCATATTTACAACTTATCAGAATAATGGTTGATCATCAACTAGGGTATGTTGACGTTCAACCAAATAATGAATCCTGATATTAATGTATTATGACCATCAACTTTAGTTAGTTGATGTTAAAACAAGGGATGATGACCTTACTATAATATCATGGTAGACCATCAACTAGAGTAATGTCACGACCTAAACCGCCGCGAGTGGCACCCACCCTAAACCTACGATGGGAGAACCAAATACCCAAGCCAATACTTAAATAACTAAGCAGCTAAAAGTCAGTTTGCATTAATTGAAGACAAGATTCATATCTAAACCAGTTAACAGAAAAACTTGCAGAATTAATTTCCCTAGAATCTGAAAGTCGAGTACCAAAATATGTAACATAGTCTAGAATATGGAGATGCAACCTCAATTAAATGGAATCTAAGTCTGATCAATGGACTAGAAAGAGTAGATGAATTCATGGTAGCCCAGAAGAAGAAGCTCACTCTTAGATTCAAGAAGCGTCCGTATCACAACTGAGGTCGCGCAGCAGCTGCTAGAATATGCCCTGTACTCAACAAAAGAAGAGCAAATACAATATCAGTACACAAAAACAATAGTGTACTGGTAGGATCATCGGCCAGTTCCAATCATACGAGATATGAACATATAACTATGACTTAGTAAAACATGAAAAACATGTATAATTCAAGTCAGTGAATATAGGCAAGACTCTCAGTCATCGACCCTGACTTAACAATCACATGAAACATGTCCAATAACCACAACAACAACAAACCCATATGAGATTCAACATACCTTTCAAGTAACCCAGACCACCCAAGGATCTCTAGGACATAATCTATAGTGTTTAACATGCAATCTCGGTCTACACAAGAATTATCCCAGCATTTAAATACACTGATTCGACCACTCATGGACCAATATGTAATAAATACATCACAACGAATAAACTCAGTTCACTCATGACCAACACACAGAAGAAAGATAACACATGTACCAGGCGTGGTACCCAAGCCAACCGATAGATATCCCGTACCAGGTATGGTACCCGAGCCAACCAATAATCTGTACCAGGCATGGTACCTGAGCCAATCAAAGAATCACAGATTTCACACAATCACAATCACAATGAAACACAACCCACAATTGTAAAGCCAACAAGTATTTTAGACAAGTTCATTGCATGAGATTGACAACAAGATATTATTTCACATTCATTCCCTTATTCCCTAAACACGTATTGTACAAGCAGTACTAATGTAATAGTTAACATGCACACATAATGTAATTGGAAAATGATTCAGCCATCACCTACCTCAACTCAAGCCAAATGCTTTACTAGACCGGAGCTTTCCCATTTCTTGAAGCTCTCTAGCTTGTTCTTGGTCTAAAATAATAACATATCACAAAATCAACCCAAATGACCTAAATATTCCCAGATTACATCTTAGTCCCAAACCCTAGGCCAAACTCATGATCATTCCACCCAACCTAGGGCTTTTTCACCAATAATTCACCTAGAACTATCAATTTTATGATTACACTAGCAAATTATGATAATATAATCATGAATAAATAGTTTATAAACAAAACCCAAGGTTTCTACACCTAACAATCCTTCGTGCACTAGATTTTTCATCTTTGGTCAAGACAAACCCTTCCCAAGGCCTGTAACTATCGATTCTAAGATATAGAAATCGAAGTACTAGATTTGGTGAATAAAGTACTTATCTTTACGAAGAATTTTGGTGGAAAATCAGTAGAAAATTCCCCAAATCACTTCTGCCTTTCCCCAAAATATTCTTGTAAAAGAATAAATATATTTGGGGAAGTTTATGCATTTACAGTGACTTATCCCATTGTAGAGGACCAATACCACTATAGCAGCACCATCGTAGCGGAAGCCGCCAATACCACTATAGCAGCACCATCGTAGCGGAAGCCGCCCGCTATAGCGGGGTTGGCCGCCCTTGACTCCCTCTATAGTGGGAATTTTTCTGCTATAGAAGCATCACCATAGTAGTGTGTCACTCGTTATAGCGGCTGACACACGACAAAAACTCAAAAATCCTCCCAATTTTTCCCATTTTACAATACACCTTCAAACCTTGATGTTCTAGACCAACCCCTTCACGTCAAGTTTGATATCGGGAGTTCTGCTCACCCGAATTCATTTTTAAAAAGTCCTACAAACTCCATAACGCCTTGGCTAATATAAAAACTAGTTCAAACCTACTAATTGTACCCAATCCTTTCCCAGATTGCCCTAAATCTCACCTCGCTCAGATTTTGTCCGAGATTGGCATAGCCCAAAATTTTCAACTCCCCAACCTGGAAGTTTTCTAACCCATTTTCTTGCACAAAAAGCTCACCCATAATGACGGGGAAGGTCATTATAACAGATACCAATTTTGCCATCGTTCATCCTAAATGATCAAATAAGAAAAAGATGAGCTAAATCGAGAAGAAGGTAGTACCTGAATCCTCAAACAAGTGAGGGTACTTGTCTTGCATATCCTTCTTGGTTTCCCAAGTAGATTCTTCAATCAGATGATGCCTCTATTGAATCTTCACCGATTTGATTTCCTTTGTCCTCAACTTTCAGACATCTCTATCAAGAATAGCAACTGGCTCCTACTCGTACTGAAGGTCCTTATCTAGTAAGACTAAATCCCATTTGATAACGTACTCACCATCCCTAAGGTATCTCTCCAGCATAGATACATAGAAAAGTGGATGGACTCTGGATAAACTAGGCGGCAATGCCAACCTGTAAGCTACCTGCCCCACACTTTTGAGAACCTCAAGTGGAACAATATACCGAGGGCTAAGCTCACCCCTCTTTCCAAACCTCATTATCTCTTTTATCGATGACGCTTTCAACAGAACCTGTTCACTAACCTGAAAAGATATGCCCCTTACCTTGCTATCATCCTACTCCTTCTGCCTGCTCTGGGCTGCCAATAACTTGGTTTGGACACCCCTTACTTTTTCTTGAGCTTCATTTACCAAATCAATGCCCAAAGGCTTCCCATTAACTTCGTCGAACCACCCAATGGGAAATCTATATTCCCTCCCATAAATTGCCTCGAATGGTGCCATGTCAATACTGGAGTGATAGCTATTGTTGTATGAGAATTCACACAATGATAAAAACTGATCCCAATGGACCCCAAAGTCAATCACACAAGCTCTCAGCATATCCTTCAACACCTGAATCATCCTCTTCGACTGACCATCCATTCGAGCATGAAAAGTTGTGCTAAAAGTTAGCTGGATGCCCAACTATTCGTGTAACTTTCCCCAGAACTTAGAAGTAAACTACATACTTGTGTCTAAAATGATGAAAAGGGCACCCTGTGTAACCTCACTATCTCCTTGACGTAGATCTTGGCCTGCTGCTGGGAGTTGTAATCCACCCTGACCGGAATGAAATGAGCTGACTTTGTCAGCCAGTCCATGATGACCCAAACTGAATCATACTTTCCCAAGGTCTTGGGAAGACCCACCATGAAGTCCATGACTATCCTTTCCCACTTCCCACTTCCACTCAGGAATGGGCATCCTTTGAAGCAATCCTGCTGGCCTTTGATGCTCATATTTCACCTACTGACTATTTTGACACTCAAAAATATATTCAACTATGTCCCTCTTTATCCCAGGCCACTAATAAAGTTTCCTCAAGTCCCGGTACATTTTGGTTATGCCCGGATGAATTGAGTACCATGAACCATGAGCTTCAGCTAACTCATTCTAAACCAAGTCATCAACCGAGGGACACATATCTGCCCTTTAAAACATAGCACCCAACACGCATCAAGTATGGCATCTGAGGCTTCCCCAGACACCACCTTATTTTGGAGCTTGTTCAATTGCACATCCTTAAATTGTTTGGCCTTGATTTCCTCCAAAAATATGGATTTAACCTCAATACTGGCCAACACTCCACCCTTTTCTGAAATGCCCAACTGCATGAACTTGGATGTTATAGTTTGAATCCCCCTAGCCAAGGGTCGCTTAGACACCCCCAAACAAGCCAAATTTCCCATGCTTACCACTTTCTAGCTCAATGTGTCTGCCACCACATTGGCCTTACCTGAATGATTCTGGATGGTCATGTCATAATCTTTCAACAACTCCATCCACCTCCTTTGTCTCAAATTCAAATCCCTCTGTGTAAACACATGTTGTAGGCTGCGATGGTCTGTGAACACTTCACACTTGACACCATAGAGATAGTGTCTCCAGATCTTAAGTGAAAATACCACCGCTGCCAACTCTAAATCATAGGTTGGGTAGTTCTTCTCATAAGGCTTCAGTTTCCTCGAAGCATAGGCTATGTATTCCTGTCCTGCATTAACACAACACCCAAACTGGAATATGAAGTATCACAAAATACAATGAAGTCCTTACCTTCCATCGACAGTGATAAAATACGAGTTGTAGTCAGAAGTGTGTTGAGCTTTTGGAAGCTCTCCTCACACTTGTTAGACCAAACAAATGGTACCTCCTTCTGAGTCAATCTTGTCAAGTGAGTAGCAATGGAAGCAAAGTTCTTCACAAACTGGCGATAATAGCTAGCAAGACCCACAAAACTCCTAACCTTAGTCATAGAGCTAGGCCGAACCCAACTCTTAACTACCTCAATCTTTTGGGGATCTACCATCACCCCTTTTTATGAGATCATATGCCCTAAGAAAGCAACCAAAGACAATCAAAATTCGCACTTCAAAAACATAGCATACAATTTATGTCCCCTCAAAATCCCCATAAGAATATGAAGATGCTCTCGATGCTCCTCTTTACTCTTGGAGTAAATCAAAATATCATCTATAAATACAACCACAAAGGAATCCAGAAATGACTTAAAAACACCATTCATCAAACTCATAAAGGCTGCCGACACATTGGTCAACCCAAATGATATTACCAGGAACTCATAATGCCTATACCAAGTTCAGAAAGCTGTCTTAGGTATATCCTCAGGCCTAATCTTCAGCTAATGATACCCTGACCTCAAGTCAATCTTTCAAAACATCGAAGCACCCTACAACTTGTCAAAAAGGTCATCTATGCGGGGTAATGGATACTTATTTTAGATGGTAACCTTGTTCAATTGCCTGTAGTCTATACACATCCTCATACTACCATCCTTCTTTTTCACAAACAAGACCAGAGAACCCCAAGGCAAAGCACTGGGATGAACAAATCCCTTATTTAAAAGTTTTGTAGCTGAGTTTTGAATTCCCTCAACTCTGTCGAAGCCATATGGTAAGGAGGAATAGAGATTGGGCGAGCGCCTAGCTCCAAATATATACAGAAGTCGATGTCCCTGTATGGAGGCATATCAGTCAAATTCGTAGAAAATATCTCCTAAAATTCAGAAACTATAAGGACTGACTCAATAGAAGAGGACTCCGCACTAACATCCCAAAGATGAGCCAGGAAGGCTGAACACCCCTTCCCCACTAACTTTATTGCTCGATAAATGATATGATCTTCGCTGGCTTAGGCCTGTACATACCTTCCCACTCTAGTCTATCCATACTCGGAATATCTAGAGTTACTGTCTTAGAATTACAGTTTAACATAGCATGATAAGGAGACAACCAAGTCATACCCAAAATAATATAAAAAATCTAGCATATCCAAAATAACTAAATCTACCCAAGTCCGAAAACCAACAAATACAACAAAGTATAAATGATACACATGGGTCACTATTATCGACTCCCCAACCGGAGTAGAAACATGAATAGGAGAATCAAGAACATTACAAATCAAGTCCTGACCTAAGGAACATCTAACAAATACATATGAATATGTGGAACCCGGATCAAATAAAACAAAAGCCATCCGATCACAGATGAGAATTGTACCTGTTATCACAGCATCAAACGCCTCGACCTCAGACTTGCCTGGGAAGGCATAATAATGGGCCCTATTGATAACGCTCAAACTACACCTCAAATTAACGAGGCGTAAGCGATCGTTGTCAAGTAAAGAACCCAACAAGGTTGGGGTCGAATCCCACAGAGAATATGGTGAAGATTAAGACTTTAGTGAATTAGTTGACTATTCGTCAATCGTTTCCAGTAAATAAAGGGGGGGTTTGTGTAAAATTTCGCAAACAAAATAAACAATTAACTTATGGAAATAATCAGTGAGAGAGAATGAACTAGGGATGTGTTCACCATGGCGTTGTAACAATGTCGATTCTAGGTTTAACCGGATTCTTTTTATATGCTTGTCACGATGTGATTGCGTCAATTGTATCGTCTAAACGTCTCTCGACCAAATAAACAAATTTCCTTTTATCTTCTTTCGATCTCAAAAAGATGTGCTTTTTAGCTCTCAATCCTAACATCAAGTAGACTAATCCAGTTACGGCATTAATCTTTAATACGAGAGTTGGTAGTCTCGAATCCTTGTCGTTAATCAATTTTTCCCGGTTTTAATCTCTTTACTCAAGCAAATTAAACCTAGGCATGTTCTAATGTTTGCAACCACTAGAAAACGTGACATAAAGTATGATTAACAACGTGACAATACATATATCGAACCCAATGCTACCCGGAATCTATATTACTACGTTTGCCATGGCTCCCACAACCCTAGTTGCGGGAGTTTTAGTTACTCATGCTCGATAAATAAGAGAAAATAGTTGTATTCATCATAAAAGGAAGAAAAGTCTTACAATATAATGAAAATAATCAATCTTCCAATATCCACGAACAAGAACACCAAGAACTCACGAACGAATCAAGACACGAATTCAAGAGAATGAACCGTGTTGTTGCTCTCAAAAACCAACCAAAAACGTGTTTAAACTAATGGGAGCATAATCTCTAACATAAACCTAACATAGGGTATTTATAGGAGTCAAAGAAACCAAATCCAAAACGGGCTAGGAATCCCCAAAAACGCGGGTCGCCGCCTGAGTCACTGCCTAAGCGTGACGGTCAGGCTGACGGACCGTCAAGGCAGTGACGGACCGTCGCCTGGACCGTCACTGCTAGGCAGTGGTTCAACCTGGAGGTCTGCCTTGGTGTGACGGTCCCAGTGACGGACCGTCACATGTGTGACGGCCCGTCACTCAGGCCGTCACTCTTAGGCAGAACTTCGTTTTTCTCGTATTTTCTTCCGTTTTCGTGTTTGCTTCCATTTCCTACAAATACAACATAAAAACATCACAAACAACAATGGTTGCTTGAAAACGTGCGATTGTTCTTAGTAAAAAGGAGTCGAAAGTGGCGTAAATTAGCGTCACATCAACACCCTCAACTTAAAACGTTCGCTTGTCCTCAAGCAACATAACATAAAACAATAATACGACTCTACTAAGAACACAAACTCATGTCTATAGCAATTCATGTTCATTCAAACTTATTCAATTAAATCATGCTCCCTTGTAACACACGAATGTATGAAACACTAACTTGCAAGGATCCAAACATGTCATTCCGATATGATAGAACATTATGCATACACACCCGCAGCTATTCTAACAATCAATAGACAATATAGCCATCTTGGTGCCCTCACCACAAAGAAATCCCACACACAAGATTTGGGACTAGGTAAGCGCTCACACTCACAAACGATTTCAAACAATGCACATGCGATACCATAGGCTTGCCCTTACTATTCTATTTCAGTTCTTCAGAAAGCCGCTCAAGATCACTACAGGACTTGTTTTGGCTTGTAATGAGGCTTCAGGTGCAGGTAGGATACATTTAGGGGTTAGTGACTAAGCCCTCCTTAGAACCATTTACATCTTATCACCACATAACTTCACTTTATCCATCCTTAGTCACCTTTTTATTTCCTTGATTCTAGATACAGGTGCGGCCTCTTTATTGACAATTTTTTTTCGTTTCTTTTTCGATCTTTTTCATCTTTCTTTATTTTTCTTTTCTTTTCTTAGGCGCACACCCGGATTTTCATTCTATTCAACAACAATCCTCTCCATC
This sequence comes from Jaltomata sinuosa, assembly GCA_003996215.1. Classification (NCBI taxonomy): domain Eukaryota; kingdom Viridiplantae; phylum Streptophyta; class Magnoliopsida; order Solanales; family Solanaceae; genus Jaltomata; species Jaltomata sinuosa. The sequence continues at coordinate 272,082 of QJPP01000078.1, forward strand.
CTCTTTTTCTTCTCTTTTACCACTGTAGTAGCCACCCTCAACTTAGGCTGATTGCCTACGTCAAGGTGCACAATGTCCATTGGTAGGACCAGGGCCAAGATAGGGATTCAAAGTTAAACAGGAATGGTGACAGGTTATTGAAAGAATAAGGTCAATTATGGCTTAAACAGGGATCAAAAGGGATTATTTGTATTTGGACGGTCATATAGGCTAAGTGGACTGCATCAAAAAGGGCCTGTGATCCTTTCCTAAGCAACCAAACTTCAAACTTAACAAAATAGACCGGGCAAGTTCTAGATGCATGCACAGAGTAAGAATTTATGACAATAAATCTCACACACTCTTAGCACCAAGAAACTATATCGCTGCCAACTATCAAACAACCGCTCGGCTTAAGCATACTCATTCTAATCATATTCACACAATGACATTCAAGGATCCAGACAGTCAATTGTTTCAACATAAGCTCAAAACCAGAAAATTTTTCAAGGGGCCTCGTTTTTAGACAAGAACAACGCATGCTTGCTATAGACACTAAAAAAAAATTTAAAACAACAACCTAAACATGCCGGTTCTACTAGATAGCACACCGTAGGGAAAAGAAATCGGCAACAAAAACCCTCGGTGGTGACTCACAGGTTTCCCAACACCCTCAACTTAGACTCATGCATTGTCCCCAATGCATACATATGAAAACTAAAAGCTGTGAGAATAAAGGAATACCTGTGAAGTCGATATGACTCAGAATCTGGAATGATGTTGGAGACCGCCTGGGTCTCCAAAACAAGAGAACTCAATGGAGTGTGGCGTTCCAGCTTCCTCTTTGGGCTCCATCGCTAGTCGCGACAACTTCTTCGCTCTTTCTTTGCAGATTCTCTTGCGGTGTTTTCGTTTTCTCGATTTACTTTCACCGCCTGCCTCTACATATCTACGCTCTCGCGCCATACTTTTTACAACAGCTAGAGTCTCGACCAAACACTTCTCCTCAAGGTGCACATCCGCAGGAGGTTCCTCAATGGCATTCATGACCGCGACCACTCTCATGTCACTTGGTCGCTTCATCAGCTTGGTTACATCAAACTTGACCAATTCATTGTTCAATCGGAAGGTCAGCTCGTTTTTCTCCATGTCAACCAACACTCTCGCCGTAGCTAACAATGGTCGCCCCAAGATGATAGGAACTTCAAAATCTACTTCGCAATCCAGGATCACAAAGTCAGCAGGGAAGATAAGCTTACCGATCTTCACTAGCACATCAGACAATACTCCAACAGGTCGTTTTATCGAACGATCAGCCATCATCACTCTCATGGACGTTGGTTTAGGAGGTCCCAAACCCAATTTGTCATACACTGCTAGCGGCATCAAATTTATACTAGCCCCAAGATCACACATAGCTCTTCCGAAGTTGAGCTTCCCGATGGTACATGGAACAGTGAACGCACCTGGATCTCCTTTCTTTTCCACTAATGATCTAGAGGAAATAGCGCTGCAGTGATGGAGGTTGTCTTCCGGCTCAAAGCTTACCGTCCGCTTCTTTGTAATCAAGTCCTTCATGAACTTGGCATAACCGGGCATTTGTTCTAGAGCTTCCACCAAAGGTATGTTTATCGAATTTTCTTTCAACATGGTCACGAAGTTCAGGAACTTGCCATCGTCAGCTTTCTTTTTCAAACGCTGTGGGAACGGAGGTGGTGGTCGAGGCATCATCGTTGGAAGCTTTTCAGCTTCCTTACATTTATTCGCAGGCTTTGGAATGTCCTCTTCCTCTACCGCCTGATCATCTTTTGCAGCCTCACCTTGTGCATGAATTACCGGATGGGATTCCGGTAATATTTTTCCGCTTCTAGTGGTGATTGCCATGCAGCTTGCGTCATTTTTCGGATGGGTGGTGTCGCTCGGCAAAGTACCCGGTTTCCTTGGGTTTAGAGATGCCGAGATGTGACCCACTTGCTGCTCTAGTTGCTTGATAGCGGTTGAGTGTGACTCCACTACCAGACTCAATGATGATAACTCATTCCGCATTGCCTTTACCCCAGAGTCAGTCGATTCCACCTTAAGCAGCATCTTCGCCATCATATTCTCAAGTTTGGATGTCTCAGCCTCGCTGCCTGCTTTGTCCCGATTGCTAGGTGGTATATACAACCCACCTCTATCGGTGTTGTTCCTCCAGCTTCCTTGGTCGCGATTTTTGTAGCCACCATTCTCATAGTGGTTTGGATAGTTCCGACCTTGGTTTCCTTGGCCATTGGCCTGGAAACCCCCCACATAATTCACGTCCTCAGTTTCTATACCTTGGGAACTGGCAACCTGTACCTTCTCCATACTTCCTGACGTCAAGTGCTTTGTCAGGAGATCTAACTGTGTTTTCAGGTGCGCCATGTCTTGGTCGCGTTCCTCCTCTTTCCTACGCTGCTCAGCTGACATACCAACTGTGTAGGTGCTAGCTGCAACCTCTGAATCTCGTGTATGCCAGGCTCTGTTGGTCTTGGTGAGCCTGTCCAACGTAGTTGTGGCCTCAGCAAAAGAAAGTCCCATGAATGCACCACCTGCTGCGTTGTCTAACGTCGGCTTTGTAGCCGAATTTAATGCCCTATAGAATGTCTGCATCAAGACGTTGTCGGCCAATTGATGGTTCGGGCACTGTGCCAGCTTCTTCTTAAATCGCAACCAAGTCTCGTGCAGTGCTTCGTGTGGTTGCTGCCTGAAGTTACTAATCTCATCCCTCAACTGTATCATCCGAGAGGGAGGAAAGAACCTTTCTAGGAAAGCTTCTCTCAACTCTCCCCACGTTGCGATAGAGTCGGGGGCCAATTCTGTCAACCACAATGCTGCCTCATCAGACAGAGACAACGGAAACAACCTGAGCCTGATCGCTGTCTGACTCACGCCTGGCAGCTCGAATGATTTGCATATGCCCACGAAGTTCATCAAGTGCTGGTTTGCATCGTTGCCAGCAACACCGCGGAACACTCCTCTCAAGTTCAACAGCTGTATCATCGTGCTAGTGATGTTGAACTTGGCTCCGGGCGGTAGCGGTGGAACAATAATGGCGCCCGTCGCGCCAGCTCCATCTAAATCAAGCTCATCATCATTCCGTGCACCATCGTCCTGCAGACCACCAGCATTCAGGTTTTGTTGGGCCTGCAGTTCAGCAGCGAGCCTTGCTGCCTCTAGTTGTGCGGCCATGTTCTGCCTCAATGTTCTAGCAAGTTCGGGGTCGTAAGGTATAATTTGTTTCCCCGAACTTCGGGTATTATGCATGCACAACTTTGTACCCTGTCAAAACAAAAACAACAAACAAACGTAAAGCAGGAAATTATAACAAAAAGTCAAATAAACACACCAGACTTAATCAAAAACCGTATTCCCCGGCAACGGCGCCACTTTTTGATAACGCTCAAACTACACCTCAAATTAACGAAGCGTAAGCGATCGTTGTCAAGTAAAGAACCCAACAAGGTTGGGGTCGAATCCCACAGAGAATATGGTGAAGATTAAGACTTTAGTGAATTAGTTGACTATTCGTCAATCGTTTCCAGTAAATAAAGGGGGGGTTTGTGTAAAAAATCGCAAACAAAATAAACAATTAACTTATGGAAATAATCAGTGAGAGAGAATGAACTAGGGATGTGTTCACCATGGCGTTGTAACAATGTCGATTCTAGGTTTAACCGGATTCTTTCTATATGCTTGTCACGATGTGATTGCGTCAATTGTATCGTCTAAACGTCTCTCGACCAAATAAACAAATTTCCTTTTATCTTCTTTCGATCTTAAAAAGATGTGCTTTTTAGCTCTCAATCCTAACATCAAGTAGACTAATCCAGTTACGGCATTAATCTTTAAGACGAGAGTTGGTAGTCTCGAATCCTTGTCGTTAATCAATTTTTCCCGGTGTTAATCTCTTTACTCAAGCAAATTAAACCTAGGCATGTTCTAATGTTTGCAACCACTAGAAAACGTGACATAAAGTATGATTAACAACGTGACAATACATATATCGAACCCAACGCTACCCGGAATCTATATTGCTACGTTTGCCATGGCTCCCACAACCCTAGTTGCGGGAGTTTTAGTTACTCATGCTCGATAAATAAGAGAAAATAGTTGTATTCATCATAAAAGGAAGAAAAGTCTTACAATATAATGAAAAAATCAATCTTCCAATATCCACGAACAAGAACACCAAGAACTCACGAACGAATCAAGACACGAATTCAAGAGAATGAACCGTGTTGTTGCTCTCAAAAACCAACCAAAAACGTGTTTAAACTAATGGGAGCATAATCTCTAACATAAACCTAACATAGGGTATTTATAGGAGTCAAAGAAACCAAATCCAAAACGGGCTAGGAATCCCCAAAAACGCGGGTCGCCGCCTGAGTCACTGCCTAAGCGTGACGGTCAGGCTGACGGACCGTCAAGGCAGTGACGGACCGTCGCCTGGACCGTCACTGCTAGGCAGTGGTTCAACCTGGAGGTCTGCCTTGGTGTGACGGTCCCAGTGACGGACCGTCACATGTGTGACGGCCCGTCACTCAGGCCGTCACTCTTAGGCAGAACTTCGTTTTTCTCGTATTTTCTTCCGTTTTCGTGTTTGCTTCCATTTCCTACAAATACAACATAAAAACATCACAAACAACAATGGTTGCTTGAAAACGTGCGATTGTTCTTAGTAAAAAGGAGTCGAAAGTGGCGTAAATTAGCGTCACATCACCTATCATTTATCCAGGCGACCTCTTTAGCCCGATGCACCACTCCCCTCCCCTTGTTACCATTAACTCTATGTCCATGGCCTCCCTGATTATTACCTCACCTACCCTATGGACGTCTCTTCCTATTGCCACCTCCACCTGCTAGAACCATAGCCTTAGTTTGCTGCTGCACCTGATTACCTGCTTGCCTTAGAGGGCACTCTCTTAAAATGACCCAGATCACCACAATGGAAACATCCACATTCAAGAGAGGGACTGCTGGCAGAAGAATAAGAAGCCCCCTAGCCTCTAGGAGCTATAGACTGCTGAATGGCCCCTGAATGACCACTTGTAGAAGTTGTCAAGGCTGAATAGATAGGACGAGCCAAATGAATCTGCTGGCTAGGACCTCTGGAGTAAGAACCACTATAATTACCCATAATCCGGGACTTCTTGGCTAGTACCTTAGCCTACCCAACTTGCTTAACCCCCTCCAGTTTCTTCACATAGTCAGTCACCTCATTAAAACTCTTCCATGCAGAAGTCATATAAATGGATAGAACTTGCAAGTCAGTATTCAAACCCTTAATATACAAATGAATCCTGTCTTCCTCAGTGCCCAATAGTTGGGTAGCATAGCGAGACAAGGCAAAAAACTTAGCCTTATAAGCTACAACAGACATGCTGCCATGTTCAAGGGCCAAAAAATCATCCTTCTTGCGATCCCTGAGAGTACGGGGCACATATTTTTCTAGAAACAAGACATGAAATTGGGACCATGTCATCGGAGGCAAAGCTGATGAATGACACTCCAAATGAGCCCTCCACCACTGCTTGGCCTCACCCTGCAGCTGAAAAGTCACAAACTCCACCCCATGCTGCTATACAATACCCAACTTATGCAACCTCTCATAACAATCCAGAATAAACTCGAACGCATCCTTATTCTCTGTACCATGAAATAATGGAGGTTTCAGCTTTAAGAGCTTAGTCAATAACTCATGCTCAGTCCCAGTCATGACAAGGCCTAGTACCGGATAGAGGAATGCATCTTTCCCCAAAGCTTCATCCATCCTGGGAGCTATGGTAACAACAGGATGAGCACCCGAAACCTGAATCGCTGGCAGAGTCCAGGACTTCACTCGGATGAATCCTCCCTAGTTCCATGGTTCCAAGGCTGAGGAGGATCCGCAGGAGTTCCTTGATGACATCCAGAAAGTGATAGAGATCATGGGTGTCACTCCAATTGAAAATAAAGACTTGGCTACTTATTAGTTGAAGGGAGTGGCTCACACTTAGTATAAGCAGTGGAGGGAAGCTACGGGTACACATGCAGGCTCGGTAGATTAGGATCAGTTCATGACTGCAATCTTAGACAGGTTCTTCCTACTTGAACTAAGAGAACCCAAGGTTTAGGAGTTCATAAATTTGAGGCAGGGCGATATGAGTGTGAAGGAGTATTCTCTTAAGTTTACTCAGCTTTTGAAATATGCTCCGACAATGGTAGCTGACCCCGGAGCCCATATGAGCAAGTTTGTATTGGGTGTTTCCAAAGATGTGGTTAAGGAATGTAGAATGGCTATGCTAGTGAAAGAGATAGATATCTCCAGGTTGATGACTTATGCCCAACAGATTAAGGAGAAAAAGGTCAAGGAGAGGGCAAAAAAGAATAATAGGGAATAAACATGTAGTTTTAGCTATTCTCAGCAGAGGTTAGATCATGTAAATGGTTCTCAGTTCTAACAAAAATCTTCAGCTCCAACCCCATCCTCTGCTAGTGCCCTAGTGCCCAAGTTTAGACAGGATTAGTGGGATAGGGCACCGGGATCTAAGTGTAACGACCAGATCTATCATTATTCTAGAAAACCACGATATCGCAAAACCTCGGGAATAATTTTTAAAATATTTTGTATTAAGAGGGGTTGATGAGACAAAAAAATTTACAATTTTGAAATTTGAACCGAGTTGATGTCACTCCTCTATAGTGGTATTTATTCCTCTATAGCAGGGTGATGGAAGACAGTAGCCTGTTATATGATTTTAAATAAAAAACTTCTCCTCCTCAGTTGGAAAAGGTATGAAGGTTACTCAAAAAACCCTCCTAAGCTGCTCCAAGGCTTGGGATCTATGAGGAGGAGGAATTCTGGCTAAAGAGACGTGGAACCACGGATTTCAGACTCACCATCCGGTAGGAAACGCCTTCATGGAGCCAGAAATTGCATGGTGCAGTTGCTTGGCATCCAGGTAGGCTAGGTTTTTTTTATTGAGTAGATTGACTCATTCCATTTCCTACTTGTTGTATAGTTGAAAAGGAGAATCCATGCTTAGGCCTTCAGGCATGAAGTCTGGTTAATTATGGTGTGGTTGTGTTCTGAACTAGGAAATGGTTGAGTTGGAGTATTGTGTTGTCATGTCCTAGGCTGTGTATGCATTTAGGTATGGCCTGATGATAGAATTCAGGGACAAGGATGTCGGGAAGGTTTGTAAACCGGAGATGCTTGGGTAACTATATGGTTAGGTAAAAAGTTGAATCTTTGATAAGGGTTCGAGATAATGAATAGAATAATAAAAGCGGCTGAATCACCAAGGTTAAAAGGTGTATTCCCCATATTGTAGTTATCTAAAAAAAAGTTCAAAAATTAATGTATCTACTAAATATGTGTTGAAAAGGGGTGAACGGGGGTTGGTCTTCAGACGGGATCTAAGGTTGAGTTATGTACTCGGGGTAAGGGTAGGTGATGGTTATTGTTTCCCTTATGCATTATATGTTCATGTGCTATTGCTTAAGTATTTTACGAGTGCATGCTTATGGAGTATTTATATGAATGTCTAAGTATCCGGTTATCAGTCTTTTGAAATGAACTAGGTGCTATTGTTTGTTGGTCTACAAGTGTTGATTTGTTCATTGTTTGTGACTGTTGGATTTCTGTGTGATATTCGATTGGCTCGGGTACTACGCCTGGTATGGAATAACAAATGGTTGACTCGGGTACCACGCCTGGTATGGGATACTAAATAGTTAGCTTGGGTACCACGCCTGGTACAGGATATTAAATGGTTGTCTCGGGTACCACACCTGGTATGGGTTTATTTTATTGAATTGTTGCATTCTGATGATGGTTCCATAAGTGGACCGGGTCGTGTTTCTGAACTGTGATTATTTACATATGGTCTTTGAGAGGCCGAGTTATTATATTTGATTGTGAGTTTGGTCTTAGTGTAGACTGGGTTGCATGTTTAACACTTAGGTGTTGTGAGGGGGATCCCGGGGTAGGTCTAAGCTATGTAACATGGAATGTTTATTATTTATTATTAAATGTTATCAATGGTTGTGAAGTGGATTACATGTGGTTGATGAGTTGGGAGGAAGACCGAGAGTCTGGCGTGGTATTGCTAGTTGGTATTATCATGTTAGGGTTTTGTCTTAGGGACCCCTAAGAGGTCTGAAATACTTGTGTATGTGGTTGGTCTGGGTTGGCAGCTACGGGTTGTTTCTGGGTGCTTAGTCATAGGGGTTGGTTGAGTAGACAAGGTGGCAGTCCGGGTCTGGACTTAGTGGTTGGGCTAGCGCTAGGTGACTTAAGAAGTTAAGGGTTAATGCGACTTGGGAAGTCTAAGGATTAAGGTGACTTGGGAAGTCTAAGGATTAGGGTGACTTAAGAAGTCATAGGTGTTGAGGGTATAGCTAGAGAGGGGAGTTGGTAGTGGAAGGGTTAGGAAGGCTTGGGGGTCAAAGCGGATTGGGTAAAGGTGGAGGTTAAAGGAACAAAGTATTATAGTTTAAATGTGTATTTTTCCTTGATTTCTTATATGATGGTAAGAGTGGATTCGGGTCGACTGATGATTTCTACCAGTACGTGTGTTTGTACTGATTCTACTCTTGTTATACCTTTTTGGGTATAGTCTGGTTGCAAGGTTGGTGATGTTTCATAGGTACACGATGATGGAAATCTCCAACAGCTCCTACTTCTTGTTTTTTTGGTGGAGTTGTGTCCTTTTACATTTTATTGTAATACTCTTCTTAGTAGCTCTTGTATCGGCTTACACTAGAACCTAGGGAGGGTGTATGCATTTTAAAAAGAGGTTTTTCTGCATTATATTGTAAATAAACTTCTTGTATCAAAAAGGTTTATTTCATGTTTTACTTCTTTTTCAGCATTGCCTGTTGGATCGTGTGGTAAGGGTTCTCCTATCTAGGTAGATTAGAGTAGGTGTCCGCATGGCCCGGTAGTTGGGTCGTGACAAATGGTATCAGAGCCTAGGTTACCAGTCTCGCAGTACAAGAGCAAAATGTTTAATAGAGTCCTGCGGATTGGTGTGTTGACGTCCATATCTAATCTTTGGGAAGCTATGAAGCATTCTAGGAAACATCTCTCTTCTTCTTTCCTTTTCATGCGGTTGTTTACTTGCGTGTATGAGTTGAGTCCAATTGGTATCTCTCGATTATAATTGGTATCTTGACAAGGAAAAGAATGTCATTTGACTCCGACTGTTATGAAACAAGCCACAGAAGTTGGAACCGAGAAGGTTCTAATTGGTATCTGGCCTGATAGGCTGTGGTAAGACATGGACGATCGGTTAATGGTCATCTATGGGATGAATAGGGAGTAAATTATTTGATTCAATTTTGTTATAGCTTAAAACTAAATTTTTTGTGTGTTGCAATGCTCGTGTGACTTACTTGGTTGGTATGTGATTGGTTGCCTTACTGTGAATTTGTAGGTCTAAAGGTAGTCATAATTTGAATTGGTATGATTGGCTTGTGATGAAATGCTATGTGTGTGGAGTTAAAATTTCATGTTATTTTTGGAAAGGGACTCATCGTTGATTAAGGTGGTGAGGGGAAAATATTTACTATTGTAGGGAAACTTCGATTTCAGGACAGTTGGGACTTGGTTGGGAACCATAGGAACAATGGGATTATCCCTGCAGGATAGGGGGAGGTGTCATTGTGATTAATTTTCTTGTGAAATTCCTTTATGATTGGTGATAATTGGATGCTAAGTTTGATCTTTGCATTGCCAGGATGGTCTTGGGAGTGGTTTAAGACCATGGCAGGATTGACGGGGTTGGACAATAATAATCGGGAAGGGGGATGAGTACACTTGCTGAAAATTTTGAGTTTCTGGATTGTTATCATCGAGACCGCTATAGCAGAACTTCACCGCTACAGCGATCCCGCTATAGCAGGATTTTTATTGCTATGGCAGTGATGTGCCACCATTTTACGGTACTTTCGACTCCTTTTAACTAAGAACAATCGTACGTTTTCAAGCAACCATCGTCGTTTTTGATGTTTTTATGTTATATTTGTAGGAAATGGAGACAAACATGGAAACGGAAGGAAATACGCGAAAAAGAGCATTCTGGATAAGAGTGACGGTTCAGGTGACAGTCCGTCAAGGGTGTGACGGTCCGTCACCCAAACCGTCACACCAAGGCAGCAAGTGAGGCAGTCCACTGCCTAAGGGTGATGGTCCAGGCGACGGTCCGTCAACCCTGTGACGGTCCGTCAGCCTGGCCGTCACACTTAGGCAGTCCGCGATGCGGAATCCGAGCGTTTTTGGGATTGGTTTCCTAGACTCCTATAAATACGCTATGTTAGTTTTATTTTAATTATTCATTCACTATACAATAGTTCTCCCAATAGTTTTAGGAGTTTTTGAGCGAGTGTTGAGAGATGAAACGCGCTACACACGTTTTCCTTCTCCTCAAGCTTGTTCTTGAATCGTTCTTGGGATCTTGGTTTTTCTTGTTCTTGGATAATTGAAGATTGTTTTCACTATATTGTAAGAATCTCTTCTCTTTATTATGAATACAATTCTCTTCTCTTTTCTTTATAGCATGATTAACTAAACTCCCACAACTAGGGTTGTGGGAGCCATGGCTAAAGTAGCGATATAGATTCCGGGTAGCGTTGGGTTCAATATATGTATTGTCACGTTGTTAATCATTCATTATTTAACGTTTTCTAGTGGTTGCAAACATTAGAACATGCCTAGGTTTAAGTTTGCTTGAGTAAAGAGATTAAAACCGGAAAACTTGATTAACAACAAGGATTCGAGACTACTAACTCTCGTCTAATGATTAATGCTGTAACTAGATTAATCTACTTGATGTTTAGGATTGAAATCTAAAAAGCACATCTTTTCGAGGTTGAGAGAATAGAAAAGGAAATTTGTCTATTTGGTTGAGAAACGTTTAGACGATACGATTACTTCAATCACATCGTGACACACATATAAAAAGAACCCGATTAAGCCTAGAATCGACATTGTTACTAACGCCATGGTAAACACTTCCCTAGTTCATTCTCCTATTGATTATCATTCATACGTTAATTGTTTGTTTTGTTTACAAATTGTTCACACAAAACCCCCCCTTTATTTACCGGAAACTATTGACGACTAGTCACTTAATTCACTAACGGCTTAATCTTCACCATATTCCCTGTGGGATCGACCCCAACCTCTGTTGGGTTCTATATTTGACTACGACCGCTTACGCTTCTTTAATTAGAGGTGTAGTTTGGGCGTTATCAAAAAGTGGCGCCGTTGCCGGGGACCCCGAGCTTGCTAGAACATTGAGGCGGAATATGGCCGCACAACTAGAGGCAGCGAGGATCGCTGCAGAACTGCAGGCCCAACAAAATCTGAATGCTGGTGGTCTGCAGGATGAGATCGCAAGGAATGATGAGGATCTCGACTTAGATGGAGCTAGCGCTACGGGCGCCATTGTTGTTCCACCGCTACCGCCCGGAGCCAAGTTCAACATCACTAGCACGATGATCCAGCTGTTGAACTTGAGAGGAGTGTTCCGAGGTGTCGCTGGGGAGGATCCAAACCAGCACCTAATGAATTTTGTGGGAATATGCAAGTCGTTTGAACTACCGGGCGTGAGTCAGACAGCGATCAGGCTCAGGTTGTTTCCGTTGTCTCTGTCTGATGAGGCAGCATTGTGGTTGACAGAGCTGACCCCCGACTCTATCGCAACGTGGGGAGAGTTGAGAGGAGCTTTCCTAGAAAGGTTCTTTCCTCCCTCTCGGATGATACAGTTGAGGGACGAGATTAGCAACTTTAGGCAGCAACCGCACGAAGCACTGCACGAGACTTGGTTGCGATTCAAAAAGAAGATAACACAATGCCCGAACCATCAGTTGACCGATAACTTTTTGATGCAGACGTTCTACCGGGCACTGAATTCGGCTACCAAGCCGACGTTAGACAACGCAGCAGGTGGTGCATTCATGGGTCTCACCTTTGTTGAGGCCACAACTACTTTGGACAGGCTCACCAAAACCAACAGGGCCTGGCACACACGAGATTCAGAGGTTGCAGCTAGCACCTATACCGTTGGTATGTCAGCAGAGCAGCGTAGGAAAGAGGAGGAGCGCGACCAAGACATGGCGCATCTGAAAATGCAGTTGGACCTACTGACCAAACACTTGTTCTCAGGAGGTATGGAGAAGGTACAAGCTGTGGGTTCCCAAGGTATGGAGACTGAGGAGGCGAATTACTTGGGGGGTTTCCAGGCCAATGGCCAGGGAAACCAAGGTCGGAACTACCAGAGAGACAACCACTATGAGAAAGATGGTTACAGAGATCGCGATCAAGGTAGCTGGAGGAATAACACCGATAGAGGTGGGTTGTATGTACCACCTGGTAATCGGGACAAAGCTGGCAATGAGGCAGGGACTTCCAAGCTAGAGAACATGATGGCGAAGATGCTGCTAAAGGTGGAATCGACTGACTCTGGGGTAAAGGCAATGCGGACTGAGTTATCAACATTGAGCCAGGTAGTGGAGTCACATTCTACCGCGATCAATCAATTGGAGCAGCAAGTGGGGCAAATCTCGGCGTCTCTGAACCAAAGGAAGGTAGGTACCTTGCCGAGTGACACGACTCATCCGAGGAATGACGCAAGCTGTATGGCGATCACCACAAGAAGCGGAAAAATATTACCGGAATCACATCCGGTAACTCAGACTCAAGGTGATGCTGCGGATGATGAAGAGGCGGTAGAGGAGGAAACTCCAAAGCCCGCGGAGAAAAGCAAGGAAGCTGAAAAGCTTCCAACTATGATGCCTCGACCACCACCTCCGTTCCCACAGCGTTTGAAGAAGAAAGCTGACGATGGTAAGTTCCTGAACTTCATGACCATGCTGAAGCAGATTTCAATAAACATACCATTGGTGGAAGCGCTGGAACAAATGCCCGGTTATGCCAAGTTCATGAAGGACTTGATTACAAAGAAGAGGTTGGTAAGTTTTGAACCGGAAGATAACCTCCACCACTGCAGCGCTATTTCTTCAAGGTCCTTAGTCGAAAAGAAGGAAGATCCAGGCGCTTTCACTGTTCCCTGCACTGTTGGGAAGCTCAACTTCGGGAAAGCCTTATGTGATCTAGGTGCTAGCATCAACTTGATGCCACTAGCCATCTACAAACAACTGGGTTTGGGAGCTCCTAAACCAACGTCCATAAGAGTGATGATGGCTGACCGTTCAGTAAAGCGACCTGTGGGAGTATTGTCTGATGTGCTAGTAAAGATTGGTAAGCTTATCTTCCCAGCTGACTTTGTGATCTTGGATTGCGAAGTGGATTTCGAAGTTCCCATAATCTTGGGACGACCATTGCTAGCCACAGCAAGAGCATTGGTTGACATGGAGAAAAACGAACTGACCTTCCGATTAAATAATGAAGTGGTCAAGTTCGATGTGTCCAAATTGATGAAGCAACCAAGTGACATGAGGGTGGTCGCGGTCATCAATGCTATTGAGGAAGGCCCTGCAGACGCGTATCTTGAGGAGAAGCAGGTAAAGGAAAGCGGTGAAAGGTCAAGAAAAAGAAAACACCGCAAGAGAATCTGCAAAGAAAGAGCGAAGAAGTTGTCGCGCCTAGCGATGGAGCCCAAAGAGGAAGCTGGAACGCCACACTCCATCGAGTTCTCCTGTTTTGGAGACCCTGACGGTCTCCAACATCATTCCAGAATCTGAGTCATATCGACTTCACAGGTATTCCTTTCTCTCACAGTTTTTAGCTTTCATATGGATGCATTGGGGACAATGCATGAGTCTAAGTTGAGGGTGTGGGGAAACCTGTGAGTCACCACCGAGGGTTTTTTGTTGTCGTGTTTCTTTTCCCTCCGGTGTGCTATCTAGTAGAACCGGCATGTTTAGGTTGTTAGTTTAAATTATTTTTTTTTGTGTCTATAGTGACGAATGGCGTTTTTGTGGACTAAAAAGAGGCCCCTTTAAAAATTTTCTGGTTTGTACTTATGTTGAAATGATTGACTGTCTGGATCTTTGAATGTCATTGTGTGATTTTGATTTGAATGGGTATGCTTAAGCCGAGCGGTTGTTTGATAGTTGGTAGCGATATAGTTTCTTGGTGCCAAGAGTGTGTAAGATTATCGTTATAAATTCTTACTCTGTGCATGCATCTAGAACTTGCCCGGTCTATCTTGTTAAGTTTGAAGTTTGGTTGCTTAGGAAAGGATCACAGGCCCTTTTTGTGTGCAGTCCACTTAACCTAAAAGACCGTCCAAATATAAATAATCCCTTTGATCCCTGTTTGAGCCATAATTGACCTTATTCTTTGTAATCACCTGTCACCATTCCTGTTTAACTTTGAATCCCTATTTTGGCCCTGGTCCTTCCTTGGACATCGTGCACCTCAACTCAGGCAATCAGCCTAAGTTGAGGGGGGCTACTATAGAGGTAAACCCTGTTTTAGCCCTGGTCCTTCCTTGGACATTGTGCACCTCAACCCAGGCAATCAGCCTAAGTTGAGGGTGGCTACTATAGAGGTGAATGATAAGAAAAAGAGGATAGTGAATATTGGTTGTAAATAGAATGAAAATTCGGGTGTGTGCCTAATAAAAGAAAGAAAAAAAGGAGATGAAAAAGATCAAAAAAGAAATAAAAAGAATTGTCAAAATAAAGAGGCCGCACCTGTAGCTAGAGAAAGAAGGAAATATAAAGGTGAATAAGGATGGACAAAGTAAAGTTATGTGGTAAGAAGACGTCGGTGGTTCCAAGGAGGGCTTAGTCACTAACCCCTAAATGTATCCTACCTGCACCTGAAACCTCATTACAAGCCTAAACAAGTCCTGTAGTGATCCTGAGCGGCTTTCTGAATAACTGTAATAGAATAGTAAGGGCAAGCCTATGGTATCGCATGTGCATTGTTTGAAATCATTTGTGAGTGTGAGCGCTTACCTAGTCCCAAATCTTGTGTGTGGGATTTCTTTATGGTGAGGGCACAAGGATGTCTGTATTGTCTATTGATTGTTAGGATCGCTGCGCGTGTGTATGTGGAATGTTCTATCATATCAGAATGACATGTTTGGATCCTTGCAAGTTAGTGTTTCATGCATTTGTGTGCTACGAGGGAGCTGGATTTAATGAACTAATGAATGACCATGAGTTGCTAGAGACACGAATTTGTTTTCTTAGTTGAGTCGTCGTATTGTTTTTTTGTTTATGTCATGTTGCTTGAGGACAAGCGAACGTTTTAAGTTGGGGGTGTTGATGTGCCGCCATTTTACGGCACTTGCGACTCCTTTTAACTAAGAACAATCGTACGTTTTCAAGCAACCATCGTCGTTTTTGATGTTTTTATGTTATATTTGTAGGAAATGGAGACAAACATGGAAACAGAAGGAAATACGCGAAAAAGAGCATTCTGGATAAGAGTGACGGTTCAGGTGACGGTCCGTCAAGGGTGTGACGGTCCGTCACCCAAACCGTCACACTAAGGCAGCAAGTGAGGCAGTCCACTGCCTAAGGGTGACGGTCCAGGCGACGGTCCGTCAACCCTGTGACGGTCCGTCAGCCTGACCGTCACACTTAGGCAGTCCGCGACGCGGAATCCGAGCGTTTTTGGGATTGGTTTCCTAGACTCCTATAAATACCCTATGTTAGTTTTATTTTAATTATTCATTCACTATACAATAGTTCTCCCAATAGTTTTAGGAGTTTTTGAGCGAGTGTTGAGAGATGAAATGCGCTACACACGTTTTCCTTCTCCTCAAGCTTGTTCTTGAATCGTTCTTGGGATCTTGGTTTTTCTTGTTCTTGGATAATTGAAGATTGTTTTCACTATATTGTAAGAATCCATTCTCTTTATTATGAATACAATTCTCTTCTCTTTTCTTTATAGCATGATTAACTAAACCTCCCACAACTAGGGTTGTGGGAGCCATGGCAAACGTAGCGATATAGATTCCGGGTAGCGTTGGGTGCAATATATGTATTGTCACTTTGTTAATCATTCATTATTTAACGTTTTCTAGTGGTTGCAAACATTAGAACATGCCTAGGTTTAAGTTTGCTTGAGTAAAGAGATTAAAACCGGGAAACTTGATTAACAACAAGGATTCGAGACTACTAACTCTCGTCTAATGATTAATGCTGTAACTAGATTAATCTACTTGATGTTTAGGATTGAAATCTAAAAAGCACATCTTTTCGAGGTCGAGAGAATAGAAAGGGAAATTTGTCTATTTGGTTGAGAAACGTTTAGACGATACCATTACTTCAATCACATCGTGACACGCATATAAAAAGAACCCGATTAAGCCTAGAATCGACATTGTTACTAACGCCATGGTAAACACTTCCCTAGTTCATTCTCCTATTGATTATCATTCATACGTTAATTGTTTGTTTTGTTTACAAATTGTTCACACAAAACCCCCCCTTTATTTACCGGAAACTATTGACGACTAGTCACTTAATTCACTAACGGCTTAATCTTCACCATATTCCCTGTGGGATCGACCCCAACCTCTGTTGGGTTCTATATTTGACTACGACCGCTTATGCTTCTTTAATTAGAGGTGTAGTTTGGGCGTTATCAAAAAGTACCGCTATAGCAGAGTGACAACCTCTATAGCAGAAGGGCACGGGGCAGAATGACTTCCCTATTTTTTCTTGTTTTTCATTTCATTCCCACGGCTTTAAAATGTAGTAGTTAAGCTATAAATTGCAATGCAAAATGAGAAAATCAGCTATAGAACTAACATAGTATGCATATAAGGGAAATAATGTCTGAAACTAGCATCCATGTGAAAAACCAAGGGGGAAAAGGAAAGGGAAATATTGTCTAGAACAAGCCCCAAGCGGGGGGTGAAACCCAAAAAGTAGTAAATAGTCTTAATAAAGAGGAGAGGGGGGAGGTCCTAAGCCTCATCGTCACTCAGGAAGGAGAACTCCTGCATATCCTTGGGCTCAAGTGTGGGAAGACGCAAGAGAACATGACCTTGACGGTCTTCCACATTTGAGCAAGCAAGCGATCCCGGGAGCGTCTCTTCTTCTTCTCCTCAACCAACTCCCTGTAGAGTGCTGCAAAATCCTGAGCAGAAGGAGACTGGGTAATACCTCCAGCAGCGGTGCCCTTCGTGAACCTCTGGACCTCGGCCAAGGTCTCCTCAAGATGGCGGCTGGTGATAGGGGGCTGAGGCTGGGAAGGGGCGGGAGTGTCATCATCATCATCATCGTCAGTATTCTCAATCAGCAGGCTGCTCCCCTCTTTATCCACTTTATTGTTCTTCTTAGAAGAGACCACTTTCACCTGGATAGGGTTGAAGGGGTCATCCATCTCCACCAACCTATCAGTGTCATCCTCTGGCACATGGAATCGCCTGCAAAACTCAAACACCAAACCCGAAAGATAGGGGCCCTTCCTATGACCCCGGTAAAATTCCTTCCACTTAGAGATAATCTATTCCCCCATATTCATGATGATCCCCTACATAGCACAAGAAATCACCAGGGCGTGGGCATAAGTCACGTCGGTCTTATTACCTGACGGGCGAATTCTTTGGGACACCATATTTAACCACCTCCTAGCATCTGCGGAGAAGTAAGCTCTAGTGATGCCCTCGGGAATGGGCCAGTGGACCTGAGCTTTGCGCTCCTCATCCACTAAAGTGTCCCTCAACCAAGTCATGTCCCAAAGTTGAAACTTGGCCTCGTATGCTTCATTAGAGACATGAGGCACTCCTAGCACCTCATTGATCGTCTGAGAATCCATCGGAACATATACCCCTCAGATTCAGATGGTAGGGTTGGGTTCATCACAACGGACGGTGGGAAGGATATCATAGAACTCCCTCACCCAGCCTGTCCACGCGGGAGGTAGAGTCACTAGCAAGGGTTCCCAACCAAACTAAGGAATCATGCGATGGAAGGCAACTACTTTTCCATCCACACCTGTCATTTTACAGCCCTCTCATAACAAAATCCTACTCGGCGAATGTCCATAAACCTCTCCTGACTAGCATAGTCAGGAAATCTTGCATACGGGTACTCTTGCATTTGTTCGTCAGCCATTGGGTGTGATAACCTGTAATGTAGCCAAGGGCGGGATTAGAGCTTATTTCAGCGTAAAAGGACAAGTGTAAAAAGGGGAAATTTTTCTAAGTGTTGGCCTAGTAAGGCCACTATTTTGTGGATCTCTGCTATAGAGGACGGACGTCTGCTACAGCAGAACCGCTATAGCCGAAATTTCTCCGCTATAGCGAGACCGCTATAGCAGAACCCGACCGCTATGGCGATCTTCATCGTCCTAGAATTTCAAAGGATGCTTCAATGGCGCCCCTTAATCCAAAACTTCATTTTTAACAATTCAAGTTCAGCTCAGTGCCCCTAAAGTGTTCTACTACAGTTTTCTACAAAACTTTGGGCATTATAATCCCTAAATTCCGTCAAAATTATAAGTTTTATTCAAGAACAACTCTTCACCTCCCACAACCATTTCTCCCCTATTTCAATCTGTTGCAAACCTCTATAGCGGTCGGTACTCTGATGTAGCGGTACTGCTATAGCGGTATAATGTTCGTTATAGCAGACGACAGTCAATTTTTGGAAAGAAAAGGTTCTCTCGGGTCTTTTAAATTCCTTCGCTCTGACACGATACGAGGCCCCAAATTTCTTGGGTACTCGGGAAGGTACATGTCATAATTTTCTCTAGATAGCTAGGGAGAGGGGAATTCCTCGTCAGAGCGGGAAACTAATTTTTGTCATCTTGGGTCAGGTTCGATTAAATAAAGAGAGGTTTGATATTTTGCGTAGTTTCCTAAATATGTGGTCACTTGGGACAGTGAGCGTCCCAGACTAGTTCTCTTCGTCCTCCTATAAATTGGTATCTATTGTAACGGCTGGATCCGTCATTATTCTAGAAATCCATGATATCGCAAAACCTCAGGAATGATTTTAGAAATATTTTGTATTAGGCGGGATTGATGTGACGGAAAAAAATACAATTTTAAAATTTGAATTGGGCTGACATCACTCTGCCATAGCAGTATTTATTCTGCTATAGCGGATGGCTGTCCGCTATAGCGGGGTGACGGGAGGCAGTAGCCTGTTATGCAATTTTAAATAAAAGACTTCTCCTCTTCAGTTGGAAAAGGTACAGGGTTACCCCAAAAACCCGGATTTCATGCATTTTTATCTATGTACTTAGTCTCTCAAGATTAAATGATTTGAATGATTTCATACTTAGCATTATATTTTTCATTCTCAAAAAGCCAGTGTGTTGGGCTATCCAGTATGTCAGTTTACATATACACATAATTAAAATTGGGAGTAGTACTTAGCACCAAGCGGATAAAAGGGATGAAGGCTCACCCTTCAGTTATGACTGAGACCTTTAGTAGAAGTCCCCAAGTCCCAGAATTACGGCGCCACCGTAGGTTTTAAAGGGGTCATCCATCAAATCAGGATTGACACCTTATCCCTTTTGGGCATCCGTTTAGTGGATCCACGCCAGCCAGTGTTTGTACCCTTGGCAAGGTATGAACACCCTCCCATCAAGGGTTATAGGTTAGCCCTATAGGTAGCTCATCTTTGGAGTATGTCGATTAACAGTAGCTCCCACAGTTCAGATTCAGTATTGCATAACCTCGTAGTCAGTTTATTCAGTTCAGTATTGTTCAATTGCATGTTTATCTACTAGGTCATTGCATCAGTTACATATATCAGTTTCATGTTCATCTTACCCTTTTATGTTCAGTTATCTCTCATGCCCAACATATATAGATTTGTGTATATGTCACATGCTCAGTACATTTAAAGTACTGACTGCATACTTCTTGCACTATATTGTTGGATAATATAGGTTCAGGCGCTCAACATCCAGACCGCGGTTAGTACAATCCTCCAGACTTCTCAACAATAGAGTTGATGAGTCCTCATATTTCGAGGACGAGATTTATATTCATTTTATTCAGTCTTTTATTCAATTTTCAGACTATTAGAGTTAGCTGGGGGTCTGTCCCAGCAACTCATCTCAGTAGAGGCTTTTAGACATAGAGTCAGTTTTACGCTTTTATAGTCAGTTGATATCTCAGATGTTATTATATATATATATATATATATATATATATCCAAAGATGTTCGTTTATTATTCCTAGACTTATATTATTACACCAGTTTATCTTCTGCTCAGATGTTGTTTAAATCAAAATGTTAGTGTATGTCAGATCATAGGTTAGCTTGGGGTCACTTGTGGCTCTAAGCACTGTGTTGCTCCTAGGGGGTAGCTTTGGGGCATGACAACTTGAGTCTTTACTCAATGCTGACTTCTTTAAACTGAACTTGCTGGTAAGCCTTGACCCAAAACCTTTCTTTCTAGCTTAACTCGCAATGATACTAGAACTTTCATTCTTCTGAAAATCATACACTAAAAGCTTAAAATACTTAAAACCTTTCATAAAATACTCCTTTAAGGCTTTTAAATCAATTTCTAGTGAAAATAATGCATAATGCTAACTTGGTAAGAAATATATTCAAAATTAACAACAACTCATGGGTCCATGGGATAGAACAAAGCATGAAGCATAAACAAGGGATACAATGATATGACTTTCGATATTCACAACAATAGAATTCAACAATAGTCAACTCAAGATACGAGGAATTCAAAATAAGAGATTCAGGGTAAAAACCCTAGCTTTAGTCTTCCTAAAAACTTTCTTCTATATGTTAAGGCATGAAGAAGAATAATATTCACTCACTCTGGTAGACTTACATACTTGAAACAGAAAGATTTCATGGAGAAACTTAGCTTAGAGTGCCTTGGACTTTGCTTGGAGAAATTTCTTACTTGAGAGCTTTGGGAGAAGAGTTGGGGGAACTTTTGCATGAAATATTCTATGTTTTGATGATTTTGAGAGGTTAATAGTCATGCTAGGGGATTTAGGGAGGGGGTTTAAGGTACCTAATTACCCTTAATTAGATGAAGACTTAGGAAAATTCCCGTCTAGAAATGGCATATGCGTGGTGCGCCCCTCATAGCGCCTTTTGATGGGAGCACCATGGTGCCCATAGCTCCTACTTAAAAGCGCAGTGCTCCTCCCATAGGGCCAGGGGACTGTTTTGCAAATGTTCTGAAGTTTTTTCTTAGGTGCAGTGCATACCCTAATGTAGTGACCCTTATCCACGATGCACTAGTTTTTTTATGTGCCTAGAGCTCTCGTTTAGGTCTCGAAACTCATCCCAAATTATTTCTAAGGGTTCTAAGGGTCATACGACTCAGTTTTCAAACCCAAAAAATAGAATAATTAGCGACTTAAAAGGTAGAACAAATCCTGAGGTATTACAATATCTCCCCCTTTGGATCATTCATCTTTGAATGAAGGTCAAGGCTAGGAAAAAGCAAATGAATAGAATTAAACAGAGCTTCTAGCTACTGTCTGTCACTACACATATCACCTTATTGACTGCACTTACTTCAAGGCTTATATCCACAATGAGGAATATACAAGCACAAATATAATGACGTGATTATAACACGAAAGACATGGAATAGGAATCCTTAGAATGTATTACAAGAGTAAGGATTGTTACCTTGGGCACCATCCTCTTGAAGAGCGAATCAGTCAGGATATATGACTTTCATCTTATTTTGTCTTCCCACGTAGCCTTCTCAAACAAACTAATTTATGCACAACACCTTTATCAATGCTACCTTTTTAGTTCTCAACTTGCGGACCTGACAATCATAAAACTTAACCAGTACCTCTTCATAAGACAAGTTGTCATTCACCCCAACACTTCCTATAGAAACAATGAGTGAGGGGTCACTGACACACTTCTTAAGCATACAGATATGGAACACTGGATGTACGACTGCTAATTCTTCTGGTAGCTCTAACTCATAAGCCACTTTTCTAATCCTCTTCAAACTATGATACAAACCAATATATCGGGGTCTAAGTTTTCCTTTCTTCCCAAACCTCATGACACCCTTCATGGGTGAAACTTTCAAATAAACCCAATCATCAACTTCAAACTCTAAGTCTCTTCGCCTTACATCTGCATAGGACTTTTGAAGTCTTTGTGCAGTCCTTAACCTTTCATGAATAATATTAACCTTCTCCATAGCTTGGTGAACTAAGTTTGGCCCTATCAATTCTGCCTCACCAACCTCTAACCAACTAATAGGAGACCTACATTTTTGCCCATAAAGAGCCTCGTAAGGAGCCATCTAGAAACTGGAGTGATAGTTGTTATTGTATGCAAACTCTATAAGAGGCAAATGGTCATCCCAATTCCCTTTGCAGTTTATGAATCCAGCCCTTAACATATCCTTGAGTGTCTGAAAAGTGCAATCTTCATGACCATCTGTTTGCAAATGAAAAGCAGTACTAAGATATACTCTCATCCCTAAACCTTTCTGAAAAGGCTTCCAAAATTGGTTGGTGAACTGAGCACCCCTATCTGAAATGATGCAAAATGGAACTTCATGAAGTCTGACTATCTCCCAAATGTACAACTTAGCATAATCCTCTGTAGTGTTTGTTATCTTTACAGGCATGAAGTGGGCTAACTTGGTCATTCGATCTATAATTACCCGTACCGTGTCATGCTACCATCGAGATTGCGGTAAGCTTGTTATGAAATTCATATTGATCATCTCCCACTTTCACTCACATAGATTTATATTCTGAGCCATGCCACTTGGCCTTTAGTGCTGAACCTTATTCTGCTGATAATTTGGACTTTTAGCAACAAAATCTGTGATGTTTTTCTTTATAGAATTCCACCAACAGACTTCTCTCTAGTCATGGTACACATTTGTGGAGCCTGGGTGAATTGAATATCTGGAGCTATGTGCTTCTCTATGATTCTATCTCTAAGACCATCCACATCAAGAACACACAACCTACTTTGATACCTCAGAACACTATCTCCCCCTTGTTCAAAAACCATTACCTTCTGCTTGTGAACTTCTTCCTTTAATTGGAGCAAGATGGGATTATTATTCTGTTTCTCCTTAACTTCGACCAGTAAAGATGCTTCAGTCCCATTTTGTACAAGTACACCACCATCCTCGAAGTCTAATAGATGAACTCCTAAATGTGCAAGTCTATGCACATCCCTTGTTAATTCTTTCTCCCCTTTTTCTACATGAGTAGTACTCTCCATAGATAACCTACTAAGAGCATCAACAACTATATTTTCCTTATCCGAGTGGTAAAGAATGCTCATATCATAATCCTTGAGCAATTTGAGCAACCTTCTATGCTTGAGATTCAGCTCCTTATAGCTGGAAACATACTAAAGACTCTTATGATCGATGAACACATCAACATGGACATTATAGATATAATGACACCATATTTTTAGCGTGAATACCACTGCTTCCAACTCAAGATCATGAGTCGAATAGTTCTTCTGATGGTTCTTAAGCTGTATAGTAGCATAATCTATAACCTTATTGGTCTGTATTAACATACAACTAATACCTACTGTGGACGCATCACAGTACATAACAAAACCATCAGTTCTCTCTCTGGTAGGGTCAATACTGGAGAAGTAGCCAGACGAGTTTTCAATTCCTGCAAGCTTTTCTCACAAGCTTCAAAAAATTTAAACTTAACTTGTTCCTGGGTCAACTTAGTTAAAGGAGAAGCAATAGATGAAAACCCTTCAATGAACCTTCTGTAGTAGCCAACCAAACCCAAGAAACTCCTACTATTAGTATGGATTGTGGTTCTGGGTTAATTGTTTACTTCCTCAATCTTATGAGAGTCAACCTGAATACCTTCACTACAAATTATGTGGCCTAGAAATGCCACAGACTTCAACCAAAGTTCACTCTCAGAAAAACTTGGCATACAACTAACGGTCCTTGAGTATCTGAAAAACATTTCTGAGGTGGTTGGCATGATCCTCCTCATTATGGTATTAGATTACGATATCATCGATGAATACTATCATGAACATGTCCAGATACTACTTAAATACTCTATTCATGAGGTCCATGAATGCTGCAGGAGCATTAGTCAAATCGAAGGACATGACAAGAAACTCGAAATGACCATAATGGGTCCTGAAAGTTATTTTAAGGTTATCACTTTCCCTAATTTTTAACTGATGATAGACGGATCTAAGGTCTATCTAAGAGAAATAGGTTGTACCTTGAAGCTGGTCGAACATGTCATCATTTCTTGGAAGGAGATACTTATTTTTATGGTGACCTTGTTCAACTGATGATAGTCGATACACATTCTAAGGTTACCATATTTTTTACGCACAAAAAGGACTGGTGCACCCCAAAGAGGCACTTGGTCTAATGAATCCCTTATCAAGGAGATCTTTCAACTGTTCTTTTAGCTCTTTTAACCTAGCTGTATCCATTCTATATGGTGGAATAGAGATATATTGAGTATCAAAAGGGACATCTATTCCAAAATCTATCTCCCTATCGGGAGGGACTCCAGGAAGATCATCGGGGAAAACTTCTAGAAATTCACTAACAACTAGGACTCGCTGAAGGGGTGGAGTCTCAGAACTAGAATCTCTAACTAGTACTAAGTGGTAAATGCACCCCTTAAAGACCATCTTTCTAGCCTCACGGTACGAAATAAAGAAACCCTTAGGCACAACTGGACCACCTTCTTATACTAAGATAGGCTCATTAGGGAATTTAAACTTTACAACTCTGGTTCTATAATTAATTGAGGCATAATATGAATATAACCAATTCATGCCTAGAATAATATCAAAATCCACCATATCTAACTTGACTAAGTCAATTGTGGTGTCTTTATGACGGACTGACAGTGTGCAGTTTCTATGGACTCTCTTAGTCACTATAGACATACCAACATGAGTAGAAATAATAAATAGCTCAAAAAGCTACTCAAGACAGATTTCTAACTTTACAGCAATATACGGGGTCACAAATGACAAGGTGGCACCTGGATCAAGTAAAGTATAAGAATCAATGGAGAAAACTTTTGACATACCAATGACAACATCGGGAGAGTTCTCCTAATCCTGGAGACTAGACATAACATACAGATGGTTCTGACCCCTGCCTGTCCCTAAAGTAGCACCTTTCTGGGTAATTCGGCCCGCTAGAGCTGATGACATAGTAAACTGGGCACTGTTGCTCCCATTTCCTTGTCTTGCAGACGGACTGTAACACCCCAAGTGTTTTGAGGTCTCCTTCATCCCATATCGAAGGCTTACGAGCCTAAAATTAAAAGTTTTACTTGCACCACGCATGTTCAGAAATATTTGATTTAAATTAAAATTTGAAAAAAAGTATATTTTATTGCTTTCCTGCAATGCTTTAAATATTCATGAAATATGTTTTAGCTATGATATATTTATTTATATTATTTTATAAGAGTTTTTATAGTTTCTTAATATTTTAACAAAAATAGTAAGTCTAGTTATATTGAAAGATTATTATTATATGAGGTGGACTTTATTTGAAATAATTTTCTATTACTTACGATATATTCAAAAAGTTATAGATATTTTATCATGAATCTACACAATAATCGTGTGCATACGTAATGTGATAAAAATATTTTTGGGTATGTCATCCCCACTTTCACGTGGAAGTGGAGGGAGTGGACAACATTTTGCTTAAAGATATGGATTGATGCCACTTGTCCATTAATTACCATATCCACTAAATATCAATATGTAGTACTTGGACTTACAATAAGTTGGCAGATATTAATCTTTGCCATCCATTACATACGTACATAGACTATATTAATTTAAGCTTTATCATCTTTTGTCGCTTTTAAAAATAAATCAGTATAAGATGTTGCATTATTGTTCTAACGCAAGCTAAAGAGGAAATTTTGTGGGATAATTGTTTTGATTATTTATTTGATTTGCAAAATAGATTGATCATTTACATCGAGTTATTTGAGCTCAAATTTTAGGTATGTAAAGGCTATTCCCTTTTTTGGCATGATTTCTTAAGATTTGAAATTATCATGTCTAGTGTGTTACCGAAGAGTCGATTGTTAGATGTCTCAAAAGTGTTGTTGGTGTTATTCTTGTTATAAACTCATATACAATAATGTCGGTTTAGTGTTAAGTTGAAAGCAAGAGGTGGTGTATATATGGTTGTGATTATTGGATTATGGTGACTGTTGGGTTAGTCATGGTATTATGGTTATGGTACGAAGGAGGTACGGTAGTTCTTGAGTATTTGTGAGCTTCCTTATAAGCTTGTATTGTATTATATGTGTGTTGCATATTGTATTATATTTTACTATATTTTGTGATTGTGTTTTCCTAGAGGGCTCGTGAGGACCTGTAAGGCATGAGACCTTTCTGTGTGGTTGAGCCCATGGCTTTGCAAGGACCTGTAAGGCATAAGACATTTCTGCATGGTCGAGCCTATGAAGTTATGAGGACTTGTAAGACATGAGTATTTTTCTGGATGGTCTTTCTTGTGTATTTCTTTACTCGTACATCGTGAGTTTATTTTGTAGGGTTAAGCCTATGTATTATACATCCTTTGGGCTGTGATTATGTTTGGCAGATTTGATTGACTTGTGTTGTTCATCTTATATTACACGCATGTGCTATGATTGTTTTGGTTAGCGGTATCTTGAGTCTCTAGGGCGATGCGTGGTTGAGGTTGTGGTTGTTCTGAGATTTGGAGTAGGGTTAGAAAAAGTGGTGTTGGGCTGGCATTGTGTATGTGCAGGTTGTGGCTGGGATATTGGTATCATTTCTATTTAAACTTCCTTCATATTGTGGTTTCAATTTTGGATTGTGTTGTTTTTGTTATTCTGTCACGTTACAATTCAGTACATTCTTTCATACTAATGTCTCATTTCTTGGGGAGTGCTACATTCATGCCTACAAGTTATCAGGTAGACAGTGATCCTCGTTCCGTGTGGTTGAGTTCAGCCGATGGTTGATACGCTCTGTTTTTTCCAGAGTTGCTGGGTCTAGAGTCTTCTTTTGCTTTGTATGGGTAATGGGTATGTCGGGGCCTTGTCCCAACTTGTGGTTAGCCATTTTTCATCTTAGAGGCTTGTAGACATCTGTTGTGGGTTTGGTGGTCAATTGTGACCTGGTTGGCCTTGCATTATACTTTTATTATACTCAAGTATTTTGCTTTATCTTGTTTGGCTTGGCCTTAATGGCCCACCATTGTCGTTGGCTTGGTTTCAGTTAGTTTGTTCGATCAAGTGAGGCGCAAGGTGTTAGTCGCGCCTTCCCAGGTTTGGGGTGTGATATGAACAATCCCTCAAAAAATAGCCTAATTGGCTGCACCCGGAGCATCCACCTGTGCCATAATGACACTCTCTTGGATGGGATCTACCATACTTTCCACAAGATGGGTATCGAGTAGCTCCCTGAGCCACACTACCTTGAGATCAAGAACCTTTAGCTCTGAAATTCTGATTATTCTGGATCCGCTGATCATTCCTGGTTCTAGGTGCAGGTGCACTAGCTTCTAATGGGGTAGGTCCAGACAACCTCCTGTGGAAGAATGATTTATTACCATTTATGTGTCTCTGTTGATTAGCCTCATGACCTGCTGACTTAGCTCTCTTACTCAGGTGTTCCTCTTTATCTTTCTGCTTCCCTTCCTCAAACCATTGAGCATAAACCATGAGTCCGGAGATGTCCATGTCATTAATCAATAGTGCACCCTTGTGCTCCTTCTTTACGTGCTTACAAACCCCAGACACAAACTTCCTTATTCTTGCCCTCATGTCAGACATCATCTCAAAAGCATATCCGGATGGTTGAGTGAACTTGAGGCCATATTTCCCATACTCATAGTACCTTGCTTGAGATTCACAAACTCATTTACCTTGTCCTCTCTCAACTCCTGAGGGAATAAATGGTCGATGAATGCATCCATAAAGTCATCCTAAATAGCAGGGGCTGCATTTTTCCACGAGTCAACTCCCACTGGTCATACCAAATATTAGCTACGTCCTTAAGCTGATCAGAAGCAAGTTCAACTCCCTCGGTCTCCGTAGCATGCATCACTCTCAAAATCTTCTAAACTTCATCAATAAAATTCTGAGGGTCCTCATCAGCCTTGGACCTTGTGAATACCGGTGGGTCTATAAAGCGGAATTCCCTGATCCTTGAAGAACTTGACAAATTATGCAAGCTAAAACTAGTAAGTATCGTGTCCTGACGGCTAGACCTAGCAACTACCAATTGTGTAAGCAACTGAATGGCTCCCTTGAAATCTGCATCAAAAGTAGCAATGCAGGGAGGCTAGGGAGCAGGTGTCACCGGAATTCTCACTGAGCTATCTAGTACGGTTTAAGCTCCAACACTGGTGTCCTGACTTGATGAGCAACTTCCGTTCCTGGTCTGCATCCTTGTAGGTAGAGGCAGGTTGCTAGTATTGGTTCCAGCGGTAACCTCAGCACTTGTAGTAGTCCTTTGATTGGCGGTCGTTTTTGGAGGAATGATCTGAAATACATGAATGCATGAGTTAGGAGGAATTTTTTATAGAGTTAAACTTATGCACGAACAAGAGTATGAAAGAAGGGTTGTACTTCCTAACATCCTGTAGCTTTCCTATTATAAGTGTGACATGCTTCACACCCATAAGAAGGACTCTACTAGAAGCGGCTTTATAGACATCCTAGGACTCTTGAACCTAGTGCTATGATACCAAGTTTGTCACACCACGAGCCTATACCCTGGGCGTGACCGACACTCAGAACAACTGCTGGCCTGAGAAGACCCTTGGCCTGGCTTACTACTAAACTGAACACTTAACTATCTTGCAGAAGCTGAAATGTAATGAGCATGCAATTTCTTTGAAAGGGAAAATAAATATCTTTTGTAAAAGTATATCTCAAAACATGCGTATCTGAAAATGAACTGAAATCTGATACTTTACTAACTCATCTATGAAGCCTCTAACATACAAAATTAGTCTACCAGGACAAGGCCCTAGGCTACCTCGATACTCTACTAAAGAACTAGCAACTAACAAATCAAGTAGAGCCCTCCAAAAGCAAGGAGGTCTCACCTAAAGCTGAAAGTATGATAGCCTAGAGATGCGCCAGAGTACCTGTATTTGCATCATTAAACAATCCAGTGCCAAATGACATCAGTATGTGAATATGTATGGTATGTAATAAGCTGAATGAAATAACAAGGCAAATATAACTAACACTGAGATACTGAGTTGATAGGAGTAAAATAAGAGATAATGACTGAAATAAAGTCAACTGAGGTAAGTAAAGCATAAGTATGTAGTGAATGACAAAATACTTTATAAACTGAAAACTATGCATCCAAAGCAAATACAAAAAATAACTTTATCTTTTACTTAGGGAGTTTCTATAGCAGACAAACACCGTGTGAGACTCATGATGCTACAACATATTGCCCACATATCTAGAGGCATCCTATACCTTGCTGGAGCATAGGATGAAGCTTAACTTATGGATCCAAATCTGAGCCCTTACCAGAGGAAAAATGACGAGTCTTTCAGACTGATGACACGATCCTATCCTACACTGGCATACATAATTTTGGAGCTTGGATTATCTGGAACCTTACCAGTCTTGATGCTAAATAGTTCTCCCAAAACAATAATGCTCAAAACTGAAAAGCATACTTAACTTGAGTCTTTACTCAATGCTTACTTCTTTAAATTGAACTTGCTTGTGAGCCTTGTCCCAAATACCTTTCTTTCTAGCTTAACTTGTAATGATACTAGAACTTTTGTTCTTCTCAAAATCATACACTGAAAGCTTAAAGTACTTAACTTGAAAACCTTTTATGAAATGCTCCTTTAGGGCTTTTAAATCATTTTTTTCATGAAAATAATGCATAATGCTAACTTGGTAAGCAATACATTCAAAATCAATAACTCATGGGTCCATGGATATAACAAAGCATGAACCATAATCAAGGAATATAATAATATGACTTTTGATACTCATAACAATAGAATTCAACAATAGTCAACTCAAGATACGAGGAATTAGAAATAGACGATGTTGGGTAAAAATCCTAGATTTAATCTTCTTAAAACCTTATTTCTAGATGTTAGGGCGTGAGGAAGAATAACATTTCCTCACTATGGTAGCCTTACATACTTAAATCAGAGAGATTTCACAAAGAAACTTAGCTTGGAGCGCCCTAGACTTTGCTTGGAGAAACTTCTGACTTGAGAGATTTGGGAGAAGAGTTAGGGGAACTTTTACGTGAAATGTTCTAAGTGTTTATGATTTTGAGAGGTGAATAGTCATGCTAAGGGGTTTAAGGGGGTTAAAGTACCTAATTACCTTGGATTAGATGAAGACTTGGGAAAATTCTCATTTGGAAATGGCCTAGGCACAGTGAGCTTATAATAGTACCTCTTGAGGGGAGTGCCATGGTGCATATAGTACCTACTTAGCACCTCCTATAGTGACACGGATCCATTTTGCAAATGTTCTGAGGTTTCCTATCAGGTGCAACATGGACCGCAATGCGATGACCCTTGTCTCTGAAGCACTTGCTATTTTACGTGCTCAGAACTCCCGTTTAGGTACCGAAACTCCTCCTAAAGGATTTTTGAGGGTTCTAAGGGTCATATGACTTAGTTTTCAAAACCAAAATAGCATAATTAGTTACTTAGAAGGTGGAATAAATCTATGTGTCTCAGTTTTCAAACCCAAAATGGCATAATTAGTGACTTAGAAGGTGGAATAAATCCCTGTGTTACACCGTCCCCTCGGCCGCCACTACCTCATCCTATTCCACGTACCCCTATCATGATTTAACACTTTTCCCTATCGATCCTCCTTGGGTGCCTTGCCCTATCATGTCTTTACAGACTCTTTCAATTGTACTGCCTCCGCTGCTGCTTTGCCATGTCCTGCCTCCTTGAGCACTTTGCGCCTTGGGGAAATTCACATTATTGTAGTTGCTCATAAAGTCGAGGGTGCACATACATTTCTATATACACAATCATGGGGACGACCTCTAGTGTGCAAAAAGTATGGATCAACCACCACTATATCATCATCATTTGTATTTTGTATCACATTGGATGGTTGTGGAGTACCACCGAGAAAAAGACCATTTTCATCCCACATTAAGAGGGTTGTCTTAACCTCATAGAGCTACTGCACTACGTAGTTATGAGTTAGTTCATTACCCATGGCAAGGTTAGCGATTTCATCAAATAAAGCAAGCAATGTCTTGTACCTTTTTTGTTCCTCTCCCATTTATGGGTAACCCATGGTGAAAAAGTTCTTCAAATTAAGACGTACACATGCCTCTTCCATCTATGTAAAATATACCTCAGGAATTTCCTCCATTTTATGTATACAAAAAACTGTTATCGAGTGGCGGCATAGAATCCCCATTGATTGAAAAAAATTGCAAATGCATTCAATTTTTGCACCATCAAAGGCATCGAGTGTGTATACAATCTTGTACTCAAATGAATTGACATTTATATCCCTCCGGAATAAATGGTCTTTAATAACATAAGCCCCTTCATCGGGTGACTGCGTTGGCCCTTCCATTGGT
Organism: Jaltomata sinuosa; assembly: GCA_003996215.1. Taxonomy (NCBI): domain Eukaryota; kingdom Viridiplantae; phylum Streptophyta; class Magnoliopsida; order Solanales; family Solanaceae; genus Jaltomata; species Jaltomata sinuosa. The sequence continues at coordinate 303,564 of QJPP01000078.1, forward strand.
TGCACTACACGAATTGACAAGCTCGTAAGTAATTCACTCAATGCCATAAGATAAGTAGTAAGAGTATAAATCCTTTTCATATGCTGGTCAATTTAAGACAAGTTTTGCTTACTATATTGACTAATACTGACTTAAGCTCCTTTTTTGTTCTCAAGGGTGTATTCGTTCTGGGGTGCTACTTTGTACTGCTCGATAAATTTTTATAGGGTACTATTTCAGTTGATGTGCTTATCCAAAAAGGCATGCATCCTCTCACTTCATTGGATTGATTGCATTCCAACCCAAAAAAGGTCATTGAGGTAGACCTTTAAAAAATGATCCATTTCACGATACAAAGATATGCATCCACTCGTTTTTCCCAAATCAAACATCTGGATCATGGTGTCCCATCTTGTTTTAAATTCTTCTATCGTCAGAGAATCATTGACTATTGATATGAACATTCTCCTGATTTTATGTAGTCTCAAATTGTTTGGTTCGAACTTTAGAGGTGTATTCTGGTTTAAATGTTGTACGCACAAATAGTGTACAGTATTTGACATCATTAACCTTAATGCTCCCTGATGATTGAGCATTAATCTTTCCATATGCATCTTGGAGCTTTGTCTTCCATACCATAAATCCAGCTTTCAAAAATCCAGTCATATATCTCTATATCTTCATGTGATAATAGGACACAACTAGGCAAAATTGACTGAATGTGGTGATTAAACCCTACAAATGAAGTGCACGACATGTTATACCTATTTGACTAGATAAGGGGTGTCAAAGCTGATCACATTGTTGAAATCTCCAAATGCATCTTTCTCTTGTGGATGAATTCAACGTACATTTTTCAATTTGCATTCATCGTCCACCTGATAAGAATGGTAGGAGTCAGGATTCTCTCTCTCCATTCTACGATAAAAATTCATAATGAATGTCGCATCCCCATTCTCCACTAATATCCTTCGCTGTTTAAGAATATAATTCTTACAGTCTTCTGGCGTGCACCTTAATTTCTCATGGCCACCAGACTGAACCTGCAAAGTTTTAATATTTGTGCAGATTCTCATACCGATTCTATCATTAGCCACAAGATCCCTTTTCAGTGGGTTCGTTACTCTCCTATGAGAAACCATAAGCCAAGTCATATCAAGGAAGATTCATGGTTATGATCCTGTTTAACAGACGATACTACACAGTTTTACTAATCGGTTATTTTAAAGTATACCCTGATTTCTTAGTATTCTAAACATCATTTCTAGCTTCACCATACTTATCACGCGCCAACGTGCCATAACAAGGGTGACCACCATTTAAAGATTGAAGGCATTGTCTTATAATATCAAATTTTTTTGTTTTAGCATATTTCAAGAAATAATCATACAAATTATGTTAATTGTGTTAACTAGAACCAACTGCAGGAAAGGCAACCATTTCGACGACTCCCTCCCCATTCTGATGTTCTCCACTAGTGTTATTTTGTGAACTAGATGCATTATTATCTAAATCTATTGCACTTACCTCTGTGGCTTGCACGTTGGAAGTGAATGGATTGTTTGGTACCTCCATGGACCTCACGTGTTCACCTATATTAACTCCTTCATTAACTCCATCCATGGTTGTCTTTTAGAGAAACCTAATAATAAATGAAAATGTAGTTAGTAATAAAATTAATGAAAAAATCAGTCAGATATGACTCTCCTTCTCACGAATACAAAAGAACAGCACACTAAATAAGAATGTGTTTGGTAAGAAATTTAATGAGAATAAATGAGAATGTGTTGGGATATGACTAAAATTGTAAAATAAATCTTGAAAATGGAGTGAGATTGTGGTTGGTAAGAAATTCAACCAAGAAGGCTTGTATTGTTCTATAATGGTACATTATAATTAATGCACTCTTCATGTAATCACGTCAGCATCAAATTGTGACTAAAAGTATGAATGACAAATGAGTGAATCAACCATTTTTAGGAGAATGAGAGAGTGGTGTACATGGCTACGGTCAAACCCATTGAGGAGTCTACATACACAAAGGGTACCGAAGTTATTTCATAGGCCATACTTGATATTCTTGAGGAAAATTGCTTGATGTCAATATTTATCCAATCCCTAATACTCCACACTATGGCCACACCCACAAACCATAGTTACAAACTCACAAATCAGTATCACAATGCACTCTCTCTCTAGTCTCTCACAATCATCGACACAACCCACAAGATCAGACCACCTTCGCTGACGGCCGATGGGCGACACATAGCCCACAACCCCTCACCATCGTTGACTTTGTGAACTTGCATTTGGGTGGTTGCATGTTGTGTATAAGGTTTGCATCATCTTGAAGCATATTAGTCTTGAAGATGGCTTCAGTGATGAAAGTATTGGTGTTAGCTACATCTGTAAATTTTTCTTGTAGATACTCATCGCATGGCTCAGAGACTCATCAGAAATTAGACAGAGCCCTTTTGCCACAGTGCTCTCAGTCGTACGCATGTATTGTCCCTTTACTCATGCTCTTCCTAAAGTCTAATGGGAAAGGGTCTTGTTTATAATTGATCTATTTTATCTGATATCAGGTGAGTTTTGGTGTTGCCTGTTGAAAATCAGGTTTGGAAAGCCAATTTCTTAAAAATTTGATCCAATTTTAAAAGTCCATTTATGACAAAAATAGGCCCAATATGATGATGTTCAAACCGAACCGAAATTGCAAAAACTGAATTGAAGCGACTTTATTTAAGTTCGGTTTCGGTTATCATTTCCACCAAAGCAAAAAACTAAAACGAATTTCGTAAACCGACTCGAACCGACCAAACGCCCAACCCTATTCATGAGGATTAGATAGATACTTGGTACACACCACTACCATTATATTGTCCCTAAAGATTGCACCCTCAAATTACTTAAGGTTGCATTGCATCTTTTAACAATTTCTTTGTTGATTATTTCGAGCCTTGCGCTAAGCAAGCTAAGTCTAGTATTTAAGTGGAGAAGGATAGACTCATCATCTTCGATTTTTTAACTTACAATTGGCCTAAAGAATTGGGTCAAGACGAATTTTCCGGTCTCCTTCCATTTTGGCTAACTGCTTCTCTACCTCTTAAGACAGAAGATATAAATCGAAAGGCTACCCACACGTACGATATAAGTTAAATAGATATATTCCATTAGATGGACCAAGAAGGTTATGCACATCAGAATATATAAAACTTACCTATTCTTGAAGAGATCGTAAAAGGTCTACAAAAACATTAACGTCATTTTCTAGTTTCAGATTATACCTAGTATTATATAAAAAATTTAGTTCTAATACAAATTTTCCAGTAATTGCAAATGGGAATTGTATTTCATATTTGTCTGAGATATTTGTTTCATATCTAACAAGCGACTAATAATTCTAACGTATCGGTCAATCAATCAACCATGCTTCATATTCGAACTACTCCTATATGTGTGCTCTTTAATTATTATACCCCTCCTGTGATTCCTTTTAATGTCTTTCAAATTGAAGCATTTGTTTAAGCTCACGAGTAATTTTTTGTTATCGCTCTGTTAATTTTCAGTCAGTTCTAGTCGAGCTTATAATTGACATGGATCCCATTGTTGTCAATCAGGACAGTATAGTATATGTGTGTGTGTGTGTCTGTGCCGTGTAATTCTGTTGCAAGCCTCCTTCAGTCCAATGCATGATATTCATTATCATTCAGTCAGTCGTTGGCTGGCCTATGTAAATGTAGTTCCCATTTCATTATCCGGGTTAATTGGTTTTATGCTTCATAATAATTTTTTAATTTATTTTTATTTCACTCTCCTTTTATACATGTAAGATATCTAAAAATAAAGTACAATACAATTTTACTGGCTACTTTTTTACGGAATCAAAAATGTCCTTAAACAATGCAAAATTGAACAAAAATGTCCTCAGTTAGTAGTTTGGTCTAAAAATGTTTGTGCCATCAATAGGCTGGTCCAAAAATGCTCTATTGTTACTTAATGGGTCAAAAACGCTCTTTTTCCAAATAACTATATATTTTTTTCTTTTCAAAGACATTGTAATTTTTTTATTAGCAAATGTTAATCATACTTCGATTCAAAAAAGATGAGGAAATAAAAATATTTTCTATTTTATTAGAAGTTCATTTTATCGTTATCTAAATGAAAGTGAATGATAGAGTTAATATGATCTTATATATATGACCTGTATTATCAGATATAAAAGATACATGAAGTTACTCTATTTTAATTGATAAAATGAGATCAAAAAGAAAATATTATTTCCTTGTTATTTGTTAGTTAAAGTGATTTTAAAAGAAAAGAAACAAGAATAGGGTTCTTTAAAAGTGATATTTTTATTAGAATTATAACGTGTTTAAAAAGAAAAATAATAATACATTTATTAGGAAAAGGACATTTTGACCCATTAAGTAACATTAATAAGGGTATTTCTAAATCAAATTATTAGCGGTAGGAATATTTTTAAACCAAACTATTAACGGTAAAACATTTTTAGTCCAAACTATTAATTTGAGGCACTTTTTTAACCCTATTTTGATTTTTGATATGTTGAACCATTTTCTCGCTACCTCGTGAGTTGGGACAATGAATGCGCACCTGATAAAAAAAATTATTCAACAAAAAATTCAGTTATGTATGTAGAAGAGAAATCTTAGTAGGTCAATTATTGGTTACTTTCACTTTCACTTTGTTGGTAATGGTTCAATTACCCACCTTGTAATCCTCTCCCCTATTTTCACTTTCCCTACCCCACACTTTTTTTAAAAGAAAAAATAAAATATGTATGTACTAAGTTTCAAATTGAACGTCGCAGGAGCATTGCCACAGTGCATAAGTTGAAGCCAAAAGGATAGCCCCTTCATCTTCACACCAACTTTGACATCCTCAAGGGGCCGGGGCAATTGAATCAACTGGACATTGTCAACAATCATTGTTGTGATGAAATAATTAATCTTTTTGAAATAAAAGAATTGCCAAAGTTGTCAAAAAAGAAAGTACACGATTGGGAAAAGAAAATACAGAGTCATACGAGGATTTTTTGAAGTGCCTTAATTTGGTATATGTCTGATATAAAATATGCGTAGGCCAAATTTGGGTTCTTTTCAGAGCAAAAATGGTTGAGAAGGGCATATCAGAAATTATTTTTTAAGTCACGGATTAGATTTAACTTTAGTCAAGTAAAGGCCCCACTTAGATTGTATGTGACGCACTAATCCTAAGGTTCATGAATCTTTGAGGTACGATGATGACTTTATTGCTTGGATTCTTCTGTCACTCACTACTTTATTCATCAACTAACTAATATGCTTTTTGGAATCAACATCATTAATACTACAAACCCGCCAATTATTGCCACAATTGACGAACAATAATCATGGCCGGTGCGTTTAGTACCAACAAAAACAAATACTTAGTATTTTTGAGAAATTTTTGAATATTAACGATGGAAAATAGTGGAGATAATTGTGAATAGCTGAAAATGAGGAAAGTAATTTTTTTCTCTTTTGATGAAAATTAGTTTTCTTAAAAATAATAATTAAGTTTTGGCAATCTAACACAAAAAATAACTTCAACAATAACAAATAACATACCCAATATAATCCTACAAGTGAAGACTGAGAAGAATAGTATATACACAGACCTTATTTACACGTTGTGGGATAAAAACAACTTATTTTTTGAAAAACACTTTCTATTATTTTAATTTCTTGATTTTTTTTTGTTTAATTGAATAGACAGTTGAGTCTCATTTTATATAGAGAAAATTATCCTAGATACTATTTTAAAACTCTTTATTACATCAAATACATCACCTTTTTCAAAATTTACTAAAATACCTTTTTAATTACAAGTCATACCAAAATCTAAAAATTATTTTTTTATATTTTTTAATGTATTTTAAAAAAATTCTTAATGTTACTTAACAAACTTGGACCCATTAAATAACTCATTGTAATTAAAAAAAAATAAAATTAAGGAAGATATAAACATGTGGGCTAAAATTAAGGATATCAATCAACCAAAATATAGTATTATTCCATTTTATAATAATTTAAGGAAGATATACACATGTGGGCTAAAATTAAGGAGTTCATTTAGTAGTCATCTCCCCCTCTCTCTTCAACAAGATTTAATTTTAAAAAAATAAAAAAAAATCTTATTTCTCTTTCCACATAGTTATCCTTCTTAAAGAAAATGTCTCCCAAAAATTTTATATTAACTCGGATACTCTCTCAATACAAGTTTTATTGAAGAAGAAAAAAATCACTAAGAAATAAATTTAACTATCAAGATTTGTACCATAAAAGTTGGTACAATTCTAAACCCGATACTCTATCCATATTTTTAATTTTTTGGTCAATTTCATCGGAGTGGATTTCAAAAAAAAATTGAATTCTATAAAATTTATATACAATTCGATTCCTTGTATTATGTTTAACCAATTAGAATAAATCAATTTGTCTTTTTAGTTTTTCAATTTTTCTCCTCCAATTATTGAGTACAAAAATTGTGATCAGATCCTGCTATATGAAACAAGATTAATGCACTTGCTTTGTAGTATTGTTGTTGTAGTTCTCTGGTGCTCTTTCTTTTTTGTTATTTTGTTGCTTCTGTTGTAGTAGATTTGTTATGTCCTTGTTGTATCTTCTGAGCGACGACCAGACAGACCCTCTGGGTAGTATACTCGAGCTTTCAGCGGATTGATTGACTTCTTTCCTTTCAGGTGTTGTCAAAGTCTCAGAGATTTGCCTCTTTTTTTCCTGTTTACAGCTTTTTGGTAGGTCGGGGCTCTATCCCACCAAGTATTATTTTTATTGAGGCTTGCAAACTAGTCTGTTGGATTGTATAGCTAGGCTTGTGTATTTTGACCTTGTATGTTGATTAGTTATAGCTTGTGGGACAGTTGGGCCTTATTGTTGTTGATAGTTTAGCATCATGTTGGACTAGTTAATATTGTATATACCAATTTTTAAATTTCTGCATAGAGATCCTGGTGGCTTCGATGGCCCGCATAGAGTTTATGCTTTCTTAGATATCATGATGGCCTCGACGGATCAAACAAAACTTGCATTCTACCTGCTTATTGCTTCACATAAATTGTTAGGAGTAGTTGTTTTTTTTTTAATAAAGTTGTTGACAGGGGATCGCCGGGCGAAGGTTGATTTTTAAGCCAAAATATACTTGTTTATTTTCTTTATTGCGTGTGATTACTATGCACCATTAGAAAATGATTTTGCAGGTTCAGCTCGGGCCTAAGTTTTAGCATCAAATACCAATTATGCCCCCAAATTTTGGGCATGATAATGATTATGTGCTAATATGTCATGAAGAGTAGGCATAATTATCATGAAAGTTTTATTGCATAAATTTGCTAATCATTTTAGAAAGAACATGTTATTACGCTATGTATTTTGCACCCCTTTTATTGATAAAAGTTGTATTGCATAAACCTGTTTTTTCATAAGTCAAGTGTCCAGAGAAAAAAGTATCTGCATATTGCATATCAACCTATGTAGGGACCAATCATAAATTTTGACTCAAAATTAAAAAGAGCGCTTCATAGCTGGCAAGGACATCAGATGACTATGTGGACAAGTCGCCAGAAATCTATACATGAACATGTCACAGTGCATTATTGGTAAAAATTTATATGCGTCACATACTTCATAACATAGGAATATATATAATTTGGTTGTTATGTGTTAGGAGAAGTTAGGTTATATTATGACGATTCTTGATCTTCTTTCCTGAGTACTTCATTATTTGATAACATTAGTTAGCTTGATTCAGGTAAGCTAATTGCCTAGTTTGTTATGGTTTGTAATGTTTAAGTCAAGAATAGGTAAGTACGTTATGCTGACCTCTAACTCCCTATTTGAATATTTACAGTATTTATGATATTGGTTTAGCTACTTAAAGATTCAGGAGTCAATAGGCACTCTCAGATTATCTTTGATCCCCATATGTATTTACATTTAGTACTTTATTATACCTAGTCAGTTATTATTTGTCTTATATACTATGTACATTGTACTGGCGCCCCAAGCCTGGGGGCATTGCGCTCATGCCTACAGGTACTGATAGACAGGTAGACATGCCTCCTGTGTAGTATTGTCGAGTTTCAGCAGATTAGCACTTCTTTCAAAGTTTTTTAATTCAAGGGCTTGTCAGTCTTTTACTATAGATAGCTAATGGGTAGGTCGGGGCTCTGTTCCGATCAAGTATAGTTGTAACACCCCAACTTTTTTTGGACTAAGATTTGGAATCATTCTAAGCATGTAGTGGTGTCCAAACCCAATGAATCCTATTATACTTCAATTTTAAGATCAATTTGTACGTGTGGAAAGTGCAATGGATGTGAATTAAGGTCTTAAGGAACCTCCAGCACAAGTTAAGTTGAAAGCTTCTCTACCGACTAAGTTTTCTTATAACTTTCTAGTAGGATCAACTTCAAATGATTATATCTCCCATTATATGAAGAGTTACATAGCCCATAACCCACCAAATTAAAGATTTTTTAGTCTTCTTTCCAACGCCACTAACCGCACATCGATCCGAGTTTCGAGTAAAATGTTATGCCCATTTTACTAGACACTTCTCAGTTTATGCGAAAATCAGATTTTGGCATGGACCAGTGGAGGTACGCGATAAGGGCATGTCACGGAGCAGGACCTCCGTGATAAGTCCATGTCATGGAGGCCAGCCTCCGCGATAACCCCGTGGCACGAAGGTGGTGCCCAGCGACATTTTCTTTGATTTTCTTATGCATTTTAAGGGTCTTTTGGACTTTTCCTTATCCAAAATCATTCCTCACCTATTTTAAATATTCCTAAGTCCCTAAAGCATCTCATTAAATCAAAATCATACGCTACTTTCCTCTCCTCTCATCCTCTCCAAGTCAAGAAGTAAGAACAACTAGGGTTTCAAGGTTTCTATGGTCAAACTCAAACGTTTCGCAAATTTCTCTCCGTCAAAAGGCATGTAGAACAATCCCCTATTCAACCTAACTCATATGTATTATGTTTCTCCTATCAAATATGAAATCTATACTAGTATTGTATGTGAATGTTGAAGGATTTTCAAAAGGAAAAGATTCCTTGAAGTTTTTAAATATTTTCTCTAATTATCATTTTCAAAGTTATTGTTTGAAGTATGATTTCAATTACGGATTGTTGAATTTGGGGCAGATTTAAGACTTAAAGTAACGTTTCTTCCGAAAGTTGATTTACTATCCAAATGTTGGTTTTGGACGAAAATAAAAAGATCTTTCTAAATCCCTTGATTTTAAAAGGATTACTTGTTAAATAATGAGATTATAACCTTGAGGGACTTATGTGTTAAATGAGTTAGATATCCTTAAATACGAGACTATTGATATAAGAACGATGATGGCATATATGGTTAAGAGTGACTTGCAAGTCTTGGTATGACGATACCAACCTACGAATATCTTAAGAATGTTAAGAGTCCCAAAATGAACGAATTGCTAAATGTTTTAAAATATTAAAATATGGGCTTAAGAGTATTAGATGGTTAACCGAGAAGGTATGAGTCAAATGGAGCTCATCACCTAAAATCATGTTTTACCAACGCGGGTATGAGTCGAACGAGGCTCTTCACTATGAGTCGAACGGGGCTCTTCACTGTATGTTTGACTTGTTCAGCTGTATGCAGTTTATGATGTTATTAGGATATGATGCTTCGATCCTTGCGGCAAAGTTGGATTGGAGGCTCCACCGATCGAGCTGTGGTCAGACCCACATAGCCCATTGTGAAAATGATGTCGGTCATATCATCTAGTTCAAAAGTGAAATAAATTAATGTTTTGTTTGATGATTGAGAAATTGCTCCATATTCTATTTTCATGATTTACGTTATGTTTTATGACTTGCCTTATAAACTGTTATGTCCCTTCCCGTGGGCTGCATGCCAGTACTCATCGTACTGACCGTCCTCATATGCTACATCATTTCATAATGTAGGTTCCAAGATACTTTCTCATGGTATTGTGCAGCATTAGGATCGTTCGAGACAACGTCAGCAAGTGGTAAGCCTTCCATCTTTCGAAAGGCGATTTTGTATCTTTATTTTGACTCTGATTTTCAGTTATGGTATTGTCGGGGTTATATCTCGGCATTGGTATTTAATTCTTATGTTAGGGGCTTTGTGGACCTATGTAGATGTTGTTTAAACATTTTATTTCCAACACTTGGTTAATTTTATCTATGTTTTAAATGATGTTTTCAAATGGGTATTTTCCTCCGTAAATGCTTTATTGAATATGCTTATGATGTTATGCTAAGGGGTCTTCTAGGGGCTTCATTGGTTTGGATTGCCCGTTACGTCCCGGGTTTGGTCCTGAGGCATGACAAACTTGGTATTCGAGCACGATTTATGGTCCTAGGATATCTATGAAGTTGTGTCCAATAGAGTATTGCTTTTGGGTGTGTTGTGCACCACACTTATAATCAAGAGGCTATATGGTATTTAGGAAATGTTTCCCATTCTTTCATACTCTAGTTCGTGCGAATGTGTTGTCCATAAGAAACTTATCCAGATTTTCTACTCTGCTTTAACTGCTGACTCTGACTTATCTTCAAGGTGATAGAGGTACAAAGCTCAGACTCCTTACGATGTAATCATATCTGGTTGAGTCATCCAAAAAGTTACAAAACTGCACAAGGACTTGAGAGGAGTCCATTAGTGCGTCAAAGTCTAATAATTCCAAGAGTAAACCCCATCTTCATAAATTATGCATTTGAGCTGAGGTAAGACATGTTTTTAGACCCCTTTTGAAAACTTTATTGTAGTTGCCACGCTCAAGGGGGAAATGTGTGTATGTGAGTGTTGTGATAGTATATTCACCCGAGAGAGTATAAACTAGGGTGTTATGAGATGAGTAGTGAGATAATCCCAAAGCTAGAGATATATGGAGTCATGAGTTTAGAAGCCAAAGAGTGGAGGTAGTGAATGATCGAAGAAGGTAGCTAGAGTCTTGTACCCACTAAGTGAGTGATAGAGGTGGTATGCCCATATGGTGTGAGTTTTAATGTAGCAAGATTAGCAAATCTTATGAAAATTGGTAGACAAAAAGTGGTTAGTTAAGATGTTATTGAATTGTTTTAAATAGGGAAGGAGCTCATGATGGCTGGCTAGTGTAGTATAGACCAATTATAGGTTGTGAGCGTAAGGATAGGGTGGTTACGAAGTTATAAATTTAGACTACAATTTGTAGAAATTAGAGTTGGAGACTTAGTGATGTTTACAGAACTATGAAGGTAGTTTAAGTGTATGCATGGGTAAGTAGATGTGATGTGATAAAGAATGCCATGCTAATGGGCTGCAATGGGTTATATTGTAAGATTAGGATCGACTATTCTTATCATGTGATTTTAGTAGACCCAGAGTTTCTTAAATTTTATCTTGTAGTTGTAAGCCAATATAGTGTAACAACCAGGTCCGTCGTTATGAGTAGTCAAATCGTGCCAAGTTTTAGAGTTAGAAAACTCTGGGTTGGGGAGTTTGAAATTCTGGGCTAGGCTAGACTCGGCCGGATTTAGAGCGAGGTGGATTCTAGGGAAATCCTGGTAAGGATTGGGTTAGGTGTCTTGTTTTGAGCTAGTTTTCCATATAGCCAAGATATAAAAGAGTCCGGGGGACTTTTCAAAATCGAATTTGGGTAAGTAGAACTCCTGGAATCGCGTTTGACATGGAGAGGTTGTTTCAGGTCATCGAGGAAAGCAAGTGTGTTGTAAAATGACCAAATTTTAGAGATTTCTATACATTTTGTCCGTGACGAGCGCAACGGCTCCACCGTAGTGACCTCTGCTATAGCGGTGGAAAATATCGCTATAGCGGTGGTCAATGCGGTCAACGCCGCTTAAGACCACTATAGCGGAAGTCGTTCACTATAGTGGGACCGCTATAGCGGGCCAATGGGTTTTTAATGCAGAAACTTCCCCAAAACAGTTCAATTTTCTACAATTCATTTAGGAGAAGAACTAGGGCAATTTCAGGCATTTTTCCTCCGTTCTTGATCATCTTTCTTCCCTAAGGTAAGGTTTCTACTCCCCAAACTTCACACTACTTTTCCTATGCGGTAGAATTGCTAGGAGATAACTTGGGGGAAGGTTGGAACAACCTAGGAATGGTGGAATCCGGGGAAGAAAGGGGATTCTAAATATGAAAGTTCTTGGGCATTGTTAAAAGTGAAATATAATGATCATATGTTGTTAAATTCTCTATTTTTATCCGTGAAAATGATAGAACTAGGAAAATTAATGGTGGGAAAACCCGGGAAAAGGGTGGAATGATCATGGGTGGCCTGGGGTTCTGGGATTTGGTGTAATTTGGGTAATGTGCAGGCCTTGTTTGTTAATTTCATGTACTTGTATGTTATTTTAGACCAAGAACGAGAAAGGAATTCGAAACACGGTAAAGCTCGGGTTGAGTAGAGCTTGGATCATTTCGAGATAGGTGATGGCTTACGATTCCTGTGAATGTGGTATATGTTTGTACTCTTATCTAAGTGCTTGTATGAATTACATTGCTTAGAGGAATTGTGTAGAATGTCTAAGGGTCCTGTTTTACAGTCTGTGAATTGAACGGTGTGTTGCTTGTTGGTTTACAAGTTGTTTGCTCATCTATTGACTGTGGATTGTTGACATTCGGTTGGCTTGAGTACCACGCCTGGTACGGGATACTGATAGTTGGCTCGGGTACCACGCCTGGTACGAGTTTGTTTTACTGCATCTTTGCATTATTATTATTGTATTGCATTGACTGTTATTGGTTCCGTGAGTGGACTGGGCTGTTTTACTAAAATGTGATACTTGTTTTGGTAGTCTTTGAGTGACCGGGAAATTTTGTTATAATTGTTGAGTGGGTCTTGGATTAGGCCGGGTTGTTCATTGTCACTTAGGTGTTGTTTAGAGGGGATCCCAGGGTGGGCCTGGGCTAGACGAAAAGGTATAGTTATTGGTATATGATTGTGGTTTAGAGTTATCAGAGATGGATTTCATGCGGGAACAAGCTAGGTAGAGACTTGTAGTCTAGGGTCTGTTGACTTGTGGCATATCTTCCATACTAATTACTTGGTTTGTCGTACTGCTTATACACTGTTTATTTAGAAACTGGCTGATGATCCTACTAGCACACGGTGGTTGTGTACTGATACTGCACTTGCTTATTTTTGTTGTGAGTACAGGAAATCTTCCGGAGGTTGATGCACGACCTCACCTGTAGGCCAGATTGTTCCAAGATATCAAGGGTGAGCCATTCGACCAAGCCACCTTGATGCTTATCTTTAAGTTATAGCCCAATTGTTTCGGGCTTAGACTATCTCTTTTATTGTTTAAGTTTTGGGGTTGCATTCCCGTACTCTAGATGTTGGTAGAATTGTTTGGTACTGCGACTTTCAATTTCTAGGAGGATTTTCCGCAGGATAATTTTAATGATATAGTTCTTTGCTAATTTGAATTGCCAGTTTACTTGTTGCTTCTGGTTTTAGGCTGTTAGTCTAGGCTAAGGGTTGAACTCTATTGGTTCGCTCATCCGGGGGTTGGGTGGGTTCCACTCACGATGGTCTGGGTCATGATATATAGTATGTGAGAAGATGTGTCATGAATGTTAAGGTGCAGTAGTAATATTGTGAAGGAGATTTTGCTTGTAAGCCGTAGTATATTGAAGAAGGGGTTAAGATCGACCACTACGTCAAAGTTTTGGTGGATTAGTATTTTTTTATTTTTATCTGGTAGCTGTAGGCCTTAATAGCATGCTAATTTATGATGTTAACTTTACCTAGTGTTAGACACTAAGCTTGAGTCTGGGATGGTCACCGAGATAGAAAGGATGATAGTTGAGGATGATAATGCTACTTTTAGGAGGCTGATCTAATAGGCTTGACATGGTGCATGAGAGGGCTAAGATTGATAATTTAGGAAAGATTTGAATGTGTAATCATGATATATACATGAGAACTAGTGTTGAAACAGTGAATTGTGGCTAAGTCATTAGATGAATAAGAGCCTTAAATTTATATGAATAAGTTGTACCCGAGGTAATATATTGTTAGATGAGGTTTAAGTTATTAAGTGCTAGGTGTTCCTGATTAGTGTTCTTGAGTTGCTTTATATGAAAGAGGCTAAGTAGTTATAATTTGTGTCCCTTGGGATGGAATTGAGGAAATTATAGATCTAAATAGATGTTGTTGAGCCTCTTGGTATAATTTTAGAATTTTGTTGGATTGGGCAGATATGAGATTAAATAAATGCTAGTTGATTAAGGAGTGAAGAATAGATTTTTAAGTGTTAGAGAACATGAAGGTGTGCACCCAAGAGAATTAAGTTTTAATTTTATGGCTATAGAGGTTAGAGTAAGTTAAAAGTAGTGTCCTAGGAGGGAACATCCTAGAAAAGAATTGGTATTTTCTAAATATAATATCTGGGTGAGATTATCATTTATGTATATAGTGATACCCCGCAATGTCAAGTGTTGTACTTAATAGATTTTTTTACAGAATAGGTCTGCAGGCCTAGGGTAGTGACCTTTGAGCTAAGGGAGAGATGATGAGGTGTTGAACCAAGAAAAATCTTGAGTTTCTAGTGGTGATGAGTTTCAAAAGGGAGTCATGATGCATGCCATAATGACCCATGCTTATTCTAGTATATTCCTTATACTCATCTTAAGAGGACACTCTACCCATGTCTTATGCCTTTGAACCATGTCTATGTCTGAGGGTCGAATGTTTTTTGTAGTCTCTTGTCAATGCTCTGTCCTTTGAAATGGAAGCGATAGCATCTCTCAGTGGTGTAATCTTTCTCTAAGGTTCTAGGGATCCAAGGTCTATGCTACGATACTCATGATCCATGAACCCATATCTCACGTTATGCTCAGTCCTATAAAACTCAAACTTCATGATATGTCCAAAATGACTATTGAAATCATGCTACATCATGTACATGCTCAGATCAGACTTCTTGAAAGATTTGTGCTTTTGATTTCCTTTCTCTAAGCCCTGTGTACGTCCACCCTTGATAGTTACGGGTGGTTATGATATGTCCATGCTCAGAACAACCCTTAGTTCATGTCTTGTGTATTCAGAATATGAAGTACACATGCCCATTGCACCGGGTTCCCTAGATCTCATCTTGAGTGACAAGATCACTCTAAGTATAAATCGATATTGAACAACATCCATGTATCCCCAATGCTCAAGCTTTTGTTAAATATGTTCAGTTCATACTCCATGTTTGTGGTCAAGAGTTAGGCCTCTATTTTCATGTCATGCAGTTCATGCTCTCAATATATTCTTTCGGTAATGTTTAGCTTATGTCGAGGCAACTGTTAGTAAAGGAAACTAAGTAGTAGCCTAGATGGAAGGTAGTAGATGTTCTCTTTTAGTGGTGGCCACGGTGTGATTATGTCACCTAAGTTGTTAAGTATGGATGAGATGCGAGATGAGGATTTATTATGTGTAATAGTTAGATGGGAAGATATGGTGTGTCTCCTTGTAGAAGTTCAAGAATTGTTGATTGTGGGGATGCTTGAGAAAATTATTTGATAGTTTTAGCTACAAAGAAGCCAGAAAGGGAATATAGTGATAGGCTTGAATGTGATGTTGAATACTTGTGTGACAGGTGACTTCTTGTTTAAGCTTGAGCTTGATTGATTAAGGTGATAAGGAAAAGTAGTATTCTTGGAGGATAATTTTAGATGTAAAAAGAGACTTTCACGAGTTTAGAATAAATCTAATAATTGATCACGTTTAGAAAAAAGGTTCCTAAAGGGGTATGACATATAGAATCTCGTAATTCAGACTCACAAGATCACTTTAGATGTAGTAATTTACGCCTTCAAGTTAGGCTTAAACATGGTGAAAGCAAGATGTTAGATGCAGACGTTAGTCGCTATATGCGCCAACGGAAAAATTTCAAGTCATAAGTGGTGATGTGTAGTATTTAGAGGAGGTTATATAGTTGAAAGGTGTTGCTAAATCTAAGGGCTATTAGCCATATCATTTAAGATGGGGATACTTCTATTCATACGTCCAGCAAAAACCTTATTTCATGTCATGTATCAATCTCAATTCATGCTTATGATTTCTAAAATTTCATGCCTTACATTAGTATGATCATGTTCCATAAAACTTATGTCCTAAGTCATGCCTATGCCAAGTCTCATATGCCTCACAATTCCTTCTCACACGATTTGCTTGATGTTGTCATAGAGTGCCTCTGGATGTCCTTCTATCTTTGTTTAAAAGAGAATTTTTGATGTGAAGTTATAGCCTTTAATTCCTTACTTATATGGCTTCAATAAGTCCCTACCCATCATTCGAGGATGAATGATCCCAAGGGGGAGATATTGTAACACCCCAACTTTTTTGGGTTAAGATTTAAAATCATTCTAAGCATGTAGTGGTGTCTAAACCCAATGAATCCTATTATACCTCGATGTTAGGATCAATTAGTATGTGTGGGAAGTGTAACACCCCGGAAACGTATCCAGCTTTTAAACTCAGACTTGCAGAAAATTTTGGACTTCCAGGGACCACGGGTCAAGTCCACGAATCGTGAAAGGTTCCACGAGTCGTGGAAGTGACTCGTAATTTCATTCCTGCAGACCATCCTCAGGTTTGAGAACCACGAGTCAGTTTCACGACCCGTGAACGTTTCCACGAGTCGTGGAACCAAATCGTGGAACTCAGACAGAGAGTGGTCAAGTTCCCTAAGTTCCACGACTTAGTCCTATGACTCGTGGAAGCTTTCACGAGTCGTGAAACTGGTTCAGTAGCCTGGAATTTTGGCTCAGGGACTACGACTCCACTCCACGAGTCGTGACTGGTTCTATGATTCGTGGGAAGGATCCTTGGAACCTGAAGCCAGGTTTTAAGTCAGTTTTTCTAAGTTAAAACCCTGGGGCATTTTGATCATTTTCCACCCTATTGTCTACTAAGTGAAGTCATTTTGACTACTTTTAGAAGAGTTTTCACCCATATTATCCTAAGTCTATCTTAAGCTCCTCATTCTTCACTCAAAGAGGAAATTCTCCTTCAAGCTTCAAGTCTCCAAGCTCCAAGTCAAGTCTCCTAATCTTTTCCAAATCAAGTGGGTAATCTTCCACCAAGGTATGTGGATCTTTAACAATGAGTTCTTTTCACCCTTGTGCCCAAAATCCCCAATCCTTATGTTGAATGGGGAAAGTTTCTGAAATCAGTTTCTATGTTATATTCATGGTTTCTTATTAATTATTCATGGTTTGATTATGATTCTCTTATTGGTTTTAAAAGCCCAAGCATTAAAGTTGATTTTTAGCATGAATCCATGAATTTGCATATTTTCAAGAGAAAGAGGGCATGATTAGATATCATGGCCTTTATGTATTTATGAAAATGTGTGCCTAATTCTTCAAGTATGAATTTAGAAAGGAGAGCATGTTTTGAATTATGGCTAAGCTAAGCCTTCATATTTATGAATTCGAATTGCATGGCATCAGATATGTCTTATTGATTTTCAAACAGTTTTGACATCAGATATGTCACCAGTTATGAACAGTTTTGACATCAGATATGTCATCAGTATGAACAGTTTTGGCATCAGATATGCCCAGTATTATATGAGCTATATGTATGTTTTGGGAGTAGTATTAGCACTGAGTTGGACAGGGTGAGAGTACCCAAAAAGGTCCCAAAACTACGTGCCCCCATAGGTTTTAAGTTCCCTCTGTTGGGCATCAATATTTAGTGATCACGCCACAGTAATGCCTTTATACCCTGTCAAGGTATATTGGGTCCTCTTGATGGGGCGGATACATCGAATTCCATGTAGCTCACATGGTCTATGTCGATTAGAGAACCTCCCACAAAAAATAGTTTATACTTTAAAAACTTGCATTTGACTCTTATTCAGATTTCAGACTCATTACTTATGATTATGTTTCAGCTTATAGAAAGTATTAGAGTCATTGCGCTCAGTTTATCTTTAAAAGCATGTTTTCATCATATTCATGCATTGCTCATATACTTAGTACATTTCATAGTACTAACGCATCTTACGCTGCATCCTTTGATGATGCAAATTCAGGCGTCCCTTCACAGATTCGTGGCTAGAGATCCCGGCCACTCTCAGTCAGCTTAGTGAGTCCTCATAGTTTGAGGACTAGACTCTACTTTAGCTTTATGTTCCCGTTTCTTTGAGATTGTTGAGTTAGTTGGGGTATTGTCCCATCAACTCCTTATGCTAGTTGTAGAGGCTTTTCAGACATAGAGGTTATTGGATGATCTTCGAGTTGTATTTCCTATTCGACTCTCTATTTATGATATGTCTTCCTGTTTTGGATTTCCTTATGATGCTTCCGCTATGCTTTTCTTTACATTGCTTGAGAATGCTATGACCAAGGGTTAGCTTGGGATCCTTGTGGTTTCAAGTCCTGTGTTACGTCTAGGGGGTAACCTTGGGGCGTGACAGGAAGTGCAATGGATGTGAATTAAGGTCTTAAGAAACCTATAGCACAAGTTAAGTTGAAAGCTTCTCTACCGACTGAGTTTTCGTATAACTTTCTAATAGGGTCAACTTCAAATGATCATTTCTCCCATTATATGAAAATTTACGTAGCCCATAACCCATCAAATTAAAGATATTTGAGTCTTCTTTCCAACGCATGCATCGATCTGAGTTACGAGTAAAAAGTTATGTCCATTTTACTAAAAACTTCTCAGTTTATGCGGAAATTAGATTTTGGCACGGACCAGTGGAGGTCCGCGATAAGGGCGTGTCACAGAGCTGGACCTCTGTGATAAGACCGTGTCATGGAGGCCAACCTCCGCAATAGCCCCGTGGCACGAAGGTGGTGCCCAACAATATTTTTTTCAATTTTCTTACGCATTTTTAAGGGTCTTTTGGACTTTTCCTTACCCAAAATCATTCCTCACCTATTCTAAATATTTCTAAGTCCCTAAAGCATCTCATTAAATCAAAATCATATGCTACTTTCCTCTCCTCTCATCCTCTCCAAGTCAAGAAGAAAAAACACCTAGGGTTCAAGGTTCCTATGATCAAACTCAAATATTTTGTGAATTTCTCTCTATCAGAAGGTATGTAGAACAATCTCATTTTTAACCTAACTCATATGTATTATATTTCTTCTATCAAATATGAAATCTATACTAGTATTGTATGTGAATGGTTGAAGGGTTTTCGAAAGGAAAAGATTACTTGAAGTTTTTAAATGTTTTCTATGAAATCATCTGTATCTATTTATCATTTTGAAGTTATTTTTTGAAGTATGATTTCAATTACGGATTGTTGAATTTGGGGAAGATTTAAGAATTAAAGTAATGTTTCTTTCGAAAGTTGATTTACTATCCAAATATTGGTCTTGGACGAAAATAAAAGGATCTTCCTAAATCCCTCAGTTTTAAAAGGATTACTTGTTAAATAATGAGATTATAACTTTGAGGGACTTATGTGTTAAATGGGTTAGAGATCCTTAAATATGAGACTATTGATGTAAGAACGATGATCGCATATATGGTTAAGAGTGACTTGCAAGTCTTGGTATGACGATACTAACCTACGAATGCCTTAAGAATGTTAAGAGTCACAAATGAATGATTTGCTTAATGTTTTGAAATGTTAAAATATGGGCTTAAGAGAATTAGATGGTTAACCGAGAAGGTATGAGTTGAAAGAGGCTCATCACCTGAAATCGTATTTTACAGATGCGGGTATGAGTCGAATAGGGCTCTTCACTATGAGTCAAATGGGGCTCTTCACTGTATGCTTGACTTGTTCAGTTGTATGCAGTTTGTGATGTGATTAGGATATGATGCTTCGATCCTCGTGGTAAACTTGGATTGGAGGTTTCGCCGATCGAGTTGTGATCGGACCCACATAGCCCATAGTGAAAATGATATCGGTGATATCATCTAGTTCAGAAGTAAAATAAATCAATATTTTATTTGATGATTGAGAAATTACCCCGTATTCTATTTTCATGATTTACGTTATGTTTTATGACTTGCCTTATAAACTGTTATGTCCCTTCCCCTGAGTTGCATGCTAGTACTCATCGTACTAACCGTCCTCGAACACTACATCATTTCATGATGTAGGTTCCAAGACACTTTCTCATGGTACTCTGCAACATTAGGATTATTCGGGATAACGTCAGCAAGTGGTGAGCCCTCCATCTTTCGAAAGGCGATTTATATCTTTATTTTGACTCTGATTTTCAGTTATGATATTGTCGGGGTCATGTCCCGATATTGGTATTTTATTCTTATGTTAGAGGCTTCGTGAACATATGTAGATGTTGTTTAAATATTTTATTCCCAATACTTGGTTAATTTTTAACTATGTTTTAAATGATGTTCTCAAATGGGTCTTTTCCTCCGCAATAGCTTTATTGAATATGCTTATGATGTTATGCTAAGGGGTCTTCTCGGGACTGCATTGATCTGTGTTACCCATTACGTCCAGGGCCTGGTCCCGGAGTGTGACAATAGTACTCTCAGAGGCGTGCAGACTGGGGATTATATAGTTATACACTGACGGCCTTGTTGACCTTCGTATATATACTTTTTGAGATTCTAGATATCATGGTCTCCTTGACGACCCGCATAGCAATTAGTATATATCTGTTGTGAACTGCTGTGTTAGCTAACTTATTATTGCTGCAGGATTTTCTCATTGTGGCCTTGCCAACCAGGGCTTTTGATAAGCTGACATATACTTTTTTGTATTTGTTGGGTGTAGCTGGTATGCACCTATAACATACATATCCAGCAGGGTCGTCTCATGGTCAAACATGACACCAGGTTCCAGTTGTGCCTTTCGAGGTTGGGGCACGACAGCCTGACACCTCAAAAATATAGAGACACACACAGAGAGATGAAAATACAGAATATAGCCTAAATGCACATATGAATACAACAAATACAATCACCTGACACCTCAAAAAATATACAAATATAGAGAAAATAAGGCGAAAACACAAAATACAATTTAAATGCACGTATGAATATAACAAATACAATCGTCTGACACCTAAAAAAATAGTATACAAAGATAGA
This sequence comes from Jaltomata sinuosa, assembly GCA_003996215.1. NCBI lineage: Eukaryota > Viridiplantae > Streptophyta > Magnoliopsida > Solanales > Solanaceae > Jaltomata > Jaltomata sinuosa. Next base: position 324,637 of record QJPP01000078.1, read on the forward strand.
GAGAGGTGAAAACACAGAATATAACCTAAATTCACGTATGAATACCAAAAATACAATTGCCTCACACCTTAAAAAATATATAAATACAGAGAGAGATGTGAAAACACTGAATACAACTTAAATGCACGTATGAATACAACAAATGCAATCGCCTGATATCTAAAAAATATACAAATACAAAGAGAGATGTAAAAACACAAAATACAACCTAAATGCACGTAAAAATACAACAAATACAATCGCTTGACACCTCAAAAAATAATATACAAATACAGAGAGATAAGTGAAAATATAAATTATAAAGAGAGAGAACGAGAGAGGGTACAACCTAAATGCACGTATGAATATAACAAATGCAGTCATCTAATACTTAAAATATATAGAAATATAGAGAGAGAAGGGTGAAAATACAAATATATATATATATAGAGAGAGAGAGAGGGGTGAAAATATAGAATACAATAAGAGAGAAAGGGAGAGAGAGAAAGAGAGAGAGAGAAAGAGGGGGCGCGAGAGAGGACAAAGAGAGGCGAGCGAGAAAGGGAGAGAGAAAAGAGGAAGAGAGAGAGAGAGAGGGGCAAGATAAATTGTTTTTACTTAGCATTTCAAACGGTGACCGTAAATTATAAATACCCAAACTATAGCTATATATCTCTAATTATGCCCAAATGATAGTCATTTTGGAAATTTTCTCAAAAAAGAAAGAGATAAATATATACGCACTCATCCCATTTTAATTGTCGTTTTAATTTTTTTCATGTCCATTAAAAAAATAATAAATACAAGATATACCAAGTTATCCTTATTTGTTAAATATTCTTTTTAGAATTGAACAATATTAAAAAAAGACTACTTATTTAATGTTAAGAATATAATTGGAACAGTTACTAGTTTTAGTCTTGAATATTTAAAATAAACTTATTTTAGAATAATTTTTTTAAGCTAAAAGGACAATTAAGAGTTGGCAAAATTTTAGAAGCACTTGAAGAGTTTTTTGAGCAGACATACTTTTGATAAAAACACGAAATCTGAGCTGAGAGTACCGTCACCAAACTTTTTGAGAGTATTTCCCGCTCGTGATCTATATATATTTAAAAAGAAAAAAGTCTAGCCTAAGATTATGCCAAGTGGCAGCACAGGATAAAGACATGTGGTAATTTTAGAAGAAGATTAGTTAAGTTAGATAATAATTAACTAACTTTTAAAAAAAATCAAATTTCGATAGTTTTTTCTACATTTTTAATAATTAAATCATACAGAACAACTAAAATACTAAAAAAAAAGTAGAAACTTGAAGATCTTCTACAAAAAAAACTAGAAAAATTGTAAATTCAAATAATTTAAAGGAAACAAATATAAAAAAACTTAATTTCAAATTTTAAATTCATTTAAATACAACTTAGTAAATAAAAATAATTTTGTAATAAAAGTTTCTACACTTTGTATTTATAAAAGAAAATAACTGATTTTAGATGTGAATAATTTTAAATTCATTTTTTCTGATTCATTTTTTGACTTTTTTTTTTCAATTTGAAATTGCAAACATATGTTTTAGGGTGTCACTTGGCAATTTCAAGACAATGCTTCAACAATCTAGGAATTAGATAATTATTTTTTAAAAAAAATTACAAAACAGCTAAAATGTGCAGTTACTTTCTTTACACACCGTTTTAAAATTTTTAAATTCAAAGTAGTTATAACTTCTCAACTTTATCCTTATTAATTCAAAAGTAAATATCATTTTAATTTTATCATTATTCACACCCTAAATATTTGAGGGTTGATATTTGAAGTAAAATATTTTTTAAAATTTATGGAATATTATAAATATTTTAATCATTGTATTGATTTTTTAAAAAAATACAAAATATTTAAAACTTAAAAATCCTAACCTGAAGAATAACTACCCCACGTCCTAATACCCCCACAAACCTCAACTCACTTACAGGTTATCCCTATTTCCCCATTTTTCCTGCACACACTAATCATATAAATCATAATAATATATTTTAAATATATATTTTAAATATATTATTATTATTATTATTATATAATTAAAAAGAAAAAAGTCTAGCCTAGAATCATGCTAAGTGGTAACGTAGGATAAAAACATGCTATAATTTTTAGGACTAATTAGTTTAGTTAGGTAATAATTAATTTTCATTTTTGAATTTGAATTAAAAATAATTAAATAGCTATATATTTTTTTTGAAGACAACCTATTTTATTTTAAATTGAGAAGTTTTTAACAAGGATTGAAAAATAAACCTGTGTGTTTGCCTTAAATTTTTACAGCTTTTAAAAATTTCAACTTTTCCAGTTACTTTAATTTTTTGACTTCCTCTTCTTAGACAATTCCTCTTAAATCACAGGCACACATTAATCCACGTCTCTCCACTCATAATAACAAAATAGGAAATTAAAACTCATTCTTTTAAATTATAAAGATAAAGATGAATATTTTTTAAAAACATATGTATAATGTGTAACATATAAGTTGAGTTGTTCCATTAAGAATTTGTATTTTTCATTTGAATTTGAATTGACATATAAAACTAAAGAATTTGCGTCAGCACATCAGTTGCATTTTTATTTTTATTTTTATTTTTTTAAAAAAAAACCACCAACTTCCCACTTCCTCAATTCTCTCAACTGCACAATGGCACATCTATTTAACTGATAAAAGACGATAAAAGGATTCTTCTCTGTTGCATTATGTTCATGTTTGTTATTGCTCTTGAATTTTTCAATGTCCATTATGTGTTATCTTCTTTTCCACCTGCACTTCCTACTGTTAGTTTTATTATTACTTTACTTTGTTGCTGATCCTCACACCCAATCCCAAAAAAAGATAGAGGAAAGTATGTAAGCATTCACGGATAAAAAAGTTTATTTTTCAAAAATCAAAAAATATAAAGCCAAAACTTGAAGATAAGTTATCGGTATTATTTCTTCATTCCCATGTCATTGGTATATATATATATACACACACACACCCACTTTGATTTGTTGTGTGTGAGGCCAGCCTAAAGGTATAGTACATGAGATTGAAGATATGGTCCATTTTATAGTTTTAAAATTTATAAAGTTACTAATTTTTTCCAAACACTTGATAGGAATAGATTGACAAATCTTTGGTTCTTGAATTCTAGCCAATTAGGATGTTGCAATATTTGATGCTATAAAAATTGTCTGAAGAATTTGTCCCAAGTGGTACTCTTTTCATGTCTTCTCTGACATAACATATTTTTATTTATCATATTTGCTAATTAATTCTCTTCTATGCACGCAGATTGACGCGTATTTGAATCTTTTGGTGACAAAAAAACAAATGCATTAGACGTGAGTACATTTTTTTTTACCTTGAAGGTGAGTTTGACTTTGTGTTATTTTGAAGTGATATTATTCATTAAATGTGATTTTATATCACAATTTTTTTTAATCATCTGTTTCTATATGAAAATCTCTTCCATCAACTATACAGTAAAGCAAAAGTATCCTTTAACAATTTTATTTTAGTTAAAAAATTATTTTTTTACTGGCTATAGCCAAATGTCAATTAGAGAGCAAATTTAATCAATTAAAGAATCTATAACAAATAATTTTTTTGCCCTTCTTTTCCTAAAAAAATGTTTTCGTTATGTTTATTTTTATTCCATTCATTATAATATTTCACAACATCAATATTATTTACCAGTGCCACTGCTCTTCACTACCCTTTCCCTCTATATAGATTTCAATTTATATTGAAAACAAAAAAGAAGAAAATATTGCTTATTGCACATTATATTAAAATGAAAATTATCTTAAATATCGATTTTATGACAATATAATAAAATAACTCCTCGATTTATACTATGAAGATTGGATGAATTTAAATTCACAATCTGAAATAAACAATTATATTAATTAGACTATACAAAAGAGGTTAAATTAGAAAAAATAATTAAAATATTCTGAAAGGAAAAATGATGTATATATAATGAGGTGTATAGAAATAGTGTGAAGGTGTTTATATTTTGAATAATTTAAAAAATAAAAGAAAGTAAAAAATAGTTAAAAAATAGTAATAGTTATAGTTTATTAGATCTTATAAATATTTTGTTTGTTGTGGTCTATATAAGCATGTGAATATGTTCTCAAAATTTTGAGAATAGTTCTAATGGTTCATTACATATTAATGTATAAAGTAATTCTCTTCATATCTGAACAGTTCTTATTCTTCATATTATGATGATGGATTTATAATTGAATTACATTTATAGATTTGATTTTTTTCCTATTAACCAAGTAATGCAAGCTTGGTCAAAAATCAATCTAATATGTTTTTTTTCTAATTTCATTCTTAAGCAAATGTAGTATCTACTAATTTAAGTGATAAAATTTATAGGAAATGACTTACAACCTGTATTGACGCAGAGGATTTATCCGCAGACACAACAAATGAGTTTATGATGGTGTGTGCTTTGCTTTATCAATGTCAATGCTCATCATCTATAAATAAAATATTTTATCTTATTTAAAATATAATATTCAATTGGATCATCTTTTTTATTTTGGATTTGTAAAGGGGAGAGGAGCAATCCAGAAGTATATTTTTATGATTCATTTTCGCTTACTAAATGTTTCTCTAATAAAGTTATTGGTTTGTGTGAATAGCTACTACTTGATTTGCTTATATTCACGAGACATTAATTTTATATGTTTCATGTGACTGAACATTGGGAAAAACTATACAAAACATTGGTGAAGAATCTAATTCTGCATTGAAATCTTATAAATTTTATTTTGTAACCTCATTTTATACTCTTGATGTACTTCGGTCAAATTATCTAGTGACTATATAATTCATTTCCTTTAGTTGTATAAAAAAAAATTAATTGATAAAGTGTATTACAATAGTAAATAAGATGAATATTGGAATTTCATTTTTAAAAACCTCCAATAAGACATTCTTTAATACCTAATATTTTCGCGCATCGTGCGGGCACGTATACTAGTATTCTTTAAAACGACAATATACGTTAGACGCTCAATATATGGGGGAACACAAAAACTAAGCTTCAAACCATATAGAGGTATAAAAAAAACTTTTCAATAATAAAGATTGAGGAAAATAAAATAACCTATATGAGATTATGTTAAGAAAGGGTAAATCCTTAATTAGTAATCTAATCAAATTAATTGGAAGTAGTTATTCAATTACAAAGTGATCGATATATAATTTTGGTTTTATAAGAGTTGCCTAGTGGTATCTAAACAAAGCGTAAAACTTGATAATGATGAAAGAGGTCATCATGAAAAATATACAATTGACAAAAAATGTTGCAGCAACTGGGCTATATATTAAACGGAGAAGGGCCTAAAATACTATTCAAGTATTGGAATTGGTATAGATATACCCTTCTTTTATATTTGGGCTCTAAAATGCGCTTTTCATCCACATTTGGGCTCTTAAATACCCTTCGGATCCACCTTTGGGCTCTTAAGTACCCTTCTTATCCATCTTTGGGCTCTATTTTGTCATTTCCCTTAAAAGACTCTTTAGAAAAAATGATAAGGATTTTTATTTAATATGTAACAGTATTTTATTAGTTGAATTTTTAATTAATCAAAGCCTATTTACTCACAAACTCAATTCGGATCCCAGATTTGGCTCATCTCCATTTCTCTCTCTCCATTTTTTCAAATTCTTATTCAGATGAGACACATGTCATAAATCTAAATTAATGGTTGAGATTTAGTCAATTAATGATAAGTCTTAACCATGATTAGAATAATAGATATTTTATATATTTGCTCTAAAATATAAGGTAATCCCACAATTCTAGCCATTAAATTTATTTTTAATTATATTATTATTTAATTTATCAAATATTAAAATATTTGATTGCTATATCATTTACAATACAAGAAAAAAGTTATACTAAATTCTAGTAGTAATTTTTTCTAAAGTGGGAGAACGTCTCTTCCAACATTGAAATTCCTTTCCAACATTCAAAATTAGGCTAAAAATAATTTGAGTGAAAAAATAGTAGCAAAAAAATAAAAATAAAAATGATGCAGAACAAAATTTACTCAAGGCAAGTAAGAATATTTTTTTATATTTAAAAAAGATATCTTGTGCAACTAAAATTGTGAGATTAAAATAATATTTTTAAAGTAAATATATGAAAGTAATTAATTATTTTAATCATAGTTAAGACATATTTTTAATTTACTATATCTCAGCCATTAATTTAAATCTATGGCTTATGTCTCTAATCTAAATAAGAACTTGAGAAAAAGTGAGATATGAGAAATGTAGAGGAGCTAAATCCAGTATCCGAATTGGGTTTGTGGGTTAAATAAAATGATATTACATATTAAATGAATAAAATTTCAATGAATAAAATGATGTTACATATTAAATGAAAATCCTAATATTTTTCATAAGGGATATGTTAAGGAAAAGGACAAAACAGGGTCCAAAGGTGGATGCAAAGGGTATTTTAGAAGTGGATAAGAAGGATATTTTAAAGCCCAAAAATGGAAGGAAGGTATATTTGTACCATTTCCAATACTTGAAGGGTAATTTAGGTCTTTTCTCCGTATATTAAATTGTCCGATTTCTCTGGGTGCATGTACATTATTCACTTCTTTTATGTCATCACTCTCCTAGTTGTTTAGAAACCATCTTTTTGAGTTGAGAAAATTAATTTTAAAATGTATATCTAGTTGTTTATTACATTTTTATATATAAAGAAAATTCAACCCCAAATTATTATTGAGTGCTGACGAATCACAAACCTTTATGATTAAAGTATTAGGAAATGTTTGGAAAAATCAAAAACTCACATAGATAAATAAATAGTATGAGTTTTTGTACTGCTTGACTCTAGTAAAAGTTTCATGAGATTGAGGATTATTATAAAGTTATTCAATTTCTCTTGGTGCATGTACGAAGTTAATGAACTATTTTTTCACTCTCCAACTTGCCTCTTAGCCGAAAGATGGCTTCCTCCCGCACTCAAGTGATGTTATCTTCGAATGATTTATATCGTTTTAAAAGGAAAATGGGCATATATGTCAATTGAAAAAGAAAGTCCATGTTAAATTAATATAACGCTAAGTTACAACTAATAGGATAATGTTAATGCGTTAACTTACATATGAGAATTGAACATGTATAATTCTCAACCTAACCATTTGATCTAGGTTTAATTATCGAGTTCCTTATTGTAAAGAAGAGTGATTTTCGAACATGTTTGGAGTTTATAGTAAGGCACAACTATGTTCTTGTCAATCTTGGCTCATCACAATATCTTGCATAGAAAATACTTGAACTATTTGTAATTAGATCTTGACTGTCATCATATATACTATTTACCCTTAAAACAATGCTCGTATAAGAATGAAATTCAGATGCGATTTCAATAAGGAAGTAATTTAAAACCCTATTTATAACTGAAAGCATTTTTAATAAATGGAGAATGCAAAGTATAAAGCTTCTTTAAAGCTTATCCAAAAGAAGAAGTCCAAATACATTATTACAAAATATTTGTAAAATACATTGTTAGAAAGTGTAATAAACTTATTCTTGTAACCGTGTTTTTCAATTCTCTTTTAACGGATGAATTCAATTGAGAGTCCTTCAATTCTTCTTAACGGATGAGTTAATTCGTTAAATTGAATTCTCTCCATTAACTCCAATCTTGAAACAACTTTTGTTCCTCACCTATATAAACTACTCCACCTTGTGAACAAAAGACACACCAACAAAAAAGGAAGAAAACATCTTTCTCTTTTCCTCCTCTTCTAGTTATTTGTTTTGGGCAATTGGTTTAGGCAACCGCCAAACTTTCAGCCACGAGTGCACATGTTTGAAAGTAACTGTGGAATCTTGGGGAGCGACCGGCTACAACGATTTGCACCGGAGTCGGGCCAAAATCGCTTTCAAGGCAGTGACTTGCCATCACACAGTATTTGTGACTACTCTCTTACTACTTTTAAATTCCTGTTCTATATCAATATTGTAGTACTTTTTACCAACAATTTGAAAGTGATTTTTTACATACAATATTGATAAATGGCTATTTCTTTGAACAAAACTTTTCCTGATCTGTCAAAGCTTGAGCCATTGGACGGAAACAATTTTAAACATTGATCACAGAAACTTCTGATTTTCTTTGAACAATTAGAAGTTGATTATGTTTTATTTAATGAACCTCCTACTGATGGTTCTAACATTACTACTGATTCTAGCATTATATTGGTTGTTGATGATGCTGCTAAAAAGAAGTTTGAAAAGGATAACAAAACTGTTAGAGGGCATTTATTGAACCATATGACTAATCCCTTATTTGATCTATTTGTTACTTATAAATCTGCTAAGGAAATATGGTGCTGACGATGCAGGAAAGAAAAAGTATGTTGTGGGTCAGTGGATTAAGTTCCAGATGATTGACAATAAACCAATCATGGAACAAGTTCACGAATATGAAGATGTGTGAGATTTTTCAGGCTAATGTTTTGCTTGAAAAATTCTCACCTTCTTGGAGTGATTACAGAAATCAATTAAAGCATAAGAAAAAGGATTTAACTCTTCAAGAACTTATAAGTCATATGAGGACCGAAGAGGCAAACCGTCTTAAAGATAAGATGTAAGCTCTTTCTCGTTATTCTTCTAAAGCTAACTTGTGGAATCTTCTAGTACTGTTGTGAAAGACAGGTTCAATGGCAAGTAAAAGAAAGTCCCGAAAAAGGAACATATGAAGAAGAAAAATCACTTCAACAAGCCAGAGAGTCAAATTAAGAAAATAAAGGGACCTTGTTTTGTCTGCGGGAAACTTGGTCACAAGGCTGCCCGGTGCTATCTAAGACAAGGGAAAAACTCAAATTCGGGAGGAAAGGATGACGCCCAAGCTCATCTTGCTGAGGGTGATGAAGTGATTGATGTTGTAGTCATCGAGGCGAACCTAGTGGCTAACAAGACTGACTGGGTGTTGTACACAGATGCTTCAAGACATTTCTGCGCCAACAAGAAGTTATTCCATGACTTTGAGGAGTCCACTGATGGCGAGTGTGTTTACATAGGTAACTCCACTACTGCTGGAGTTATGGGTAAAGGAAAAATTTTACTAAAATTAACTTCTGGTAAAATATTAGCTTTGAACAATGTTTTGTACGTTCCCTCCCTCCGTAGAAACTTAGTTTTTGGAGCACTTCTCAACAAAGTAGGTCTTAAACTTATTTTTGAAGATGATAAAATAATTATTTCTCGTGGAGGAAACTTTGTTGGGAAGGGGTATCTTAGTGGGGGCTTATTTGTACTGAACATTGTTCAAGAGATTGTCAATAATGCAAGTGTTTCTAATTCTGCTTATATTGCTGAATCTATTAATTTGTGGCATGGTAGACTAGGTCATATTAATATTGCTTCTATAAAATACTTAAAAAAATAGAATTAATTCCTGAAATTAAAATTGATGGTTTTCCTAAGTGTCATGTGTGTGTAGAAGCAAAACATGCCAAGAAGCCTTTCAAACTCATTACTAGTAGAAAGACCAAATTTCTTGAACTAATACATTCAAACTTAGCGGATTTCAAGAACACTATTAGCAAAGGTAGAAAGAAATATTATATTACTTTTGTTGATGACTTTTCTAGATACACTAAGGTATATCTTCTTAAGTCAAAAGATGAGGCTGAGAGCATGTTTTTGAAATTCAAAGCAGAAGTAGAAAATCAATTAGACAGAAAAATCAAGAGACTTAGATCTGATAGGGGTGGTGAATATAGTACTAAAACTCTAGAGGCCTTTTGTGAGCAAAATGGTATTATACATGAGGTTAGTGATTTCTATACTCCCCAACAAAAGGGTGTAGCCGAACGAAAAAATAGAACCCTTAAGGAAATGATGAATTCTATGCTTTTAAGCTCGGGTCTATCTGACAATATGTGGGGAGAAGCTATCTTGTCTGCATGCTATATTCTTAATAAAGTTCCTCACAAGAAGTTGGACAAGACCTCATATGAATTGTGAAAAGGGTTTGCCCCTAACTTGAAATTTCTAAAAGTGTGGGGTGTTTGGCTAAGGTTGGTCTACCTGATTTTAAACAGGTAAATGTAGGATCTAAGACTTTTGACACTGTCTTTATTGGTTATGCTCAAAATAGTGCTGCATATAGGTTTATGTCTTTGAATGATCATTCTATTTGTGAATCTAGAAATGCAGAATTTTTTGAGCATATTTTTTCTTTGAAAAATGATATGTCCATTGATGTGCAAAATAATGCTTCTACATATGTGTCTGTTAATTCTCATGTTGTTCCTTCTTCTGATTTTATTTTAAATGAGCATGAAAAGGAACTTAGAAGGAGTAAAAGACGTAGAACTGAGACTAGCTTTTGTCCTGATTTTATCTCTACTTTCTTGACTGAGAATTTTGACATTGATACTTTAAATGATGGATTCATGTCTATCTATTTAATAGAAGAAGATCCTAAGACTTATGATGAAGCAATGAGATCAATAGATGTGATATTTTGGAAAGAGGTCATTGAAAGTGAATTAGATTCTATAATTTCTAATCACACTTGGGACTTGTATGATTTACCCAAAGGTTGTAAACCCATAACTAGCAAGTGGATATTTAAGAAGAAATTGAGACCTGATGATACAATTGATAAATATAAGACTAGACTTGTGATTAGGGGTTTTAACCAAAAGAAAGGTGTAGATTACTTTGATACTTATTCTCCTGTAACTAAAATAGCGACCATTAGAACTTTTATTGCTTTAGCCGCTATTCATAGTTTCGTGGTATACCAAATGGATGTCAAAACAACATTTCTAAATGGTGATTTAGAGGAAGAGATCTATATGACTCAACCTGAGGGTTTTGTGGTCCCAGGACAAGAGGATAAAGTATGTAAATTAAGGAAGTCCTTGTATGTACTAAAGCAGGCACCTAAGCAGTGGTATGAGAAATTTGATGTCACATTAATAGATGATGGCTTTGTTGTTAATTCATCTAATACCTACATTTATTCTAAAATGATAGGATCAGATTGTGTCATTATATGTTATATGTGGATGACATGTTTATCTTTGGCCCTAATGTGAGTATTATTAATGAGACTAAGAACTTTTTATCTTCTAAGTTTGAAATAAAAGATTTTGGAGAAGCAGATGTGATTTTAGGGATTAAAATCAAAAGAACTCTTAATGATTTCTCTTTCTGTCTGTCTCATTATATTGAAAAGATGTTGAAAAAATTTGATTCTTTTGATGTAGTTCCAGTGAGAACTCCTTATGATCCTAGCATACACTTAAAAAAGAATAAAGAATCTAGTATTTCACAAACTGAATATGCTAAAATAATTGGGAGTGTAATTTTCTCATGAACTATACTCGGCCAGATATAGCTTATGTTGTTAGCAGTTTGAGTAGATATACTCACAATTTCAGTAGTGAACATTGGAATGCTCTTCATCACTTGTTAAGGTATTTGAGAGGTACAATGAATTGGTGTTTGCATTTTAATAAATTTCCTGCTGTTTTAGAAGGTTTTTGTGATGCAAACTGGATAACTGACAATGATAAAGTTATCTCCACTAGTGGCTATGTGTTTACTTTGGGTACAGGTGCTATTTCATGGAAGTCTTCCAAACAGACTTGTATAGCACGTTCTACCATGAAATCTGAATTCATTGCTCTCGAGTTGGCAGAGCAAGAAGCTGAGTGGATGAGAAATCATTTGGCAGATGTGCTGTTATGGGGAAGACAATCTTGACCAGTCTCTTTATATTGTGACTCACAGGCAGCAATTGGGATTGCTAAAAAATAGTGTGTACAACAGAAAAAAGAGACATATTCGCATCAGACATAGTGCAGTTAAACAGTTGTTGAAACATAGTGTTATTTCCTTGGAATATATAAGGTCCGAAAGAAATTTGGCGGATCCTTTAACCAAGGGTTTGACAAGAAAAATTATCCTTGAAACGTCGAGGGAGATGGGGCTAAATCCCATGGATTGAGGTAGAATGGTGGATACCCATTTGCGGTCAAACGAAGCCATATATGATCTCAATGTACACTACATATCCTATCCCTATGATGTAAGGTAGTGTTTTATAAGGTTGATATTATCTTGCTCTTAATAATTCTATAGCCTTAAGGTGGTCTATTTGAGATAGACTTGATGGAATCACCTACGTGAGTGTAAAGGTGTGATCGCCTTTTGTGAAAGACTTGAGTCGTCTTTCTAGAGCACTCATGAGATCCAAGGTGTGTGTGCATGACTATAAAGTACATTGATAGTATCGCGGAGGTTGCTCAAGATTATGGATATGGTATATGTTATGAGGGTCTCAACTTATATTCATTCAGTTTAAGAGTCCTTCACTTTTTGAATATTATTTGTTGCCTCAATTCACTACGTGTTAATTCAAATCGAAAGATATTGACACTTAAGTACAAGTTCCTTCCTTTTGCCCAAAAAGTATTCTTATTCTTTTGCCTTTACATTTGTGGGGGATTGAAAGCATTTTTAATAAATGGAGAATGCAAAGTATAAAGCTTCTTTAAAGCTTATCCAAAAGAAGAAGTCCAAATACATTGTTACAAAATATTTGTAAAATACATTGTGAGAAAGTGTAACAAACTTATTCTTGTAATCGTGTTTTTCGATTCTCTTTTAACAGATGAATTCAATTGAGAGTCCTTCAATTCTTCTTAATGGATGAGTTAATTTATTAAATTGAATTCTCTCCATTAACTCCAATCTTGAAATAATTTGTGTTCCTCACCTATATAAACCACTCCACTTTGTGAACAAAAGATACACCAACAAAAAAAGAAGAAAACATCTTTCTCTTTTCCTCCTCTTCTAGTTATTTATTTTGGGCAATTGGTTTGGGCAACCTCCAAACTTTCAGCCACGAGTGCACGTATTTGAAAGTAACTATGGAACTTTGGAGAGCGACCGGCTATAATGATTTGCACCGGAGTCGGGCCAAAATCGCTTTCAAGGCAGTGGCTTATCACGATACAGTATTTGTGACTACTCTCTTACTACTTTTAAAATTTTATTGTATATCAATATTGTAGTACTTTTTACCAACAATAACTACTTATCAAGGGATAAGATCCACACAAAAAACCTCATAAAGTCAATTAATTGCACATTATTGTGGTTGAGTAATGATGTTCGAGCAAAAATACGTGTAAACTAGTCATTCTTTGCCTCATATTTAGTATTTTTTATTGTGTCTTTGAGTGTTAATTTTATGGATTATGCTAATATTCATATTTTTTTATATGAAGGAGTGTCTTGAGAGACTTGGAGCCTAAAAAATAAAATAAGGAGAAAAAAGGAACCAAAAATGATCAATGAAGAATCGACGTTGCAAGGCATCCCAAAAGAAGCAAAAAAATGACCAAACTTTATTGCCCTTTCTGTCACACTTTTCAAAGCAAGAGTGGCGCAATACACCCTATCCTCTGATTCTGGTTTTTTCTTTTATGCCACAGGCTTGTGTCACGATCCAAATTACGAGATCGTGCGGGCACCTACTCAATTCTAACTAGATAGGAGAACCCATTTCTACTCAATCATTTTGGAATGAGGAAATACATTATAACGACATCAATATAACAATCAACTTGAACTAAACTCATAGTTACCTTTATCTTGAAATCAATACAAGACATGAATCCATAAACTATAACAATTTCTAAGGACCTAGCATATATAGGTACAAGAGCTTCTAAATACAGGATAATGACAAGAAAATATAAGGCGCAACTTCCACCTATAAAATGAGATGCGCAGAAGTTGTTGATGGAGACTCGTCTCTTCAACCAAAAAACTTCAGTCAACCTGTCATACACCTACACCCAAAAGAGTGTAGCAAGAGTAGTATCAATATATCACACATACTGATAGGTATCATTTACTGACTAAGATTAGATCACGCAACACACATATATAAATCAATGAAACAACCGATAATCTCATAGCACAACTTTACACAAAGAACAATAAATCAAGCAAGTGTTTAGCGCCATAACATCACTTCTTACCCCATTGTTTTTCACTTATCCTTTGTTCTCAACAAGTCCATAAAATTCCTTATTGTCTTCCTTAGTTGAATTAGGTCCTAGAAAATATTGCTACACACTCGATTCCTCTTACACTAAGTTTGACAACCACAATCTTCTCTTACGGACACCTAGTGTCATCAAGATACACATACCTATTATTACTTTGTAACAGTTTAACTTATCACCTATTGTTGTTCTTAAGACATATATCACATTTTATGGTGTTAACACCCACCTCCCCAGACAACCCATCAGTGAGCATAACAATGCATACATTTAGTCTCAGAAATCAAGAGTTCAATCAATGACTTGATCAATCAATTAAGGGCATATTCACGTAATTCAAGTTAATTCAACAACACAAAATTTAATAATCCAGATAACTAAGTACTCACCACAGTCTAGTAAATAAACTCAAATATAGACATATCAACATCAATGGGTAAATACATGTAAGTTACCAAAAAGACATAAGAGTCCACACATAATTCTACAAATATAATACAATCATATCACAAACATGGATTTGTGTCCATACTAATTTCTCAAACATATAGTCTCTGTATCTCATCAGTCTCAGGGTAATCACTCAATCTGTACGCATATGCTAAAGGGTCTTATTTCTGCCAAACTAGTCATGATATGCATGAGATAACATAGGGTCTATGTATCATATTAGTATGGTACCCCCTCCACCGTATAAATGCTCATTCGTAAGCTTACATCCGACTCGAGCCACTAATCAGCAGAATAGCATATATTATTTCTTACTTTCATCACATCTTAATATGTTCTCATCTTCATCATCTCTCATGATAATATCACAAGTACACAATCAATAATAGATGCACTTCATAATCATTTAAAGACAGGGTTCAACAATCAAGTTTATTCATGCAAGCAATGTCAAGCCAAATAATTAATCATCTACTAATTATGTTCGAAGATCAACCAACATGCTATCAATCTAAAACACATATAAGTGTCACGATCCAACTACCGAGCCATGCGCACCTACTCTAATCCACCTAGATAGGATAACCCTTACCACCCGAACCAACAGGCAATGCGAAAAGGAAAATAAACCATTAAATAAGTCCCTTAATACATGAGAAATCCTTTTACAAAATATTTGGAAAATCTTTATACAATAACTTTTGAATTTACACAACCTTTAGAACTTGCGGAAATTTACTAACAATATAAATAACCTCCCCAGAACCTAATCTAAGCCGGTACAAGGGTTTCTACAAGATGAGCTTATAACATAAGATGGACATAACTCCCACCATAGAAGGAAGTAGGAGCTTCTGGAAGATCACCGCAATCCTGAACCTGTGAAACATCACCAACCCTGCAACCAGACTATACCCAAAAAGGTATAGCAAGAGTAGAATCAGTACAAACACACGTACTGGTAGGCATCATCGGCTGACCCGAATTCACTCCTACCATCATATAAAAATCAAGATAAAATGCACAAGGTAAATGCTTCACCCCTTTCAACAACGTTTTTATCAATCCCCTCTTTTGGAACCAATCTTCCTGACCTTTCGCTGCCAACTCCACCACCCTAGTCTTGACCCTGACATCTAGGACTTTCCAAGTTTCACTCACAACTAGACTTCTCAAAATTGCCTTGTCACCCAGACTTTCCAAGTCACCTTGACACCTAGACTTCTCAAGTCACCTTGACACCTAGACTTCCCAAGTCACCTTTAACCTTTACCCCTGTCAACTACCTTGACCAAATATCCAGACTAAATCTGGCCAACTACCCAACCAAACCACTTATACCCAAAGTATTACCTACTATTGTCCGGACTTTCTAGGACCTCTAGGACAACTTTACCACCTGGTTATATTAACCAATAACCACACCCAGACTCTCAGTCTTCCTCTATATTTACCAACCACATGCAATTCACCAACAACCATTGACACCTTCAATGACCACCATAGAGATACATCTAAATCCCTTCTTAGATCATATAACCCGGACCCTCCACGGATCCTCCATCCACACCTAAGTATTCAACAACCTACTCCGTTCTACATCAAGACCCACCCTTAGCTTATTAACCACGATAATCCATGATCGCCATTAGTACACTTAATGACATTAATTTATGAGTACATAACCTCTTTTAAATAGTCCAAACCCATCTGAATCTCTCTAACACATCTAGGTGTTAACATGATAAACCAGATCTACACCAAGACCAACTAATAATCAACATAATAACCTGGCCTACACCCAGACCAACTAATAATTAACATAATAACCCGGTCTATACCAAGACCAAAATAATAACTAACATAATAACCCAGTCTACACCAAGACCAACTAATAATTAACATAATAATCCGATCTACACCAAGACCAAACAAATAATCAACATAATAACCCGGTCTACACCAAGACTAACTAATAACATAATATAACAACCCGGCCTACACCAAGACCAAACTCATAATATAATAACCCGGCCTACACTAAGATCAAAATATAATATCATAATTTATAAATATAGCCCGGTCCACTCATGGAACTAAATCAGTTACACAATGCAATGCAATAAGTAAACCTGTACCAGGCGTGCTACCCGAGCCAACCAGTTAGTATCCCGTACCAGGCATGGTACCTGAGCTAACCATTTGTTATACCCGTACCAGGCATGGTGCCCGAGCCAACTGTTAGTAATTTCTGTACCAGGTGTGGTACCCAAGCCAACCGAATATCACACAGAAATCCAACAGTCATAAACAATGAACAAACAACACTTGTAAACCAGCAAGCAAATACACCAAGTTTATTTTACAAGACGGATAACCTGACTCTTAGACATTCCTAGTCATTCCCTAAGCATGCAACACATACAATACTTAGACCAAAGTATACAAAACATATAATGCATACGGAAATCAACACATCACCTACCCCATTCTGGGTACACTATGAACCGTCAAATCCCGTTCGAAGACTAACCTCGGTTTGCCCCTTTAAATATAAAATTAATTATATTTATTCCTGACCCTCTTTCTACGACCAAATACAACTTGAAAAAACCTTTTCCAGCCTTAGAACATAGCCAACGAATATCCTAATTATACCAATTAGTTTCTGAAACTTCGTTCCTTGCACATTAGTTAATTACTAACCCTTTTTCAGTTCCCTGAACCTACTAATATTCTAGTTCCCGCATTTATTAGCAAAATCACACAAATTAAGCAATGCCTACAATATCACAACAAACTATCCCAATTCTACCATTTCCAACTAATCCAATAAATCAATAATTTCCTCCAGACTTCATGCCCGAAGGCCTAACCATGAATTCTCTCTTTCATTCTACACAATAATAAGAAAATAAAAGCGGTCAATCTACTCTTTGGAAGAAACCTAGCCTACCTAGATGCCGAGCAGCTGTTCCATACCCGTTCTGGCTCTATAAAGACGTTCTCTGTCGATTCTACAGGCCTAAATCTGTGGTTTTCGTGTCCCTTTAGCCAGAATCCCTCCTCCTCATGGCTCCCAAATTTTGGAGCATCCTAGGAGGGGTTTTGGAGCAACCCTCATCTGTTTTTGACTAAAGTAGGGAGAATGGGATTATAAAACCCATTTTTGGGCTTTCTGGTTCCGTCATTCTGCTATAGCGGACGGCCAACCTCTATGGCGGTACCACTATAGCGACCTAAATCCCGCTACGGCGGACTCAACTTTTTAAAACGGACAGTCTTTAGTAAAACAGTCATAACATTTTACTCAGGAAGCAGATTAACGAACGGTCAATGGCGTTGGAAAGAGGACTCTGAGATCTTTAATTTGGTGGGTATTGGGACTCCTAACTCATTATATTCTAGGAACAATGCACGCTTGAAGTTAACTCTAGTTTGAACTTAGCTCGGAACTAAATTGATAAGGAAGCTTTCAACTTAACTTTGTGCTAGGAATATTGTATGACCTTAGTACCTACCAAATGTATTCTCATACTAAAGAATTAATCCTAACTCTTATTACGAACGAGAGGCACCTGCCTTGATCGTAGATATTTTCAGTAACGACAAAATAGGTCATTACAACAGATACTAATTTACCCATCGTTCATCCCCGAACGATCTCTAAAGCAGAAGAAAAAGAATGAACCAGACCTTAGAAACTTAATGCTCTACTATGAAAGCGTAGAGATAGCCTTACGTGAACCACCAAACTCTCAAATCCCCTGGGTGTACCCCAGTTCAACCGAAATTTAATTTGATTCTGCCCTGTCAAAAAATTTCTTCTTTCGAGCTATACGAGACCAGTTAAATTACTCCTCCTCGAGTGCCCAAGAAATCTGGGATCTCTTTGAAATACCGGAGCAAAATAATTTCAAACATTATGAATCAAAACTTAATTCCCACGCTATGGTGTTGACCATCATTGACTTCTGCTATAGCGGTAATTTCTCTGCTATAGAGGAGGTCGCAATAACGATGTGTCAATCTCTATAGCTGTTGACACGGGACAAAATGTCATAATGTTCCCCAAAAGTGTCTATTTTATAACACACTTAATTTCCTGATATTCCGGAACAACCCTTTCACATCAACCCACATACTGAGAGTTCTACTTACCCGAATTTGATTCTGAAAAAGTTTTTCGGACTCCTTAAGGTCTTTGCTAACAGAAAAACTAGCTCGACCCAAGATATAACACCCAATCCGTACCCTAATTTCCCTAGACCTTACCTTGCTCAGAATTAATCCGAGACTAGCCTAGCCCGAGATTTCTAACTCCTCAATCGGAAGTTTTCTAACCTGAACTCCATCTCGGAAGCTTCCTTCAGGTACTAAACCCCTCACATATCATAGTATCATCTTACCCTTTCAATACTATACCCCGAGACACCACGTATCTCTAAATCATGCAACAACAAAAATTTCATTGAAACTCATCCTAGCTTAAGGTTTTCGTCAACTCTCGTCTTAGGGGGAATTTCTACCCGGGCACTTACATCCTAACCAATGCTATGGCGAGCACACCCTCACCATTCAATGAGTAGTAATACCAGTATTATCATAATCGACCAGAGGGATAAAAATGTTCAAGACTCCATTAAATAACCCTAATCCCTCAACTGACCCTACCACTAAGGATCATCAATAATAAACCATCCAAATCACCCTCATGACATAAGCCTATGAGCAATGTCCAACACTACTCAGTCAATTATGGGTTATTTTGCCAAATTCTATATAGGTGACTATTCCCACCAGTGGTAAATCAAAATTTCACCAATACCTGGGCTATCATATCTACCCTTTCCTCTTATTGCGCATGGACGCTAAATAATTCCTGCAATAGCTCACAGCTCAAATAGCGATTTAAAAAGACCCGGGAATGAAAGACAGAACAGGGGCAAAACAGGACAGGGATTATGCCCTGTCCATCCCGCTATAGTTACTTGCACACTGCTATGGCAATCCCCAAAAGTAGTAGCCCAGAAAATTTACCATTCTCTGGAAAAAGAAATTCTCTCATTCTCCATCCCTGTTAACATTGTTTAATCCCGTTAATCCTTCCATGGTCTTAAACAACCCTCAAGACCATTCCCGACACTACACAAACTGAAACTTAGCATCAATTATCACAAATCAACAAGAGGATTATGCAAGCAATTATTCTTAACAATACACTTCCGCTATCAAGCACGAATAATCCCCTAGTTCCCTTGGTTTCCAACCAAGTCCCGACAGTCCTGAAACCAAAGTTTTCCTACAGTCATAATCATTTTTCCCTCACCATCTTAACCAATGATGAGCCCTTTTCTTGAAAACTTTACATGTAATTCTAACTCCAAGAACACTCAGTACTTAATCATACTCAATCATACCAAGAATCAATTACCATTTCCTTAAGACTCATAATTTCATAACCAGGCAACCATCATATATGAATCAGTAAATCATGCCAGCATTGTAATACACAAACATTTAAGTTTCAAGCTACACAAAAATCACACCACAATAATTACTCTATATCCGTCCCATAGATGACCCTTAGCCAATTATCCATGCCTTACCACAGCCTCTCAGGCCAGATACCAATTGGAACCTTCCCGATTCCAATCCTTCTTGCTTGTTTGTCGTACCCAGAGTCCAATAACATCCTTCACCTTGTTGAGATACCAATTGGAATTGAGAGATACCAATTGGACTCAACCCATACAAGCAAGTAACGAAACCGCACGAAAAGGAATGAAAAAAGAGAAGTGTTTCTAGAATGATTCATAGCATCCCTATGATTAGATGTGAATGTCAACACACTAATCCGCGAGACTCTATTCGACATTTTGCTCTTGTACTGGGAGACCGGTAACCTGGGCTCTGATACCATTTGTCATGACCCAACTATCGAGCCGTGTGAGCACCTACTCTAATCCACCTAAATAGGAGAACCTTTACCACCCGAACCAAAAGGCAATGCGAAAAGGAAAATAAACCATTAAATAAGTCCCTTAATACATGAGAAATCCTTTTAAAAAAAAATTTGGAAAATCTTTATACAACATTTTTCGAATTTACACAACCTTTAGAACTTGCAGAAATTTACTAATAATATAAACAACCTCCCCAGAACCTAGTCTAAGCCGATACAAGAGCTTCTACAAGATGAGCTTATAACATAAGATGGACGCAACTCCCACCATAGAAGGAAGTAGGAGCTGCTGGAAGATCACCGCAATCCTGAACCTGTGAAATATCACCAACCCAGCAACCAGACTATACCAAAAAAGGTATAGCAAGAGTAGAATCAGTACAAACACACGTACTGGTAGGCATCATTAGCTGACCCAAATTCACTCCTACCATCATATAAAAATCAAGATAAAATACACAAGGTAAATGCTTCACCCCTTTCAACATCGCTTTTATCAATCCCATCTTTCGGAACCGATCTTCCTAACCTTTCGCTGCCAACTCCACCACCCTAGTCTTGACCCTGACATCTAGGACTTCCCAAGTCTCACTCAGAACTACACTTCTCAAAATTGCCTTGTCACCCAGACATCCCAAGTCACCTTGACACCTAGACTTTCCAAGTCACCTTGACACCTAGACTTCCCAAGTCACCTTTAACCTTTACCCCAGTCAACTACCTTGACCAAATATCCAGACTAAATCCGGCCAACTGCCCAACCAAACCAATTATACCCAAAGTATTACCTACTATTGTCCGTACTTTCCAGGACCTCTAGGACGGTTTTACCACCTGGTTATATTAACCAATAACCACACCCAGACTCTCAGTCTTCCTCTATATTTACCAACCATATGCAATTCACCAACAACCATTGACACCTTCAATGACCACCATAGAGCTACATCTAAATCCCTTCTTAGATCACATAATCCGGACCCTCCAAGGATCCTCCACACCTAAGTGTTCAACAAACTACCCTGGTCTACACCAAGACCCACCCTTAGCTTATTAACCATGATAATTCATGACCACCATTAGTACACTTAATGACATCAATGTATGATCACATAACCTCTTTTAAATAGTCCAGACCCACCCGAATCCCCTAACACAACTAAGTTTTAACATGATAAACCCGATCTACACCAAGACCAACTAATAATCAACATAATAACAAAACCTACACCCAGACCAACTAATAATTAACATAATAACCTGGTCTACTCCAAGACCAAACTAATAACCAACATAATAACCCGGTCTACACCAAGACCAACTAATAATTAATATAATAACCCGATTTACACTAAGACCAAACTAATAACTAACATAATAACTCGATCTACACCCAGACCAACTAATAACATAATATAACAGCCCGGCCTACACCAAGACCAAACTCATAATATAATGTAACACCTCAGCCTACACCAAGACCAAACTCACAATATAATATAACAACCCGGCCTACACCAAGACCAAACTCACAATATAATAACCCGGCCTACACCAAGACCAAAATGCAATATCATAATTTATAAACACAGCCCAGTCCACTCATGGAACTAAATCAGTTACACAATGCAATGCAATAAGTAAACCCATACCAGGCATGGTACCCGAGAAAACCAGTTAGTATTCCATACCAGGCGTGGTACCTGAGCCAACCATTTGTTATACCCATACCAGGCGTGGTACCTGAGCCAACCATTTGTTATACCCATACCAGGCGTGGTACCTGAGCCAACCGTTAGTAATTTTCATACCAGGCGTGCTACCTGAGCCAAACAAATATCTCACAGAAATCCAACAGTCACAAACAATGAACAAACAACACTTGTAAACCAGCAAGCAAATACACCAAGTTTATTTCACAAGACTGATAACCTGACTCTTAGACATTCCTAGTCATTCCCTAAGCATGCAACATATATAATACTTAGACCAAAGTACACAAAATATATAATGCATACGAAAATAAACACATCACCTACCCCATTCTGGGTACACTATGAACCGTCAAATCTTGTCCGAAGTCTAACCTCTGGTTCGCCCCTTTAAACATGAAATTAATTATATTTATTCCTGACCCTCTTTCTAGGACCAAATACAACCTGGGAAAACCTTTCTCAGCCTTAGAACACAGCCAATGAATATCTTAATTATACCAATTAGTTTCCGAAACTTCCGTTCCTTGCACATTAGTTAATTACTAACCCTTTTTTAGTTTCTCGAACCTTCTAATATTCTAGTTCCCGCATTTACTAGCAAAATCACAAAAATTAAGTAATGCCTAGAATATCACAACACACTATCCCACTTCTACCATTTCCAACTAATCTAACAAATCAATAATTTCCTCCAGACTCCGTGCCTGAAGGCCTAACCATGGATTCTTCCTTTTTATTCTACACAATAATAAGATAATGAAAGCTGTCAATCTACTATTTGGAAGAAACCTAGCCTACCTGGATGCAGAGCAGCTGTTCCATGCCCTTTCTGGCTCCGTAAAGGCGTTCCCTTTCTATTCAACAGGCCTGAATCCGTTGTTTTCGCGTCCCTTTAGTCGCAATCCCTCCTCCCCATGGCTCCCAAGCTTTGGAGTAGCCTAGGAGGGTTTTTTGTAGTAAACCTCGTCTGTTTTTTACTAAAGAAGGGAGAATGAGATTATAAAACTTGTTTCTGGGCTTTCTGGTTTTGTCATTCCGCTATAGCGGATAGCCAACCGCTATGGCGGTACCGCTATAGCGACCTAAATCCTGCTACGGCGGACTCAACTTTTCAGCACAGATAGTCTTCAGTAAAGCAGTCATAACTTTTTACTCGGGAAGCGGATTAACGAACGGTTAGTGGCGTTGGAAAAAGGGCTCAAAGATATTTAATTTGGTGGGTATTGGGACTCCTAAATCATTATATTCTAGGAGCAATTCACACTTGAAGTTGACCCTAGTTTGAACTTAGCTCGAAACTAAATCGGTAAGGAAGCTTTCAACTTAACTTTGTGCTAGGTGTATTGTATGATCTTAGTACCTACCAAATGTACTCTCATACTAAAGAATTAATCCTAACTCTTATTACGAATGAGAGGCACCTACTTTGTGCTGATGTTAATTATATTTTTCATTTAGGACAATCTACATTATGACACCACTTTGCACTACAACTCAGGACCACAAGAATGAATTCACATTAAGTTGATCACACAATCAAGAACACCCTTTCGGGGTTACCCATTCGTTATTTATCTCCAACCCTTAATATCAATCATCTGGGTTTATGATTTCTTTTACACATAGTTTATCTCTCACTATTCATATTAGTCCTATTTAAATTAAGGTCATCCAAAGATAATATCATATATGTGGATATAGTATTGAACATGTAGACCTTTTCTTACTTTTATTCAAAGCAATATGCATTCAATCTCCATGCCCGAAGGCCTAATCATGATGTCTCTGTGTCATGATCTAAATCCATCACAAGTGGCACCCACACTAACCCTCCGGTGGGAGAACAATCTAATCTTAAATACCCAATAACAATACTTAATAGTTTTTAAATACAAAATGAGAAACTTCATTATCAATCAATAATTTGAATAATTATAATAGTAAAACCAATGCAAAATAAATTAAATGTATAAAATGCTCTCAGAAACTGAAAGTCATTATACCAAAATATCTAAATATGATAATCTGTGAGTACAACCCAAAAAATTAGAATATCTAAAGTATCTGTGTTCAAAATAAATGGATAAGAATATAGCATGTGAAGACTCATGGCTGCTCGGAAGATGAACCTCACCCCTGAGTTAGAAATGCTCATTGGCTACAACTGGGGTCTCGTTGGAGCCACTAGAATATGCTCTGCACTCAACAAAAAGAAGAGTACAAGTAGTATTAATACAAAACTACTATATACTGGTAGGGTCATCGGCCAACTCAACTTAATAAATATGAAAACATAACCAATAATGTATAAACAAGTACAATCATGTAACACTTAGCATTTATACCTTCACTTAGTCTCTTCTCAATAATAATCAAGCAAATCAGACAAGTATAAGAAAAGTAGAAATAATTCACCAAGTGAATACCATAACTAATAATTGTTAACTCAACTCTCTGAACAAGAAAGTGTGCAGTTCCGCCCCCTTCTCCCATGCTGAGTCACAGGCAGCGCCTCGGAAAGCACGGACGAGCCACATGCAGGGAAACTTGCACGTGTGGTTCTGGCTGGGGAATCCCTTACCTACCCCAGTCCATCCCTTCACCCGGATAATGACCACTTAAGCACCTCTAGAAGCGAACAGAAAGAGATGGCAGAGTCTGCCTCGTCCTTATACGACTTTCTTTCCCTGTGTTCTATCACTCACGGATGGCCTACCCAAGGAAGAAATTACAACCAGGGCAGTCACCTGTATGTTAGGTAGCCTCCTCACTAAACACAAGTAAGAGCTAGCTTGCATTGAGAATGAGGGCCCTCCTAAGGACTTGTTTTCAGCTCCTTACTTACAGATAAGAGTCAAAATTCAAACATCCCACTTTTCTTCGTATAGATGTGAATTAAAAAAGCAAGCCCGAATTCTTTTTAATTAGGCTCTATAGTCTGGTCCCTGTACCTGGTAAGGTCTGATTGTTATCCGTAAGTCTTGTTTTGACCGGGGGAAGGTGAACTTTGCAAAATTATTTGGTTGGGAAGAATAGGACTTCTGACTCCAAGCCTACCCTACCCGAAATTTTCAGCTATTGATGTAGCCTCTTGTCGATACTACTAGTCTTCTCGCTACCTACTATAAAAATCCTGTTGCAGCTGCTACCGTAGTTTTCTTGATCTACCCAATCGGTCAAGGAAGTTTTTCTGATGGTATGCCTCTAGGAATCTCTGGTACTTTCAATTTCATGATTGTATTCCAGGCGGAGCACAACATCCTTACACACCCATTTCACATGTTAGGCGTAGCTGGTGTATTCGGCGGCTCCCTATTCAGTGCTATGCATGGTTCCTTGGTAACTTCTAGTTTGATCAGGTCTGCACCCCTACCTCCTTTATCACTGAGCGGTCATTTAGAGGCCTTAGCTGGTGATCCGGGTTGTGTCCCTCTCGACGATGAAGCTTATCCCCCATCGTCTCACTAGCCGACCTTGACCCCTGTTATTTTGAGGTCATATCTAGTATTCAGAGTTTGCCTTGATTTGGTACCGCTCTCGCGGCCCGGACCGAAACAGTGCTTTACCCCTAGATGTCCAGTCAACTGTTGTGCCTTAACGCATTTTGGGGAGAACCAGCTAGCTCTGAAATTCTTCATTTTTAGAAAAACTTTACAAAAATTAAATAAATAGGAGTAAGCTTGTGACACGTTCACTAAAAAAAATCCCTTTGTAGCCAATCATTTATTAAAAAAAATTGATAAGCTTAACACAAAAGCAGAAAAAGAAATAATAGTAACTTGCCAAAATTACCTTTTCATTAGACTTTAATAAATAGTTACACAATTCAAGTATGTTAATAGCCCGGACTACTCATGGATCCAAAATAACATCAATATATAACCCGATTCACTCATGAAATCATCAAACTCACAAACTGTACATACATGCTAGGGATCTTATAAATTTCTATTAGCCATGACCTGCAGGGAACGAGCTCAGTCCATGTACCAAATAACTCAGACAACTAGTGTCTGCCACCCTTATCTCAAACTAATGTTATATCATCCTTATTCAATATTCTCACCCTTATACTCCTTAAGTTCCACTAATTTCATGACGATGATGTTTACCAGTTCATCTCACAATATCAACTCATGACATAACACGTGCAACACAATATGATATAAAACAACCACACTTGCACTTTAAAATAAGTTTTTTTACATAATCTCATTTCAGGTGATTAAACACTTATAATATTATCCATCAAGTTAACATTTACAGCATGCATTGCAACAACTAGACAAAGAGGTAGTTAACATGCACATATAAATTATATTGAGTCTCAACTACAATTCAACCATCACCTACCTCAATCAAAGCCTTGCACTATTCTAACAAACTTGAGCCTTGCCCTTTCTTGCTATTTCAGCTTAATTGTGGTCTAAAAATAATAATGTAATCACCATTCAACAATGACCTAACAAATACAATGATCCTAACCTAATCTTATAACCCCAAGTCCAAACATTATGATCATTCCCTTATTTTAGGATTTTTCAATATTTATTCTACCTTAATTCTACCAAAGTCATGTTTATAAGAATGATTTCTAAGCATGCAATCATAAATTATTCATCCTTGACCAAAATCAAAGGATACACCTTGTTTTCAATAAGTTACACCAGAAAATCAGCCTAACTCAAGTCAAATCCTTCTCCACAATCAAAACCTTGTGATTCTAAGGATTAATCATCAAAAAACTAGTTAAACGGGTGAATTAACTTACCTCAATGAAGGATTTTGGGTGAAAACTGATGATTTTTGCCCTTAATCACTCTTCTCAGCTATGAAATAGAAGTGGAATGAAAATAATATTTTTAAGAATAAAATTGCATTTATCAGTGCGTGTCCTGCTATAGTGGCATCACTATAATGGGATCTTCCCGCTATGGCTAGATTGACCAAATCTGACTTTCACTATAGAGAGAATATTCTCGCTATAGCTGGCTCGTGGTAGCGGCATGTCTCCTGCTAGAGTGGCCTAAGAGAGACAGAAAGTCCGATAATCCTAGATGTTTACCATTTTTGCAACACACTTTCAGATATTGATATCATAAACTAATCCCTTTATGTCAAACGCGATATCTAGAGTTCTACTAATCTGACTTCCGAAGGTTTCTACAAACTCCTTTACCTATTAGCTATCATAATATGGTCTCAAATTATATAAACACTAACCTATCCATTGCTGGATTTATCTAAACTATACCACACTTAGAATTCATCCAAGACTAGCCTAACTTGAAATTTCTAACACTTTATACATAGAGAATCTTAACTCAAATTTTGGTATGCTAGACTGTACCGTAATGATGGAAAAGGTCATTATAACAAATATCAATTTATCCATCATTCATCTCCGAATGATAAATCAAGAAAATAAATAAAATGAAGTAAAGAAAGTACCTGAATCCTCAAACAAAGTGAGGGTACTTGTCACGAATATCCATCTCAGTCTCCCAAGTGGCCTCCTCAATAGGAGGGTGCTTCCACTGAACTTTTACTGATCTAATCTACTTAGTCCTCAACTTTCGAACATCTCGATCAAGAATCACTATCGGTTCCTTCTCATAATAAAGGTTCTTGTCAAGCAAAATTGAGTCCCACTTAATTATTTAGTTGCCATCCCCATGGTATTTCTTAAGCATGGAAATATGAAACACCGGATGGACTCCTGACAGGCTTGGAGGCAATGCCAACCTGTAAGCTATCAGACCTACATCATCAAGAATATCAAATAGACTAATATATCTGGGGCTAAGATTACCCTTCTTACCAAATCATATAACTCCCTTCATGGGAGACACCTTTAACAACACATGCTCACCTAGTTTAAAATACATATCCCTTACCTTGAGGTCAGAGTATTTCTTTTGTCTACTTTGGGCTGCCACCAACTTGTCCTATCTCACTTTCTCTTAGGCTTCCTTCACCAGGTCTATGCTCAAAGGCTTCACATTACCCACCTCAAACTAATTTATGGTTGATCTATACCTTCTCCCATAAAGTGCTTCAAATGGGGCCATATCGATACTGGAGTGATAACTCTTGTTGTATGAGAACTTACAAAATGGTAGGAATTTATTCCAATGACCCACAAAATTTGTCACACATGCTTGTAACATATCCTCAATTACCTGAATGGTCCTATCAAACTACCCATCGATATGAGGATGAAAAGTAGTACTAAGATCAAGCTTGGTGCCCAACTCCTCATGCAACTTGTGTCAAAATTTAGAGGTAAATTGTGTACCTCTATCAGATATGATGGATATTGTCACCCCATGCAATCTCAGGACTTCTTTGATATAAATCTTGGCTAACTGCTCCAAGTTGTACTTTACCTTAACTGGAAGGAAATGAGCGGACTTTGTTAGCCTGTCCACTATGAACCAAATTGAGTCATGTTGTCCCAAGGTCTTAAGAAGACCCACTACAAAATACATAGCAATCCTCTCCGACATTCACTCAGGAATAGGCATCCTCTGAAGCAAACCTGCAGGCCTTTGATGTTCATACTTCACCTGCTAACAGTTATGACAATTGGCCACATAATCTACTATATCTCTCTTCATTCGGGGACACCAATAGAGCTGTCTCAAATAACGATATATCTTGGTTGCACCATGTTGTATAGAGTATCGAGAACCATGAGCTTTTACAAGAAAACTCAGAATTATATCATCAATACGAGGTGCACACACACGCCCTCTCACCCTTAACACATAATATGCATCAAGTGTGGTATCTTGAGCTTCACCACACACCGCTTTATTCCAAATCTTGTTCAATTTTGCATCCTCAAATTTCTTAGCCTTGATTCTATCAAGGAATGTTGACCTTACCTCCACACTAGACAACACTCCACCCCTTTTAGACACTCCAAATTGCATAAATCGCATTGCTAGAGTTTGGATCTCTCTAGCCAAAGGTCGCCTCATCACTCTCAAGCAAGCCAAATTGCCCATACTTACATATTTTTGGTTCAATGTGTTTTTCACCTCATTGACCTTTCTCGGATGATATTAGATGGTCACATCATAATTTTTCAGTAACTCCATTCACCGCCTCTGCCTCAAATTCAGGTCCCTTTGAGTGAAAACATGTTGTAAACTGCAATGGTTTGTGAATACTTCACACTAAACACCATAAAGGTAGTATCTACATAACTTAAGTGCATAAACCATCGCTGCCAACTCCAAGTCATGAGTTGTATAATTCTTCTCATGAGGCTTCAATTTCCTTGAAGCATAGGCAATCACATTCCCGTCCTGCATCAACACAACACCCAAGCCAGAACGTGAAGCATCACAAAACACACTGAAATCCTTACCTTTAACCGGTAAAGCAAGGATGAGACCTGTAGTCAAAAAAGACTTGAGCTTTTGAAAGCTTTCTTGACACTTGTCAGACTAAAAAAATAGTACCTCCTTATATATCAGCCTTGTAAAGTGAGTAGGAATGGAGGCAAAGTTCTTGACAAATCTCCAGTAATAGCTAGCCAGACCCGCAAAGCTCCAAATATCAGTCACTAAGTTAGGCCAAGCCCAACTCTTAACAGCTTCAAACTTTTGGGGATCTACCATCACCCTCATTTCAGAAACTACATTTCCCAAAAAGGACATAGAAGACATCCAAAAATCACATTTAGAGAATTTAGCATAAAGCTGCTTCTCCTTCAAAATACCCAAGACTATGCGTAAGTGACCTGCATATTCCTCCTTACTCTTGGAGTAAATCAAAATGTCATTAATAAATACAATCACAAATGAATCCAAGAAAGATTTGAAAATACCATTCATCAAACTCATGAATGTTGTCAGCGCATTAGACCCAAAGGACATCACTAAGAATTTATAATGTTCGTAACGAGTCCTGAAAGTTATTTTGGGTATATCCTTGGGCCAAATTTTTTACTGGTGATACTCGGACCTCAAATCTATCTTGGAAAATACTGAAGCACCCTGCAACTGGTCAAATAAATCATCTATTCGAGGCAAAGGATACTTATTCCTGATGGTAACTTTATTCAACTGTCGGTAGTCTATACACATTCTCATGCTACCATCTTTTTTCTTAACAAATAACACTGGAGAACCCCAAGGCGAGCACTAGGACGAATGAATCCTTTATCAAGCAACTCCTACAATGAGTCTTGAGCTCTCTTAACTCAGCTGAAGTCATTATATGGAGGGATAGAGATTGGGCGAGTGTCTGACTCCAAATCAATGCAAAAGTCAATATCCTGATTTGGAGGAATAACAAGCAAGTCAATGGAAAATACCTCTTGAAATTTAGACACTATGAGAACTGACTCAATAGAGGGGACCTCGGCACTAACATCCCGAAGATGTGCCAAAAAGGCCAAACACCCCTTCCCAACTAGCTTCTAGCACGAATAAATAAAATTATTTTCACAGGTCTAGACTTATAAACACCTTCCCATTCTAACTTATCCATCTCAGGCATGTCTAAGGTCACAATTTTAGCATTACAGTTCAGAACAACATGATACGGTGATAACCAAGTCATGGGATGATATCAAAATCAAGCATATCCAAAATCACAGAATCCACCCAAGTTCAAAAACCATAAACATTATAGATCAAGCACGATACACTTGAGTCACTACCACAGACTCTCCAACCAGAGTAGATACATACACATGTGAGTCAAGCATATCACAAACTATATCTAAACCCAAGGTAAATTTAACAGATACATATGAATAAGTGAAACCTGGATCAAACAAGACTGTATCCATCTAGTCACACACCAAAATAATACTTGTAATGACTGCATCTGAAGCCTCCTCCTCAGATTTGCCTGGAAAGGCATAGCAATGAACTCTATCATCAATCTGAGCAAGCTCTCTAGCAGGCTGAGTGATGTGCCGGGGATTTTACGGCATATTTGATGCTTTTAACAAGGAAGTTTTGTAGTTTTCAAGTAAGTATTATGAAAATTTATGTGTTTTGATTGTGTTTCAGGAAAGATAAACTTTAATCAACAAAAGAAGTAGTTGGGCAAAAAATGAGAGATTTTTCTGATCATTGTGAGTTGAAATGGACCGTTGGTACAACCGTTGCATTCAACCTCGAAGACAGAAGCTGACAAAAAAAGTAAAGTTAAAATGGAAGGAAAAATGGACCATTTTCAAGAACAACGATCTGTTTTCCTCACTGTCTCTAGAACCAAAAAGCAGCTAAATTTTGGAAGTTATAATGAAGAAGGAAACTGTCCTTTGTTAATCAAAATGGACTATTTTGGCATCCGTTCTGAGGACGCGTCTTTCCTTCCCTAGACCAATCGGGATTTGATTTGTACTTGGCTATAAATAGGATTTCTAGAGTATTTTTGCAGATACTTCTTTCAGCATATATTTTACACGTTTTTGGAGAGAAAAACACGTTACTTGTTGCTTTGAGATTTGGGACAAGTTTGAGCGTTACTTTTAGTGCTTGTTTGGAAGAACAACTTTAGGTTATTAATATATTCAATTTATAAGTATGTCTCTTTCAACTATCATTGTTTCTTCTCTCTATAGCATGGGTAACTAAATCCAAATCTGGGATTATGAATCCACGCAATGAACAAGCCTTAGGGAAAAAGTGTTGATATAGAATTGAATAGGTTGTGGGTGAGTTATTAACAATCGGATTTTTGGAAAATTAGAGATTGCAAATATTTATTAAAAGCCCTTGAATTTTAGTGTTTTTCGGAAGGATTCATTTAGGTTGAAAAATTATTAATGACTAAGAACTCAAAGAGTTAATCTTTGTTTAATGGAATTTCGTAGGAATACGTTAATTTTACTTAACTTATTGTGGTCATTTAAATAATATGCTTCATTTTATTTGAAAAGATAAATGAAGGATTAATCAATTTCATATCAGAAGGTAGTAATTGGTATCATTGACCATAGTTCACTCGAAATCAATCAATGATTGCCTATATCGATGCTTGTAACCGTTAGATGAATTCCATTGTGTGGTGAAACAATCCTGGATTTCATAAAACTTTGTTAATTCTAAATATTCATTTTTCACAAATTTTAATTTTAGTACTACAAATCATATTCTTTGTTAAGGGATAAGATTTGACATAACGTGAAGTAAATCAATAACTTTAAGTATTATATTTCTTACTCTATTCTCTGTGGGATTCGACCCCAACCTAGTTGTTGGGTTACTATATTTGACAATGATCGTTTACACTTTTTAAAAGGGTGTAATTTGAACGTATCACTGAGCACCACCTCTCCCTGCATTACCACCATCTCGATTTCCACCACGAACACGCTGATAACTACCATGCCTACTGTATGGAAGACCTCTACCATTACCACCACCACCTCTACCAGCCAGAACCATAGCTCTAGATTGTTGTTGATCCTGAAAACTAGCTTGCCTACCATTAGGACAATCTCTCTTTAAGTGCCCAACACCACCACAAGTAAAACAACCTTGATCCAGTGAGGGCCGACTAGCAGAAGAATACAAAGCCCCTTGGCTTCTCACAACTGAAGACTGCTGAGTGGTTGTTGATGGACCCCCTGTAGATACTGACAGAGCTGACTCTATAGGATGAGCTGGATAGACCTGATGACCATAGCCCCTAGAGTAAGATCCGCTAAAGTTGCCCACATTTTGGACTTTTTTCGCTACCATTATCGCCTGACCAACCTAATTGACTCCTTCCACTTTCTTTACAAAGTCAGAAACATCATTAAAAGAATTCCCAATAGAAGTCATCTGCAAATCAATAACCTACAAGTCAGTATTCAAACCTTTCACAAAGAGGCAAATCCTCTCCTCTTCAGTATCAAGCAACTGAGTAGCATATTTGTACAAGGCATGAAATTTAGCCTCGTAGATTACAACCAACATACTTCCTTGCTCAAGAGCCAGAAACTCATTTTTTTTGTTTGTCACGCAGAGTGCGTGGCACATACTTCTCTAAGAATAGAGTATGGAACTGAGTCCATGTCAAAGAAGTTAAAGCTGGAGACGGACATTCCACATAATCCCTCCACTACTGCTTAGCATCACCCTGCAGTTGGAAAGTCATAAATTCCACACTATGCTATTTCATAATGCCCATCTTATGCAGCCTTTCATAATAATCAACAATAAACTTGAAAGCATCCTCTGACTCAGAACCAACAAAGGTGGGAGGTTTCATCTTCAAAAACTTAGTCAATATATTATGCTTAGTCCCGATCATAATAGGATAAAAAATCGGATGAGGGAAAGTCTCCGTCCCTAAAAACTCATCCATCCTAGAAGGCAGGAGCTAATGCTGCGGCAGGATGCACCCTCAGATACTGGTAAGCAGGCACTGTAGGCGTGGCTCTAGTACCTACCAGCTCACTCAAAAAATTAAGTACCTGCTGAATTAGTTCAGACGATATCTGGGGAGGAACTGCACCTCCCGGAAGTGGCACTGCCTATTCCTGTTCCAGAACCTCCTCATTCATAACCTTATCATAATGATCCTTGGGTGGGGGAGGTGTCTCAGATCTTTGTTGGGCTGTATTGGCTACAGCCCGGGCTCTATCTCTAGCAGGTGTTGCCCTACCTTTTCTGCTTCCCCTACCCCATCCTCTGCCTCTAGCGGCGGATTCTGTGACTGAAACTGCTGGTACATGAGCTGCTGCTCTAGCTTCGTTATCTCTTGTATTCACTATCTGTGAAACAATAGAATGAAGAGGTCAAATACCAATTTCGATCACCAAATGCCAATTAGAATCAAGTTATAGCATGAAAAACAAAGGAAGTGATAATTTCTTAAAGTCCTATAGCCTCTCAAAGAAAAGTACAGATGTCTTCGTACCATTCCGCAAGTCTCTACTGGAATCATTTTGGTACAACGAGATCAACAAACTTAGGGCTCTGTTATCAACTTTATCACGACTCAAACTCATCGCGGGTGGCATTCACTCTATCCCTCCAATGGAAAAACCATCTAACCCCAAATACCCAACACCAATACTTAACAGTTTTTAAATATGAAATGAGAAATTCCATTATCGACCAATAATTTGAATAATTCTAATAGTTATACCAATGCAGAATAAATCAAATGTCTAAAATGCCCCAGAAACTGAAAGTCATTATACTAAAATATCTAAACATGATAATTTGTGGGTACAATCTGAAAAAATAGAATAACTAAAGTGTTTGTGTCCTAAACAAATAGACAAGAACATAGCGTGCAAAGACTCATGGTTGCTTAAAAGATGAAGCTCATCCCTGAGTCAAAAATGGTCACTGGCTACAACTGAGGTCTCATCGGAGTCGTTAGAATATGCTCTGCACTCAACAAAAAGAAGAGTACATGTAGTATCAGTACAAAATCACTATGTACTGGTAGGGTCATCGTCTAAATCAACTAATAAATATGAACACAGAACCAATAATTTATGTACAAGTATAACCATGTAACACTTAGTGTTTATACCTTCACTTAGACTCTTCTCAACAATAACAAAGAAAATCAGACAAGCATAAGATAAGTATAAACAATCCACCAAGTCAATACCATGACTAATAACAGTTAACTCAACCTAGCAACAATTGTTTTTCATTGGACTTCAATAAATAGTTACACAATTCAAGTACGTTAATAGCCCGGATGGATCCAAAATAACATCAACAATATAACTCAGTTCACTCATGGAACCATCAAACTCACCAATATCGTGTACACATATGCTATGGGTCTTATAAATGCCTACTAGCCATGACCTGCAGGAGATGAGCTTAGTCCATATACCAAATAACCCAGACAACTAGTGTATGTCACCCTTATCTCAAACTACTGTTATATCACCCTTATTCCAACATTCTCACCCTTATACTCCATGAGTTCCACCAATTCGTGATAATAACTTTTACCGCTTTATTTCACAATATCAATTCATATCACAACACGTACAACACAATATGAGATAACACAATCACACTTGTACATTAAAATGAGTCTTTTACATAATCTCATTTTAGGTGATTAAACACTTGTAATATTATCCAACAAGTGAATATTTACAGCATGCATTGCAACAAGTAGACAAAGAGGCAGTTAACATGCACACATAAACTAAATTGAGTCTCAACTATAATTCAATCATCACCTACCTTAATCAAAACCTTGCACTGCTCTAACGAACTTGAGCCTTGCCCTTTCTTGCAATTTCATCTTGATTGTGGTCTAAGAACAATAATGTAATCACCATTCAACAATGACCTAACAAATACAAGGATTACAACCTAATCCCATAACTCCAAGGCCAAAAATCATGATCATTCCCTTATTCTAGGGTTTATCTACATTCATTCCACCTTAATTCTACCAAATCATGTTTATAAGAATGATTTCTAAGCATGCAACCATAAATTATCCACCCTTGACCAAAATCCAAGGATTACACCTTGTTTTCACTAAGTTACACCAGAAAATTAGCCTAAGTCAAGTCAAATTCTCGCCAAAATTAAAACCTAGTGATTCTAAGGATTAATCATCAAAAAACTAGTTAAACGGGTGGATTAACTTACCTCAATGAAGGATTTTGAATGGAAACTGATGATTTTTGCCCTAAATCGCCTTCTCAGCTCTGGAACGGAAGTGAAATTAAAATAATATTTTTAAGTCTAAAACTGCATTTATCAGCACGTATCTCGCTATAGCGGTTCATTTCCTTCTATAGCGGCATCGCTATAGCGGGATCTGCCTGCTATAGAGGGATTGACCAAAGCTGACTTCTGTTATAGCGAGAATTTTCTCGCTATAGCTGACATGTGGTAGCAGTTTGTCTCCCGCTATAGCGGTCTAGACGAGACAAAAAGTCTGATAATTCCAGATTTTTACCAATTTTATAACACACTTCCAGATATTGATATTCTGAACTAATCCTTTTACGTCAAAGGCGATATCTTGAGTTCTACTAACCCAAATTCACTTTTGAAGGTTTCTACGAACTCCTTAACCTCCTAGCTATCATAATATAGTTTTGAATCGTATAAGCACCGATCTATCCATTACCAAATTTATCTAGACCATACCACACTTGAAATTCATCCAAGACTAGCCTAGCCTGAAATTTCTAATACTTTGTTCAGGGAGAATCTTAACTCATATTTTGGCACGCTAGACTGTACCGTAATAATGAAAATGATTTTTACACTCCATCAATTCTACAAAGTATATACGAATAGCTAATTGAAGTCTTACTACTTATTAAATCATAACCTACCTTGACGCCAAGCTACTACTGCAGGATGCATGAAACCTTGCTCCTTGCTTTCAATCCAGAGTTCCTAACGGAGAATCCACGAGAAGGACGAGGTAGCCACGCTTCTTTAAGAGCTTATCCACTTCGTTTTTGGTGTTCTTGCTTAGAACTAACCCTAAGACGTTCTTAGGAGATAACCCTCTTTTAGAATAAGAGTTGGGAGTTGGAAACAATAATTTTTTGGGATTCTGCCTCGCGAGTTTCGCTGTAGCGGTCATAACCTCGTTGCAGCGAGCTCGCTATGGAAAAAAGTGGGTTGCTATGGCGGACACTAGCGAGTCGGCCCCACTTCTTTCGACTCTATTTTATTCAGTGTTTTCATTAAACACAATAATTATAATTCTGAACAAAATTCATATCACAAAATTTTAAATTCTTACTTTTTACCGCAAAAAATTCAATAACGACAGACCAGGTCATTACATCAGATACCAATTTACCCAATGTTCGTCCCCGAATGGACTTAAAAAATGTAGGAGTAAGAGACCGAAATTCGGAAGAGGTTATTTTCAAGACCATCAATTCAATGTTTTTATCTGACTCGCTTGCATAACTTCTACCGAACCAACAATAATTTTCCATGCGATCTCTTTGTCGAGACACTTCAAAACAACGAAGTACGAAATTAAGCATTACGCACGAGTCAAATTACTTTTCTCATTAAAATTTTCTCATTGATGTTTGGTCGAGAGAATATTATGAAAATAATTTCAGCAAAATATGTTACTAAAAAATAAACGCATTGTTTTAGTGTCATTTATCATGTATCGATACTTGCCTGTCCATGTTCTGAAGTTTGAAGCAGCAACTACTTGAGAGTATAAGTGTTGGTTGGAATCAAGTTAATTTTATAATTCTAGTGATATCTCCGGACTCTCGTATAGTAGGTGTGAGTTCAATTCTCACTATTTTTTTCCTCTTTTCCTAATTCCCAATATAATAGAAACACTATGGGATCGTTTGGTAGAGTGTATTAGAAAAAATAATGCATGCATTAGTTTTATGATTTATTTGTACCTTGTTTAGTACACTTTTTTAGCTTATGTATAACCAATGCTTGCATTATTAATACACTCTATTGTGTATTCAGGTATGTATTACTAATACGATGGATTTCTATGCATTAGTAATGCAATGGGTATTAATGCATGCATTCGCATGATTAAAGACACAATTGTCCCTCAAAACATTTTCCACATGCTTTCGACCATATTTGTTGGAGGGTATTTTTTGGAAAAAAATATTTTTTAAACAAATTATACAATGCGTGTTATTTTCAATACACCAAACCAAATACTGCATAAGAAAAATCTCAGCATAACTAATACAAGTATAACTAATATTAGCATTACTAATACAAACATTACTAATACATTATATTCTACATTAATTATTCTTATACAATCTACCAAATGATCCGTATATATGTGTGTGTTGGTTGAAAGCTGCGCTTGCTTGTGGTTTTGAGCCTTCCGGTATATGGGATATTATATGCACCATTTTCTAAAATAAGATACTACTACTATTTTAAGTCATTTCAGAAATTACTCACCAATTTGGTTTTGTTCCACCTTTGTGAAAGAGTGTGTAAATGAATTTGCATCTTTTAATCAACTTTCTTCAATTTCTTTTCCTTTTTCACATATTTTCTGAATCTAGTACTGCTAGAGCACATCCTCCACTATCGTGCTAAAAAACAGCCTTAAATAATGAATCAAGTCACATTTCATTTTCAATCGTTTTCGTTGTACTTACAATAATTAATAGTAACCTTTCTATCCCATTATACTCTTATAATTATTCCTAGTAGTAGTTGTATACAATTCATCATAAAAATGGCAGACTAGTTTCTCCTCTTATGTCTAGTACAATTATCAGTTACAGTACGGAATTATTAATCGAAGACATTTCCGATCCTACTGAAAGAAGATGGAAAATATAACAAAATAGACTTTACTAACTTGTTATACTAACATTTATTGAAAAGTCGAGGGCAAAAAACTACAATTTAAGTTCAACTTTTTATACGTACCTCTTGGTAATATTTTTATGATTTGACAAAAGAAGTGGGACATGATCTTATTGAGATATGCTGAACTTATATAAATGCTTTTTGTCATTGTTAGAATAAACTAGTGCTAAAAGATTATATGCTCCCTACAAATTTTCAGAATAAATTAATGCTTTTTTGAAGAAAAAAAAATGGTCAAATTCATATTCAAACCATTACAAAATTCCAACTCCTATTTCCATAATAGATGTTTCCAAAGAGGTTCAATGAACATTCGTGGACAAGGACACGTATTTCAATTTATTTTCTGACGTCTTCCAACACCTTTGCTATAAAGCACTATTACTTGAAAGGGACAAAATAATTTTATATACAACATAGTGCCCAAAAGCCTCTCTAATGTTAATAATATGCATGCACCAAACATGATAAGCATAATCCAAGATTTAGAAACCATAAAGAGCACAAGACAAGAAACATTAATACTATTACACGCAACTTATTATTACCATATGATATATATGTACTTTGTCCATTACTACTACTAGAGCCAAAAGCTAACCAGTGACTCGGCCACCCAGAAAATACACAGCAAACAACTGAGGATGAAAGTAACTCAATTTGATCATGTTCAATACAAGTGCTGCTGAGTTGCAGCAAAGTCCTCCATCAGAAAAAGATTAAAGGGGTCAGAATCGACGATCCCTGAAAGCTGTGGTGGCTCCAATTCGAGGAACGATTCCAAGTTGGAAATCTGTTCCTTGAGGTCATAATCATGATTATCCTCAGAAGCAGCGGCCATTTCCATAGGGTAGTAAGGTGTTTGGTTCTGATATTCGAAGTTCATCAACGAAGAGTAGTCAGACGTTATGTTTGAACTCTCGAGGACGACGACAGTGCTAGTGCATTGTCGCTTAGCAGGTGGTGATGAGGTGGAGGAAGGTGGGTGGGGAAAGTTGAGCTTGGCCTTGTCACCACGAATGCGCTTGGCAGCCTCGTCGTATGCCATGGCAGCTTCCTCTGCCGTCTTGAACGTACCGAGCCACACACGAACGCCCTTGTGAGGATCACGAATCTCAGCAGCCCATTTTCCCCATGGTCTCTGCCTTATTCCTCTGTACTTGTTTTTCCTCGGCCTTGGCCCACTGCTCTCCTTCTCAACCTTCACACTCGTACCTGCATATCAAATTTCAAGTTAATTTCCACGGTACCCGGCACTGCTGAAGTGGCCCACGCGATTAATTGTACACATGTAAAACAGACCTAGTCACTTGTTGTTAGTTCTATAACATTCAAGAAAATCAACTAAATTTTAATTCTTTTTAATTTTTTTTATGATTTTCCCTCAATATTCGGAACTAAAACGGATTAAATAATTTATTTTGGATTAACATTTTAAATATTTCAAGAAATCACATAAAATATATTATACCATAACACTTGCAATTTTTCTCAAACCAAAATGACCAAATAAGTATAATTATCAAACATTTACAGACCAAAGGAATATTAACAACTGGTTACTCTTAGGAAAGAGGGTCCCTTCTTTTGCACAAAAAACAAATATATTTTGTTTCTCTCTTCCATCAAATATTACTTCAGGATGATTGATTTTATTTTCTTCTCCTCCCTTTTTATCGGCTATGATAAGTTTGAGCATGATAATTGAACAAAAAGAAAAAAAAATATTAGTTTGATTGAAGCAGAACACATGTTCAAATAGATAAACGCAATTGACGGATAATAATTGTAATATTGATTTAATTATTTAAAGGACATAATTTAGAAATTACATAATTGCCGCAATTTAAGTTGATTTGTTTTAAAAAAATTGGGAGTAAGCTCTTCTATACATCCTGATGGCTGATGCCATAAAATTCCAAGGTATGTTTCTACAAAATTATAGGTCACTTGAATTAGCAGAGACTGCCACGTCCTATAATTGCTTTTATTCTCTATTTATCCCAACAATTTTTCAATTATTTTTTCTTTATTTTACTCCTCCATTCATTTTTACTGGTCTACCATAAACTTTACAGGTTTTTAAAAAAATTATACTCCAAATAAAGTGTATATTTTATCCTAATACACATCATAATTGGCGTATAATTGGTGTTGGACCATAGATTTTAAATTAAATTTTAAAAAATTATCTTTAAATATCTCTTTAATCATAAATTTTAGATCAAATTACAAAAAGATTTCAAATTTCAAGAATGGTCCAGACCAATTTTGGGGAAATTTTTACTTTCATTTAAAAAAAAAAAAAAAAAATTCAAGTAAAATGCATGTTCAAACGCAAGTTCAAATTTTAAAAATCACAACTTTAGAAACTTAAATTTCAACTATAAAATTTATGGTCAAACAAAAGTTTAAATTTTAAAAAATAATTTGAAGAATAAGTAATTAATTATATAAGGGTAAAACATGAAATATATAAGGAGCGTGTACATATAGATATCATGATAAAATACGCATATCAATCATCTTTTTTAAGGAGCGTGAAAAGTCCCAAGTTGATAAATAAAAGTGAATGAAAGGAGTATATATATTGATATGCGTATTTTATCATAATATCTATATTAATTAATGTTTGATACTTCATTTTAAAAAGAATGACTTATTTTGACTTGATACAGAATTTAAGAAAATAAAGAACACTTTTAAAATTTGTTATCTTAAATTAAAGTTATGTCAAATCTATTAAAATGTCCTTTAATCTTGTGATTTTAAACATGTCAGGTGGAAAGTTGGAATTAAAGTGTTGCTAAAAAAGGAAAGATATATTCTCTTTGAATCAAAATAAAAAAGAAAGTAGGTTCATTCTTTTTTAAACGGGGAAGTAATTAATATTGAAAAATGATTTGGAGAAAACAATGGTTTTCTCTTGACATGTCAAAAATGACAAATAAAAGTATAAAATCTATTTTTAAAATAGTAGACAAGTAAGAGTTCGTTTGGATTGACTTATTTTAAGTAATTTTTTAACTTAAAATAACTTTTAAGTTGTTTTATAATGTTTAAGTAAGGTAAAGAAGTGTTTTTAAACACTTAATTTTAAGTTAAAATAACAAAAAAAAAACTAAAAGCGAAAAGGTGAGATTCCCAACTTAAAAAAACAGCTTAAAATAAACCTATCCAAACAAGCTCTAAAAGTAAATAAAGAAAATATATATATTTCTTGATATGCTAAAATGAAAGAAGTAAAAAATGAAAAAAATTCTTTCTAGTTCAATGAATAAGTAAAATCGAGGACAGAATATTATTTCTAATTCCTATGAACAAAAACACAAGCCAAATAACATCACTTTTTAACAAAAACTTTCTAATATTTTATTTCAAAACAATTTTTTGAAAAATATTTGAAGGTAGTAATGTACAAATTCACCTGAAAATTGGATATGGAGTAAATTTTAACAATTATAATCTCGAGATAATGATCATTACATACATATACATACTTCAATTATACAGCACAAAACGCACATACCTTTTCCGAGTCGATTAGGTTTGGCGGAATCTGATTTGTTAGGCTTATTGACGGAGTGAGTGGGAGAGTGAGCGGAATCAGCTTTTCCGGCAATGGAAGATGAGGAGGAAGAGGACCAGTAGTCGTAGATAGGATCGAGCTCAGCCCAGAGGTCACGAGCAGACAGTTTCCGGCAGAGATTTCCGACGGGTTCATAATCGGAGATAATAGCACCACCACACATCTTTCTGGGGACGGTGTAATTGTGCTTCGGGTCAGTGTTAATTTATAGTAAACGATAGTTGCAGTTTAGTCCTTTAGTTATTCATTACTTTTAATCTTGTTTCTCCATCTTAATCGATTAAGCATATACGACCTGAAAGTTCTTGGAATGTTCATTTTTGGTCCCTTCTTATAAAATTCTCGCAATTTCGACAATTCTTGTCCGTTAAAGCACATTGGAACTAGCGCGTCGGTTACAATCAGATCCAATACTCCCCTTTCTCTCGCACTTCTTTTTTAGTCCGTCTCAAAAAAATAATATTCCCTCAATTTCAAAAAAAATGATCTCTTTTGACTTGACACAAAACTTAAGAAAATATTTTAGTCCGTCTCAAAAAAATAATATTCCCTCAATTTCAAAAAAAATGATCTCTTTTGACTTGACACAAAACTTAAGAAAATAAATAAGACTTTTAAATCTTGTGGTCTTAAATTAAAGTTATGTCAAATGTACCAACAGACTAAAAATGAAAGTAGATCACTCTTTTTGAAACGGAGGGAGTATCTTTCTGTAATTAGAAAAAGTTTGACTTTGAAATTCTCACAATACTCCCTCTATCTCATAAATGTGATACACTTTTTTTAGACCGTCCCAAAAAATTACTATCTTTCTATAATTAGAAAAAGTTTGACTTTGAAATTCTCATTTTTTATCCTTAATGAGATGATTTACAATCTTACAAATATTCAAAAATTATTTTGGACCACAAATTTTAAAAGTCTTTTTTTAAAATGTCATGTCAATGAGTGTCATATAAAATGAGATGAAGAGAGTAATTTTATTTAAATTCTCAAAAAATTGTTAAATGGAGTATATATAAATTGTTAATTTAAAATTCAATAACTTTAACGGACTAATATTCCGAATCTAAGCTCATACAGTACTTGATAGACAAGTTGTTGTATTTTACGACTTTCTAAAAAATAATTTTCTCTGAGAATGTTGTCCTAAAATAATAATATTTATTTTATTTTCAATTTATATGATGATATTTTTTGTTAGTTTGTTTTAAAAAGAATATTATTTTTATAATTATAATTTTATATTTTTTAATTTATCTTTTAATAAAATAACTTATAAACGCATCACATAAATTAAAACGAAGTAACAAATTAACAATTAAGGTTACAAACGGATTGTTGTATAAGTATGCTCCAATTTGGAAACCTGTAGCTGATAAGACTATATATATATATATATATATATATATATATAATATATATATATATATATATAGTATATATATGCTAGTAGTAGTAGTAGTAATCGATCAATTTCAAGAATTGAAGTTAGCGATTGACTATAAATTTTGTATTAGATTCTAAAAATTTATCTTTATATTTTCAAAAATTGATCCAAACTAGTTTTTAAATTTTTGGGACTTTCATACATAAAATATTAAATTTTTTTCAAGTAAAATGTGCGTCCAAAAATAATCATTAAATTTCAAAAGTTCAATTATTCAAGAATTTTAAAATTTATGGTCAAACTAAAGCTTAAAGATTATAGTGTATACTTTGACTATTCAAGCACCAGATTAAATGATCAGACGGTAAATAGAGGGCCAGTTAATTGGTGGGTGAGATCATGGTCCTACCAAGTGGACTGCTTCCAAAATACAAACACTAGAGTTAAATTCAAGGTTACCTCCTAAACATTATTTTTTCTTCAATGAAGAGAAATTGCAACACTTGTTTTGGGTTATTGACTATTTTTTTTAGAACCAGGTTTTGCTTCAACTCGGATTATGTTGAAGTTGATAAAAGTTCAATCACAAAATAAAAAAGAAATGTAGTATGGTCACGTTTATATAATTAAATCTCTCTATAATAATCTCTTTTATTTTTTTAAAAAAATATTATTTATTATAGCAATGTCGTTGTTTACCCTTAAATTGATACAGTTTAATATATTTTGGTTAAATTGTTTGCTATAGCAATATTGTTGTTTGTTATAGCTAGTCAGGTAAGGTAACAAGTTTTTTATAGTTAA
The DNA here is from genome assembly GCA_003996215.1 of Jaltomata sinuosa. Lineage (NCBI taxonomy): Eukaryota > Viridiplantae > Streptophyta > Magnoliopsida > Solanales > Solanaceae > Jaltomata > Jaltomata sinuosa. The sequence continues at coordinate 368,954 of QJPP01000078.1, forward strand.
ACCATAGGGAACACTAGCCTTTAATCTCACCTACTTATTGCCCCATTTACTCTTAATTGTTCCCGTTTCATAATGGCATTTTTGATCCAGTTAAATTAGAGTAATAAAGTATTTTTGAATCAAAGTATTAACGACAAGAGTATTTTTGGATCAAACTTTTAATGAAGGGAATAGTTTAAAGACATTTTGTTATATTTTCAGTTCAATAAAAGACTTGGCTCTATCAAACTTGATCGAAGGCGTTTTTTCGTTACAACATAACATAACATGGAATAACATAACATAATTTGATCAACATAACATAAACGGGATTGTAAAATGTTCCTTATTTAAAAGTGAGTTTCTCTCATCTTACTTTACCCTCTCTTCCTTGATGGACCTCCATTAGTTTGGCGTGGGGGCCAACTGAACTCACAAGTTTGTCCATATGGATCAGTTGTAATAGTAACAACTCGTAACGTATATCTTATGGATCTTATATAGAAAGTAGGCTTCAATTCACAATTAAATCATTTGCAGAAGGAAAAGGCCAAATTAAAGAAACAATAAACTCCAAATTAAGCAAAGGGTTGAAACAGAGAACTAAACGGTCGAGGGCTTTAGGGAATACTCAACACTTGTTGCTTAGAATTATGCCTACTGTTTACTCTTGGGGACGGAGTTTGACTAGCATGCATGCTTCATCCACTTTGTGATTTACTAAACTTGATCTATGTGTCAAAGAGCAAAAATGAAATAGGTGATATATTTCCACCAAAAACAAAGAAAGAAATAGGTGATATTAGTTAGGGAAATTAATGTTCAAATTTGTCCTCCGGTAAATTTGTATACAAAAAAAACTTTAAAAACTTTATCACGCATTGGTAAATATACTTTTAAAATTGATTGGCCAAACAAAAAACTCTTATTCTCCAAAAGTGATTTTTTTCAAAAGCATTTATGATAATTTAAAAAATAAACAGATTTTAGAAGTTTGACCGAAAAGCAGATTATAAAAAAAGAAAGGAATCATCAACAAGCAAGACATGAAAAATTGTCACCTAAAATTGTAAATGGTAGAAGCATCCAAGAGTGTGATTTAATTTGTGGTCAATAAAATAGTTTGAACAATGAGGTTTCAGGTTCAAATTCGAGTCTTGGTTGTTAGACTTACTTGATACCTATATTTAGGAGTGTTCATGGTTTAGTTAAAAATTGATCTAAATCGAGAACTAAACCAAACCGATTAAATAAATTAATTTTTATTTGGTTTGAGATTTATTTTTAAGAAATCAATAATATTTGATTTGATTTGAATTTATTTAAAACAAAATGAAGAAAAAATCGAACCTAACCGATAAATTATATACATAAATTTTATAATTATATGTATACAATATATTATTTTTTATAAATAACTTATACTTTGTATATCTCTAATATAGTCTAATGATACTTTACACTTTAAGCTCATTCTTAAAAGAAAGTCATGAATCCATACTCATTTGTTCATAGAAATAACTATAAGATTTACTTATATATATTTTTATTTATTTTCAACATTATTCATGAATTGATTAAAACTTATAGATCTTAAGATATTTTCTTCACAATCCAAGAAAATTAAAGCCATCATAATAAAAGGTTAATTACGGATTATAAGTTGAAAAGGGATGAAAATTTATTTTCTAATTATACGGAAAAAAAATATAAAAAGAGAGAAATATCACTAGATTTCTTAAAATCAAAAAAACTGAACCAAATCGACAACAATCAAACTGATGGATATATATTATATTTGATTTGATTTTAATAATTAAAACACTAACTTAATTAATTTGATTTTGATTTAAAAATACCAAATAAACCTAAATAATGGGCAAAAAAATAATTACATTTACTACTATAGCACAAGAATTTCATGTGTTATGTATATAAAAAAGTTAACGTTTCCCGTTAAACCCCGTTACCCGATTTATTGTTATTTTTTATTGTATAAAACATACCGCAGTTAAAACATGCCATGCAAGTCCAAAAATTTGCAGTCATTCCATATTGCTCATCCATGCAAGTTTATAAAGTGATTTTAACTTTGGTTTAAGCGTGAAGCTAAAAAAAAGAGTTCTTAATATGATTTTATTAATCATAAAACCAGAAAAGATTTAAACTTTTACCATGAAAATTCTTGGGTTATCTTTTTTTATTACCAAAAAGGTTCAATTAGAAGAAGTTAATTTAACTGTTCATTGGTTAACTTTTTTCCTAATTTTTTTATTACAAAAAAAACGACTCAAATTTCCTAATTTTTTGTAATAAAAAAAAGTTAAACCAAGAAAAACTTAATAAAAATTGTTAACTCAAGTTAAATTTTTTATTGCAAAATTAGGAAAAAAATTCAAAGTTTTACCATGAAAAACTTGAGTTCACTTTTTTTTTATTAATAAAAAGAAGTTAAACTAAAAAAAAGTTAATTTACCTTTTCATTGCTCAATGTTATCCTAATCTTTTTTTATTACAAAAAAAAAAGTTAATTCAAGTTTCTAATTAATTTTGTAGTAAGAAAAGTTAAAACTTTCACAAAGAAAAACTTAGGCTATTTACCCAAAATAGACCGCGGTAAAATTTTTAGGGAAAACTACACAAATTAGATTCAATAATTGTAAAACTATTTATCCAAAATAGACCCAGCCCAAACTATTTACCCACTGTCCCACTTTCTCCTTTTTCTTATTTCGCGCATGACGTCAGCATGACGTCAGCGTCACTATCATGAATTAATCCTCTGTGATACTCTGTCGGTATATTGATAATGCTCTATTGGTATCATATAGGATTGAGCTTAATCCTCTGTGATACTCCATCGGTATATTGATATATACCATGTCGGTATCATATGAGACTGAGCTTAATCCTCTGTGATACTCTATCGGTATATTGATACCATGTCGGTATCATATAGGACTGAGCTCTTTTTTTAAGAAATAAATAAGAAACAATTAAGAGAAAATTAATAAAGTCACAAGATTATTTATTGAACTCTAAATTAGTAGAAAATATATTTTTATAATTTTTTCTCTTTTTGCAATATAAAAGAAATGTATCTAAATTATGACTCTTTTTTTAATGGTTTTTAAATTAAAATATTGAAGAACTGAAACATACCTCAACGATACCATGACAGTATATAGATATACCGTAATGGTATCATGGATGATTGAGTAATTTCATCGAAGGACTGAAGCAAACCTCAATGAAACATTGTTCAGTTACTCTTTGATACCACTAAAGTATATTATACTTTGATGGTATCAAAGAGGAGGAAGTAGTCCTTCAATGAAGACGCTGCCCAGTTAATCTTTGATACCATCAGAGTATATATATATATTGTGATGGTATCAAAGAGGAAAAAAAGGGTGGGCGCTGACGTCAGCCTGCGTTTTTTTTTTTTTTAGATAAATGCAGTTTTAAGATAAAAAGGGGTATGAAAGTAATGGATTATTTGAGGGTAAATAGTTTTCTTTTTTGGGGTATAAGTGTTATTTTCCCTTCTTATTACAAAATCAGGAAAATGTTAAACTTTTACCATGAAAACTTGGGTTAACTATTTTTATCAAAAAAAAAAAGTTGAATAAAAAAAGATAATTTAACTTTTCATAGGTCGACTTTTTCCTAATTCTATTTATTACAGAAAAAGTTAATTCAAGTTTTCTAATTTTCTGATAAGAAAAGCTAAGTATTCACCAGGAAAAACTTAATTAAAATTGTTAACTCAACTTGAACTTTTTATTACAAGATTGGGAGAAAAAATTAAACTCTTAACATGAAAATTTTGGATCAACTATTTTTATTACAAAAAAAAAAGTTTTTTCTAGTGTTTTTTTTTATCAATAAGTCAATGCAAGTTTCCTAATTTTGTAATTAAAAAAAGTTTAACTTTTACTAGGAAAAACTTAATAAAAATTGTTAACTCGAGCTAAATATTTATTATAAAATTAAGGGAAAATTAGACTTTTATCATGAAAAACTTGGGTTAACTTTTTTTTGTCGCAAAAAAAAAGGTACAATAAATAAGCTAAAATCACTTTTGATGAATTCCAAATTAACAAAATAGGTTAACTTTTTTAGAATGGATGAGCATATGGAGTGGCTGAAATTTTTTGGACTTTGCATAGCGCATGTTTCAATTGCGCGATGTAACTTTTTATATTAAAAAAGACTCAGGTAACAGGGTTTAACTAAGGATGTTTACTTTTTTTATATAGCGCAGGAATACTCGGGGTACTAGGACATTATTTTTTTCTTATATAGCGCACGCTAATAGTAGTAAATGTAACTTTTTGGGTCGATTATTTAGGTTTATTAGGTCTTGTTTTTACATTACTTAGGTTCCGAACTCGTGAAAAGAAGTCAGAATTATACGTGAAATTTAGGTTGAACAAAAACTAAAAGAAAACTAATGATGAATCAGTTGAAGAAAGAAATGTAACTGAAAAAGGAAAGGACAGAAAGATAATAATAGTAAACAGCGTCACTCAGAGGAAGTGACCAAACAGCAAGCTAAAGCACGGAGCACTGTCTGTTGGGAAACAAAAAATAGTGCTAAAAAGTAGTGCTTCCCAACACCTTATAAGACTCCTCTCACAAAACGTGACTATGCCTACCCTCACCTATGTTGTCTTCTTTCCATGGAGGTTTCTCAATCTTGTTTCTTTCTATAACTAAAATGCCTCATTCCCCCAATGCTCTGTCCTAAAATGATAATCTGATATATACACAACGTGATCATGCATATGATTGGATGCAACATTATGGTAGAATAATGACGTACAACCTTCATACGTTAATTGATTTTGTTTGATCGGACGGAAGCATGTAAGTCTGTTGAAAATTAATTGAAATAATGAGTTTGCGTTATTACCACGACCCAAATTTGACATCTAGATCGCGGTAGGGCACCAGATAAGACACTGCCCATATGAAGAAGAAATCGAGCCCACAGAATATACAGTGTGTCCTTAAGGAAATTATTCTTCTCAAGCACCCGAGATTGATGGAATATATCCTCCAAGGATAGAACGATTAAGCATCAACAAAATAGCGGTACCTCAAATTCTGTTAAACGGTGAACCACTCAACGATAGTAAATCACACTTGAATTTAGAAGAAATGTAGAAGTATACTTATGTTTCATGTGCTCAAAATGTACACAAATTCGTGCTTCATATCTGAGGAAGAAACAAATATTTATAGCCAAAAAATACTGTTTCAGAAAGGAAGCAAAGGTTCAGAAAAGTTGCACTGTTTCAAATACGACGGGACGACATGCGTTCCCCATATGAGGAAGTGCGTGTCTGTAACGACCGCATCCGTCGTTACGGGTAGTCCAATCGTGCCAAGTTTTAGAGTTAGAAAACTCCGTATTTGGGGGTTTGAAATTCTGGGCTAGGCTAGTCTCGTCCAGTTTAGGGGAGAGGTATGGTCTAGGGCAATTCGGGTATGTATTGGGTTGGATGTCTTGTGTTGAGCTAGTTTTCCTCGTAGTTAACACGTAGAGGAGTCCGGGGGACTTTTCGAAATCGAATTCGGGTAAGTAGAACTCCCGGAATCGAGGTTGACGTGAAGGGGTTGTTTCAGAACGTCAGACAAATAAGTGTGTTGTAAAATGGACTAATTTTGGAGGTTTTACGACTATCTGTCCCATGGCGGTTGACACTTCGCCATAGCGACCTCCGCTGTAGCAGAGAAATTACCGCTACAGCGGAAGTCAACGTCGGTCAGCCTCCGCCATAGCGGATGACTCTGATACGGCGGACCGCTATAGCGGAGCGTGAAGGAAATTAATGCAGAAACATTCCTCAAAATGGTCAGTTTTAACAATTCCATTTTGGGAGAAGGGCAAGGCGATTCCAGGCGATTTTCCTCCGTTTTCTATTGTTTTTCTTCCCTAAGGTAAGGTTTCTACTCCCCAATCTTCGTACTACTTTTCCTATGCGGTAGAATTGCTAGGAGGGAACTTGGAGAAATGTTGGAATAACCTAGAGATGGTAGAATCCAGGAAAGAAGGGGGGATTCTAGGCATAAAAGTTCTTGGGTATGGTTAAAAGTAAGGTTTTATGATCGTATGTTGTTAAATTCACTATTTTTATCCGTGAAAATGATAGAACCAGGGAAAGTAATGGCGGGAAGCCCGAAAAAGAGGTTAGAATGATCATGGTTGGTCTGAGGTCTAGGATTTGGTGTAATCCGGGTAATGCTCAGGCCTTGTTTGTTGATTTGAGTACTTGTATGTTATTTTAGACCAAGAACGAGAGAGGAATCCGGAACACGGAAAAGCTTGGGTTGAGTAGAGCTTGGATCATTTCGAGGTAGGTGATGGCTTACGATTCCTGTGAATGTTGTATATTTTGTACTCTTATCTAAGTGTTTGTATGAATTGCATGGCTTAGAGGAATTGTGTAGAATGTCTAAGGGTCCTCTTTTACAGTCTGTGAATTGAACGGTGTGTTGCTTGTTGGTTTACAAGTTATTTGTTCATTATTTGACTGTGGATTGTTGACATTTGGTTGGCTCGGGTACCACGCTTGGTACGGGTATACTAACGGTTGGCACGGGTACCACGTCTAGTACGAGTATAACAAATGGTTTGCTCGGGTACCACGCTTGGTACGAAATACTAACGGTTGGCTCGGGTACCACGCCTGGTATGAGTTTATTTACTGCATCTTTGCATTGGTATTGTTGCATTGCATTGATATTGTTGCATTGCTTTGGCTATTATTGGTTCCGTGAGTGGACCGGGCTGTCTTTATTGAATTGTGATATTCATTGGTGGTCTTTGAGTGACCGAGAATCCTGTTATATCTGTGTAGTTGGTCTTGGATTAGGCCGGGTTATCTGTTTAACACTTAGGTGTTGTTTAGAAGGGATCCCAGGGTGGGTCCGGGCTAGGCAATAAGGATGATTTATTGAATTCTGCGATTGTGGCTTAGAGTTATAAGAAGTGGATTTCATGTGAAACGAGCTAGGTAGAGACTTGTAGTTCAGGGGAGCCTATTGACTTGTTGCATATTTTCCGTACTTGTACTTGATTTGTTGTACTGAATTATACACTGCTTATTTGGAACTGGTTGATGATCCTACCAGTACACAGTGGTGGTGTACTGATACTGCACTTGCTTTTATTTCTTGTGAGTACATGAAATCTTTCAACGGCTGAGAGGCGACCTCATCTGTAGTACCAGCGTTTCTAGTCTTCAAGGGTGAGCCACTTCGATCGAGCTGCCTTGAAACTATCATTAGAGTTGTAGCCCATTTGTTTCGGGCTTAGACTATTTCTGTTATTTTGGGGTTGCATCCCCGTGCTCTAGATATTAGTAGGTGTTTGGTACTGCGACTTTCAGATTCTAGGGGTAATTTCCACAGGTTTATATTAATGAAGTTGTTTTATTATTATTGAATTGCTAGTTTACTTTTATGCACTGGTTTTGAGCTGCTTGGACGATTAAGTTCGGGGAAGTGATGGTTCGCTCACCTGGGGGTTGGGTGAGTGCCACTCACGGCGGTCTGGGTCATGATAAAGATGGTATCAGAGCCCTAGGTTCGTTGATCTCATCGTACCAAACAGGTCTAGTAGAGTCTTTCGGAACGGTGCGGAGACGTCCGTACTTTTCTTCGAGAGGCTATGGGGCTTTAGGAAAACTATCTCTTACTTATTTCCTTCGTGCTATAACTTGATTCCAATTGGTATCTGGTGATATAAATTAGTATCTAATCTCATTCAATCTTTTGTCCGCAGATGGTTAACACAAGGAATAATAGAGCTAGACCAGCGGTCCCAGCAACGGGCCTGGCTATCCGTGGTAGAGGCAGGGGAAGGGGCAGAGGACGAGGTAGAGCCGCACCCTCCAGGGGTGGAGATCGAGCAGCTACTGGAGAGCATGAAGCGACCCCTCCCCCACCTCAGGAATATGTTGCTGAAGATGTAGAAGTTGTGGCTGAAGATGGAGAGGCGCAGGAGGAGGCGACACCGGTTGGGGGTGCATGCCTCCCTACTATGACACCAGAAGCCTTTCAGCAGGCTTGGAATATTTTGAGTGGGTTGGTTGGTACTGGAGCCATACCCACGGCTTTTTCTAACCAGGCCTTGGATACTCAGCCATCGGTTACTACAGCGGCTAGGATGGATGCAACTTCAGGCACGAATGACTTCTTCAGGACAATGCTAGGCCCAGTGATGACAGGGAATGAGCATGAGATGCTGACCAAGTTTCTCAAGCTGAAACCTCCTACATTTCAGGGTACTGATAGGGAGGATGCTTATGAGTTCATCTTGGATTGCTATGAGAGGTTGCACAAGTTGGGTATTGTACATCAGCATGGGGTTGAGTTTGTCACATTTCAGTTGCAGGGTGATGCTAAGCAGTGGTGGAGGTCTCATGTGGAGTGCCGGTCTTCTGTTCTACCCCCACTGACTTGGGAACAGTTCCACGCTTTGTTTTTAGAGAAGTACATACCCCGTACTTTGAGGGACCGGAAGAAGGATGAGTTCTTGAACTTGGAGTAGGGTAGCATGTCAGTCTCTGCTTACGAGGCTAAGTTCCACGCCTTGTCTCGTTTTACCACACAGATGTTGGGTTTCGAGGAGGAACAGGTCCGGTTGTTTGTGAAAGGTTTGAATACTGAGCTACAGGTACTGTCAGTACATATGACTTCTTTAGGGAAGGGCTTTAATGATGTGGTGGATTATGTGAAGAAACTTGAGGGATTCAGGCAGGCGGGGCAGGCTAAGGCGTTAGCCAAGAAGCCCCAGAATGAGGGAAATTATGGTGGTTCATATTCCAGGGGTCATAATCAGCAGGTATACACAGCCCGTCCTATTCAGTCAGCTCTGCTAGCTGCTACAGGAGGTCGTCAGGGAGCTCATAATCAGTTTTCAGCTCCTAAAGGCCAGGGAGCGTCTTATACATCAGCTAGCAGGCCTACACTTGACCGTAGTTGCTTCCATTATGGTGATATGGGCCACTTTAAGAGGGAGTGCCCACTCAGGCAGACAGGTAATCAGGGTTAGCAGCAGTCTGGAGCGGTGGTCCCGGCAGGTAGAGGCGGTAATGCTAGAGGTCATCCACAGGGTGGGCGAGGAAACTTTTAGGGAGGCCGGGGAGACAGAGGGAACAGCGGCGCGGGCAGGGGTGCAGCGCAGCCGGCCCAGGAATTTGCCCGGATTGATAATCGGGCTCATTGCTATGCATTTCCAGGGAGAACTGAGGCAGAAGCATCAGATGCGGTGATCACAGGTACCATTCTTGTCTGTGATAAAATGGCTTCGGTATTATTTGACCCTTCTTATGTATCTGTGAGTTTTGCGTTGGGTCTAGAATTGATTTGTGATATCCTTGATTCCCCTATCCATGTTTCTACCCCAGTTGGAGAGTCTGTGATTGTGATTCATGTTTATCATGACTGTTCTGTTGTGTTTGTGGGGTTGCATACTTGGGTAGACTTGGTAATTCTGGATATGGCTGATTTTGATATTATCTTGGGCATGACCTGGATGTCACCTTATCATGGTGTATTGAACTGTAACACCAAGACTGTGGCTCTAGAGATTTCTGGTAAGGATAGACTAGAGTGGGAAGGTGTGTACAGGCCTAAGCCAGTTAAGGTCATATCGTTCTTTCTGGCTAGAAAGCTAGTGGGGAGAAGGTGTCTAGCCTTCTAGGCTCATCTCGGGATGATAGTGGGGAGTCCTCATCTATTGAGTCAGTTTTGGTGGTTTCTGAGTTTCTAGAGGTGTTTCCAGCGGATTTGCCTGGTATGCCTCTGGACAGGGATATCGACTTCTGTATTGATCTAGAGCCAGGCACTCATCCCATTTCTATTCCTCTGTATCGTATGGCTCTGGCAGAGTTAAGGGAACTTAAGAATCAGCTACAGGAACTCCTAGATAAGGGATTTATCCATCCCAGTGTGTCGCCTTGGGGTGCTCTTGCTTTGTTTGTAAAGAAAAAGGATGGTAGTATGCAAATGTGCATAGATTATAGGCAGTTGAACAAGGTGACCATCCGGAATAAGTACCCTCTACCCCGCATTGATGATTTGTTTGACCAGCTTCAGGGCGCATCGGTGTTTTTGAAAATCGACTTGAGGTCGGGGTACCATCAGTTGAGGATTAGTCCTGAGGACATTCCTAAGACTGCTTTTCGTACTCGGTATGGACATTACGAGTTCCTAGTAATGTCGTTTGGTTTGACCAATGTGCCGGCAGCATTCGTGAGTTTGATGAATGGGGGTATTTAAGTCATATTTGGATTCCTTTGTGATTGTGTTTATCGATGATATTTTGATCTACTCCAAAACTGTGTTCCAACACTTTGAGAGTAGACAATCTGATTCGGGTGGCCGCAAATATTATTATTATCACCAATAAGTTAAAAAAGATTCTTCTACCTAACTTCTTCGATGTGGTGGAACATCTTCCTATTCATCTTGTCGATGAAGCCCTACTGGGAGGTCCAGTTCAAACTAGGTGGATGTATTCTTACGAGCGATAAGCAACGATAATATATTAGTGTATTCTTCAACTATATATCTATTTTTTATAAATTATATGGCTAATGTAAAATTTTACAGGAATATTGGCAAAAGTAAAAGGGGTGTTAAAAATAAACATAGAATGAAAGGCTCTATAGTTGAAGCATACCTTGCTAGAGAAATAACCCACTTTTGTTCTTACTACTTTGATGATCAAGTGTCATGTTTGAGAAACAGACCATATCGACATCAAGACACATGACCCTGCTCTAGATCCATTATCAATCTTCAATCAACCAGGTAAGCGTGCAAAAAAGCTTAAACATTACATGCTTATCGAAACGGAGAAAAAAGCTATAACGTTACATGTCTTGCTGAATTGCCCAAAAGTCCAACCCTTTTTAGAGTAAGAAAATTAAATAATTACACAACATATTCAATTGTGATTATATTAAGGAAAATAACTTTTCATTGTGATTGGACATTTATTTTGTGAGTCAATTTGGCCAAGATCAAGTGAATCCATGATTTACATTGTGGTATCGTAATTGGGTAAGTGTTATTATAATTACATAATAAAGTTAAAAATTTTACTCATCCTTTAACTAACAACGTATTTAACTTATAGTTAAAAAATTTACTCATCCTTTAACTAACACCGTATTTAACTTATAAACCATATATAGGTATACAATTCACCACATGCAGCCACATACTCTCAGCTGTGTAAGAATATCTCTTGGGGACCAATTGAAATTCATACAATATCTCAGTATACTGTAAATGGGTAAATTTTTCATCGAAGACTACTCAAAGCATCAAAAAACTAACAATAATGATATTTGGGTTAAAGGTGATGATGGAAATCAAAATGACAATGTTGATTATTTTGGCGTCCTACAGGAGATTCTTAAGTTGGAGTATTCTTGTTGGCCAATAAAAAGAATAGTACTTTTTTGATGCAAGTGATTTGATCAAACCCCAAACATAGGCACAAGAGAACTTAAGAAACATAACATCATTGAAGTTAAACATACTAGGATGTATCGGGCTTATGATCCTTTTATTATTGCGCAAAATGCTAAGAAGGTGTACTATGCTCCTTATCCGTTGCATATAGACAAGTCTGATTGGTGGGTTGTTATCAAAACCAAGCCTATAGGATGGGTAGAAGTTGAAAATGTGTTAGATATTGCATATCAGAACGAAATAGAGAATGTTCACCAAGCTATGAATGCTGATTTAGAAGATAATTTGGAGCATTCTGAACACATTTTAGAAGAAGTTAGTCCAAAAGAGATACAAATGTTAGCAAATGTGGATGATGAGCAACCAACAAAAGAAGAGGCTGAATGGATAGACTATGAGGAAATTCCGAAGATGATGAACGGATAGACGATGAGGAAACTTCAGAAGAAGAGGATTAACAATATAATTGTTGTTGTATGTGTTCTTTATTTTTAATTATTGATGTTTGTATACTTTGTATTATTGTCTTAATTAATATTCATTACTAGTATTTTTAGAAGCAAAATAACTAATGTAGCAAATATTTTCTCGTATTTCTTTTCGTATAAATGATAATCTATATATATTTTCACAAATTATATTTTGTCTTTGAATTAATGTAGATGGTAGGTGATCAGGATAGGGGCAAGAAATTAAAGGCAAAAAAGACAAAAATTAAAAAGAACCCTCCTAATCTTAGAAAGCCCACAGGAATTCACATTCATGAGTCCCAGTCTGCGTTTATCCCACATAGGCCTCACTTTAATATAGTAGGTCATCTCAGTAGCCATAAAGTGTTCCTACACAGGTGAGTTCACTTCATCCACTAGTTAGTGATATTCAGACTAGATCAGCCCCCATCGTGGCACCTATGCAGAGCTACACCATCAGCGATGGTCATTATACAGATATAGGTCCATCGTATTTCATACCATCAGCTAGCAGCAGTAGGTCAGCTAGCACTACTAGATTAGTTGGGCTCTCCACTCTTCATCTCAGAGACGAAAGCTCTACGCATGAGACTCCCCCTATATGCTACTCAGGTGCAGATAGACCACAGCCAGGCGATAGAGACGCGTCCCACAGGACCTTCAACGAGCCTGAGGAAGACAAGTATGATTTTATTAACTATATATAACAATTAACTTTCTATATGTTAAATTTTTTAAGTTTTGATTTAACCTCTTAAATATTTGATCTTGTATTGCAAGTTCAATACAGATGATAGAATTACAAAGGTCATCTACAAGCACATCTCCCGATACTATGATGGTGTTTGGCCGAGTTGGAGCACGGTACCAAAATATGTCCAAGTGTAAATATTCATTGAATTTCAGGTAAAAAATTATCAATTAACACACTCCATATTTAAAGATTGAATCTTATTAATGATTTTTTATTGCAAAAATATTTATGATGGGCTCTCGAGCATGAATAACGCATCTATGATAACTTTTATAACAGAATCACTGGTAGATTCATGACCTGCTTTATGATGCTCGGAAAAAGCTTCGAAAGCCTAAATTTGTGCAGACACCTTATTGGAAGGGCCTATTGACTCACTGGACATCTGATCCGATGTTTTTGAAGAGGAAAGAGCTTGGAAAGAAAGCCAGAGCGTCTAAGAAGAAAGGTTGTTTACACATTGGTGGAGCTGTCAGCCGGATTACTAGCCGAAAGAGATTGCTACATACTTTTTTTATAATTTAATGATTCTTTTTTCTTTGCTTTTTTTAGAAGTTCTTATTTTTGGATATTGATGATTTTATTATATCCAGGAAAAAGAGTTGGGTAGGAAGCTAACTCAGGAGGAGTATTTCAAGAACTTCTACGTAAAGAAGAAGAAGAACCCAACGGATGAAGATTGTTGAGTGAGCAACGGGCAAAAGAGACACGTGTAAGAATTTCATTCAAACTTACAATTTTTGAGCTGGTTTGAATTGATGTTTGATGTTGTTGATTTTGAATAGGTGGCATTACAAATTGCAGCATAATGCTGCTATTTTTTTCCAGATGATCGATCAAAAACTGACCAAAAGTGGTCGGTATATTTGGTAAAAATTACCAAAAAATGATCAAAAATGGCCGGTTTTAATGTTTTTTATTTATTTTTTAAAAGAAAAATCAATCACTTTTGGTCGATTTTGTACAATTTTCTTTTTTATAATTTTAATAAAATCGTCCTCTTTTGATTGGTTTATTTAATAATTATTTTAAATAATTTTATTAAAATCGACCAATTGTGATCAGTTTTGTTCAATTTATTTTTTTAATAATTTTAATAAAACCGTCCACATTTGATCGGTTTATTTAATAATTATTTTTAAATAATTTTATTAAAATCGACCAATTGTGGTCGATTTTGTTCAATTTATTTTTTTAATAATTTTAATAAAATCGTCCACATTTGATCGATTTATTTAATAATTATTTTTAAATAATTTTATTAAAACCGACTAATTGTGATCGATTTTTTCAATTTTTTTATATAAATTAGTAAAATAATTTATTTCAAATTATTAAAAAATAAATTAAATAATTTATATACATTATTAAAAAATAAATGTTAGAAAATCGACCAAAATTGGTCGGTTACTTAAAAAATTGCATTTTTACTAAAATCGTTCACATGAGATCGGTAAAAAAATTAGACACTGACCTCATTTTGATGATTTTCATTATCTACCAAAATACTATCGTCCAAATAATTTTGAACGATTTTTGATCAATTTTTCAGGATTACCGATCACTTTTGATCAATTTTTTGAGGTAGGTAATCATGTATTTTTTTTGTAGTACTAGTAAAAGGGAACAAAGACGGTACTTAAATATATTTTATTCATATAGTTTGAATTGTGTTTTTTATTTTCTTTTTATATTGTTGTTATAGTTATTTGTCCATTTATCCACTTCTCTTTAAATATCGATATCGCTTATAAAAGATTTTATGTACGCCACTGCTTTAAACTAAGACATGCGAATAATGATGAATAATAAAGAAAGAAGTACTAATAGAACTATATCAATAGAATAATAAGTGCGCAAAATACAAAAAAAAAATCCCATACAATCCAAAATAGACCAAGTAATGGAGCTACTAAATTTGAATACAAAGTACGAGACACAACTCAAAAAAATAAAAGTGCTAAAGTCTGCTAAAATAGAAAAAGATATCTCCATGGTCTAATGGCGTCTCACCTCTCCTGGGTAGGATTAAATTGAAGCGGAAGTCGCTGCCTTGCAATCGTATCACTCTTGTGCTGACCTGAAACACACACAGTAACTGTGAGTATAAAAGACCTAAAAAAATCATCCACTCGTTCCCCCAACCTACCCCTTCTTTAAAAATCGTTGATAGTGCATATAGTGCAATTAAAGATAACATTATAAAAAATATATATGAAATACAAGTAAAGAGACTGAGCTAAAATCATGATAATGCATGCAGACAGGATATACAATTTGCTATTTCTTCTAGAACCACTATGGGAAAAAGGTTGCATGTCTGACCAGCTTAGAGCGCTACATCAACCACATGTCTCATCTATCTTCGGTGTGTAGGCCCTTACCTAACCTTCCTAAAATAATACATCAATCTCACATCTTATCTAGTACCATCTATGTCCACTATCAGGCCCTAAGATTTTATTATGCCCAAGTTGTGTATACTTAATAAAGTGTGATAATACATGCTAAGCCGCTAAACGGGTATCACCGAAAACTATAATCAATTGTTGGTACTAAATGAGAGATGTGCATGCTAATCAGCTAAGTAGTATCACAATTTTTAGATAAAATCTATGAGAAGCATCAAACAGTTTTAAAAACACAAATTGGACGCATACGGTCTAAACTAGATACTTTCAAATTAGCCAATTCAGCTCATGCTCGCCCACCTACAAGAACTAGGAAGATAAATGCATACAAGTAGCTCAAAATAGAAAAGTGCTAAAGTCTGCTAAATAGAAGAAGTTGCCTTCATAGTCTAATGGTATCCCACCTCTCTTGAGTACGACTTAACTAAAGTTGGAGTCACTTCCCTGTAGCCAAATCACCCTCGTTCTGACTTGTGCACACACAGTAACTGTAAGTCTAAAAGACCCAACAATATCATCGACTCGCTCCTGCAGTCCGTCCCTAGGTAAGTCTTTGAAAATTGCTGATAGTGAATACAATGCAATAATTAAAGATAGCAGTACAAGTATATATATGAGATACAAGTAAAGCGACTAAGCTGAAATTATGAATACAAATAATTCATGTATACACGATATACAATAATTTATAATTTTTACCAAAATCACTATGGAGCATTAGTTGGATGTCTGACCCGTTTAAAATGGTGCATCAACCATATGTCTCACCCATCTTCGGTGTGTAGGAGCCTGTCTGACCTGTCTATGGCAGTGTATTAACCTTACGTCTTGTTTAATACCATGTATATTCACTATCAGGCCCTACGACATTATTGTGCTCTGGTTGTGTATGCTTAGAAGTGTGATAATACATTCCACAAGTATTAAACTATTTTCACAATGAAATTGCTAGAATCTGTGGTTAGATATTAGTAATAATCTGTAATATTGAAGAAGGTAGCGATAGTTTATCGACCTGTTCTTTTTTTTCTTCTTAGCTATACATCAAATAGAAGAGTTTGTAATTTGGTAACATGGATAATTATAGTATAAAATATATATATATCGATCAATGTAAGAAAAAAAATTAACAGACGACCCAACTAATGCTTCTTCCTTCGTTTTGTATTTTGGAAAAAAACAGAAGCTAGGTAGCTAGGAGATGATCATAACGGCAAACAGGGCAAGAATGGCCATTCTCTAGTCAAGTTGTAAATCAATGTCCATGAAACACATGTGAACAAGGCATGTACATCAACTCCCTCCCCTTTCCAAGCTCTTCTAAGCAAATCACAGAGTCATAATTCTTAGCATTTTCACCAACCTTCATCCTCTTTACAAGCTGCAGTATGGATGACTTCCCATTGAAGTGCCATGATTCTTCCAACAAAATCCTCCCATCAAAAGAATGGTCAATGACTAAAATTACACGAACCAACACCTCTAAGTTTTGGGGACCCTTGTTACACTCTATCATCAATAATTTCACGGACTTTTGCCAATCATATCATGAATGACAACGTGACGATAATTCTGATCAAACTCCTCATCCCAGTTGTCGAGATGACACGGTAGAGGGTGTCAAATGACATGTATGTACAAGGGAAAAGTTTGAGATGGAGTGATTTGGTAAGATTTCGCTCGTATTTATTAAACTTAGGTTTTCAATACATAATTAATAACACTAAAATTAGTAAAATAAATCCCTAATAAATACTATTGTTATCCCTACTAAAAATAGATAGTCCATAATACTTGTCATTTTAGAAAACCAAGACATAATTAGGTATTTATTTCCGCCTTTACTCTTAGTCATAAATATAAAGAGATATTAATATGATGTAAAATAAAAAAGTATGGAATTGGGAGAAGTAAATGAATAACAATAATTTAATCAAATTACCTCTACTTAATGTTTTTATTAAGGCGTGTGTAAACCAAAAATATGACTAGTGAAATGGCCCGGAAGGAATACTTTCTTAAAGAGAGTGTCAAATCAAAATATGGTCGAGTAAAAAAGAATTAAGTAGAATATTTCCTCCGTTCCTAAATAAGTGATTTTTTAGCTTGTGCACACCCATAAGAAACTACTCAGTCGTAGAAAACAAAGAGTGTTGTTACTAACTTAACCTTAGGGGTCGTTTGGTGTGAGTGATAAAAATAAATAGTCCTGGAATAAAAAAATAGTTCAGGGATAAAATTTTGATGTCTTCTTTGGTTGCTAAGTTTGGGATAACTTATCCCACCAGTTATACCATAGTGATGGGATAAGTTATCCATATACATGGTGGAATAACTTATCCCAGGATAGTTAATTTCAGGATAATTAATCCTGGGATAACTTGTTCTCAAACAAACGACCCCTTAATAAATACCTTGAAAAAGATACAACACTTAAATATTTTTTTGGTTATATAAAACTCTCTTTATTTAAACAAGGGTAAAATTGAAATAAAATAATTAATGTCTCCTTGATTATCTAAAATACCACTTATTTAGAAACAAAATAAAAAGGTCAAACAACCACTTATTTAGGAAGTGGTGGAGCATTCTCCAACCTTAGAGGGCGTTTGGCCATGGAAATTTTTTACTTTTTTCCGGAGTTAAATTTCGAAAATGGTGTTTGGCCATGAAAATTAAACAAGAAAAAGGTGTTTTCACTTTTTTCACTTTTCACTTCTGTCACAAAAAGTCAAAAACAACTCCAATTTATATTCATGGTCAAACACAAACACAACTCCAACTCCAACTCCAACTCGAACTCGGTATTTGGTTTTCATGGCCAAACGGCCACTTAATTATGACAAAAGTTTGGCACCTTATCAACACCAATCAATCAGCTATGCCTTGAATCTCACACCAGTTGACCATAAACATGAGAACACATCAAAAGAATAATATGCAGCACTTCAAATTTCCAGCAATTTCAAGATATTACAATGAAAGTTCACAGTGGCAAACAACAATATGATAAAATACAATAGATAACAAAACAAGAACCAGAAAATGTTGAAAGAATTTCTTCGTAAGAGTTCTCCAGAATTGGTATGACAAGAGAGCAGTTTCCAAATCAGCTGTGCTAGTAAAAGCTTAGAGAACTAAGGTGACAATGTCTCTTAGCCAGCCATCTTAGTCAAGCGGTGTACGGTACTTCTCGCCACCCTATTACCAGGATCAATTTTCATAACCGTTCTGAGGTCTTCCGCCCCGAGCTTGTACTTCTCCATACTCTCATACAACAGAGCACGCTGCACAAGGGCGGAAACATTCGTGCCATCTTGTTCAAGCACCTGCACAACAAAATGCAGCAATAAGTCTAGATTCTCATGATAACACATTCAATGAAGTGAATTCGCAAGAGTTCTTAGCCGTGATCTGGCAATATCTTTGCATCTAATCAACCAGAGCATTCTCATGATAACACATACAGGTTACTGAAAAAGTTTTTTTTTTTTTTCAAAAAACCTATTGGTCAGACTTTCTTCAGTTACTTTTTTTGAACTTCTCTTTTGTATTATTCATATATTCATGCACATAACGTCCCACAGAAGATTGACCAAAAAAATATTACTAAAGAGAAGGTCTCTACTTTTCCTTTCCAAGAGGCATCAAGAAAATAATTGATGCATATCCGGAAGCTAACCCAAGTCCCAAGTCAAGTGGATCCTTCAAGTAGACCCTTCACGAGGAGACAAGCTAAGAATGTACAAAAACTCCAAGGTTTAGCTCAAGGAAACCTGTATCATATGACATTGAAGACTATGGGGAATCAAACAAGGAAACGATAACAGAAGCTTCATTTTCCTTAGAGACTAACTATTAAGGAAACCTTTTACTTTTGGCTCTTGGATTGACAAGACTAATCATACTTACTTTTGGCTCTTGGATTGACAAGACTAATCATACTTATTTATTTGTATTCTTTCTTTTAAAAAGAATTTGGATCGAAAAACCTTTGTGGGAGCTTAGAGTATCTTAGTTCTTAGCTACTTAAGTCACTTTATTGAAGGTAAGATGTTTGTGGATTTTATTCCCCTTCTAGCTTAGTATTTTAGTTTTTTTCCCTTTAGGTATTGTAATAGTAAGAATTCCCAATTCTCTAGTTTGTGCTTTGGTTTCACTTGAAAGTTGATTTCTCCATTAAAGTTGGTTGTTGTTCTTTGGTTTCTCCTCTTTTATCTTTTAGCTGCCAAATCTATATCAAAACTTCACGAAATTACCAATTTAACGACCAAGTTAAATGCACTTTATTAGCAGTAAGCTGCAGGGAAAATGTTCCATCTCCGTTACACTCTGTTTGGGTGGTTTTACGCATTGTTTCAAAATGGATAGGGATGGCAACGGGGCGGTACGGATGTGGGCAGGTTTTAGACAATGCGAGTTGCGGGTTTAAATGAAACAAAAGCTAAAAAATTGAATACTGAACTTCCTTAGGTGTGCAAAGGCATTAAAAAAAACATCGAATCTAAATGTATTTATAAAAAACGTTTCAAAGTGTTTTTACGGGGTAAATAAATAATTTACCAAGGAGAGCAATTTGTGATTGTTAAGAGTAGACTGTACCTTTTCTTGATAAAATCAATAATTTTGCAGTGATTCTTACTCATAAAGTGTTCTGGTAATTGAGCAGATTTCTAACATCAGCATTAATGAGTTTATGATCCTTCCTGTTTTCCTGCTGTCTTTCTGAATACCCTTTAACTTATAAGAGACTCATTTTTAAGTCAGACGGTAAAAGAGTTGTGACAGGTTACTATATCTCATATTTATTGTTCTTCATTTGTCTGGGTATCATATATTCAAAATAGGAAACAATTTTTTTTTAAGAAATAAGCGGTGCGGGTTTATACGGGGCGGGGTGGTGCGGGTCGAAAACATCAAATTATGCTATGCAAGACGGGGTGAGTTGAAGTCTTTGTGGGTTTGTGCGGGTTTTCCCCACAACGGCACTGCTTGCCATTCCTAATCTTCGTACTTAAGGTTAGAACAGTATGCTAAACATAAAACAACATCATTCTGACTACAAGTGCTCTAACACTACTTCCAAAGACATTGTTTAAATGCATTCTGTCTAGCAATAACTGAGGGACATCAAGCGGCAGCACAAAATGCAATAAACCTAAGTTTTGATCGTAAGCGAACACAGTCCCATCTTTTACATCTTAGCCACTTAGCATGGATTGCTTTGGTGATAACAAGCAATATGTATGGGGGTGGAGTGTAACCTCTAGCTGCCATTAATGGGGAGTCCAACAGGACTAAACAGTCCCCCACTTGACGGCCTAATATATCAGATCCTGGGATTAGAAGTGAAAGAAACCATTTTACCCAGATTCTCTCCCCTCCACACACCACCTACCTCCTTAGCTCCAAACCTCTATTCCTTTATTATTTTAAGCTTTTTATTGCTGCTCACTTTCTTATTTTATTTTGCTTCCTATATGTTGATCACATGTATGACTGTCTTACTAATTTCTTCTGAATCATTATGCCTAGTTACATAGTACATCAGTGTTCATCATATTTCAAAAGAATAAATTGATATTTCTATAAATGACATGGTGTAAATATGAAGTACCAATTTCCACATCTGCACTTTATATCTGCTAGGGTCCTCTATCTGAATTATTAGTTTAAAAATCGCTCATGTAAAGATATTGTTTGACAAGTAAATGCATCTAGATGAAGTATGTCTGCAATGATCATTCTCAAAAAAAGTAGTATGTCTGCAATGACATGAAGAACACACAATGGTAGTATTTTATGTATGCACCATCTGGGTTTGAAATATTACGTACTATTAACTTTGTTAGCATCATAGGTGGTATAAGATGGCATATGCAATGAAGATACCAGAAGAGACAAGATTCTATATCACACACGATCAAAACCACATGTGAAATGTATAAATTAGCAAGAGAACATTGTTTGTGTCACTTTATCACCTTTTGTTTCATTGATATTCAGTCAAATTGTACTCAGCTTTACCAAAACAAAAAAGGGGCATGCACCTTCTGATGCATGCATTTAGTGTCTACCACTTTCCCCTATAAGGTAAATTGTGTAAATGAGCAAATACTCTTCTGAAACTAGGATTACATGAAAGCTTATTTGCGATAGCTAGCCTGACTTACAGTGCAGAGAGAAGTCTGTAAATATTTCTTTTAAGTATACATAAAACCAGGTGCAAAATCTTCCATGAAATACCATCAACCGTGCATTAAAAATAAATGACCATAAACTAATATCTAAAAGATAATAGAGGTCTTAGCGCAACTAACAAAGCATGGTTAATGATCATACCTTCGTACAGTCAGCCACAGCCTTCTTGTATTCTCCTACTTCTTTGTAACATGAAGCCCTACTTGACAGGACCTCCATTACACCAGCTTCATCACCGGCCTTCACAAGAAGAATGACGGCCCACGACAACCATTTTATGGCATCAGCATATTGTCCCTGCTTGTGATTATCCATTCCCTTGTTCTTCGCTGCGGAAGCACTGACACCAGAAGGTGGTGGCGGAAGCCCTTCAATTTCAGTTGTCCCACTGCTATCGTGAGCACCCACAAATTCTGATTCAAACCCCCAATCCTCACCGCCTGTAAACTGCTGGTTCTCACTCCCTCCAGCAGCTTCCCCAGATGAAGCAGAAGTTGATGAAAAAAGTGAATCAAAATCACCCACACCTGAAGACTGAGTAGCAGATGGTTGACTCTGAGTATTAGTGAATCCAAAATCATCTACTTTGGAATAAGCACCACCCGAATTCGACCCTGTTGAAGCATTAATATTACTTGTAGGAAACGGATCTGATGGAAATCCTGATCCACCTGATTTAGTAGCATTTTGGAAATCCCCGAACATATCATCCCCTGAACTATTCTTCTTAGTTTCTTTACTACCCGACTTCATATTAGGCCCGGGCTTAGACGAAAAATCAACCAGCGAACCAAAAGGGTCCTTATTGACACCCATCCCTCCTCCAACTCCACTACCAGCCATATTTTTCAATGATGTACCTCCAAGATTAGGGATTTTACTATTACCACCACTGCCGCTATAATTATAAGCATTATAACCACCAGCATTACCGCTACCGGAATTTCCAGCTGAACCCCAGCTACCACCAGTTTTCACAGAATTGTCATTCTTTGGCAGATTATCAGCCATACCACCCATAGAGAAGGCGCTCTTGTTAGGAGTTGGGGCAGCATTTTTCAACGGCGCATTGCTATTACTCTTATTTCCTCCCAATGCTGAGTTCACCAAATCACCAAACAAATTAGGGTTTTTGTTAGCAATCCCAATACTTGAAGCTACGTTGCTAGTGGTTGAAGGAGCTGAAGATCCCCAAGTCTTCCCAAATATGTCACCAGTCATTGTATTCGGGCTAGACAACGACCCTATTGGCTGGTGAGTCCATGTTGATTTGTTGGGTTGAGTCCATGAAGATCCAGAATTTGGTTTTGATTGCGTTGACGAATATGTATAGGATGATGATGAAGAAGAAGAATACGAAGATGTTTTATTCTTCTGATCGGTGAGAGATCGTGAACCAGATTGACCAGAGTTCAAACCCAGATCAAAATCGAAACTATTCATAGAAGAACCTGATTTCCCGTAATTCATATTTTGGAGAAAAAAAACTTGTATTGTACTTGAAAGTATTTTAGTCTACAGATCAGGAACTATGGGGGGAATTGTAGATCAGAGAGAAAAAGAATGAGATCTGAGTAAATTGTGAAACGTACCAGATAATGAAATCTAGAAATAAGAAAAAAGAATGATAATTCAGAGACCGGAGAGATAGGTTTCTGATGCTAACGTGAAGCTCCGGCGAGATGATAATCGGAGCTCAGATCGGAGAATGAACCGACACGGCAGACGTGGAAGAAGGGGGAATGCCGAAAAATTTGGGTAATTAAAAGGAATATAGAATTTAATCATTTATTGCCCGGAGACAGATTCATTTTAGTAGTTTTTATTTATTTCTTTTTCTATTTTTATTTTTCATATTGTAATAAACAGGAGGAAGGATCAAACTTGATATTAGTAAAACCTTTTTGAATTATCTTCATTTTAGTTGATGAGTTAATATGTTTTTTTAAAATGATGGTTTAATGGCTTGGCATGTCAATTAGAAGAGAAGGAAACTTTTGAGATATTTAATAGTTTTTGACAAAAATAGTGATAGTTGAGTGGTATTATTGGTTGTAAAAAAAAAGTGATATTATTGTCTTTTTTAAAATTAAAAAAAAAGTAATTTGTGTAGGCAATTCTCAAAATATGAGTGATTATTTAGGAAAATAATATAAAGTTTAAATACCAAAAATGATTCCTGAGCATGAAAATTCCTTCTTAATAAACTAATGTATTTTTTTATAAAAAAATAAATAAATAAGATTACGACTTTGGTTAAATGAGTTTGATGAGTTAAATAGGTCTATTATTTTTTATGAAATGAGCTTTAATGAATAATGGCATGACATGCCAACTAGGATAGAAGGAGGTTTTTGAGGTGTTTAGTATTTTTTGAGAAAAATAGAGATAGTTGAGTGATATTTTGATCCTAAATGAAATAAAAGTGATATTTGAAGGCAATTCCCACAACTTGAGTGATAATTTAGGGAATTAACTTTTTCTAAGATATATTCAAGGGTTTTTAGGCTTGTACTTGAGTTTAAGGGCTTGAAGCTTGATTTTTAACTTGGTTGCTTGAATGCTTGAACTTGTAGCTTGTAGAGAAATTTGTGACGTTTGATCCATGAGTTCTCTCTGATTTTTTGTTCGAGTTTTGGTGTATTATATGAATTATGAGGAACCCTATTTATACTTGTGCGATGAAAGAGTTGTAATGAGGACAAACTTCTTTCGACCAATCAGATTGAAGTTAACATGACAATATTTGGTTGGTCGAACTTGTCATTTATACACTAACGCATTTTCGTTGGCCTTTGATTTGAGTAAGTATGTGTGTCATTTTGACACGTGGCATGATTCTTTGGCTCTTTTTTTTGACTTGGTATGCTACGTCATTTGACATGTGGCATCAACTGAGCCTCTTGAATAAGATGTCATCGTGGGCTTAATGAAGTGGGTTGTCATTTGTAACCCAATTAATAGACTAGCCCAATAAAATTGAACTTTAATTAAATTCATATTTATTGAACTTAAATAATTAATTCAAATATTAGCCAATAATATTTATTTGAACTAATATATCTTGAATTTAATATAATCTGAATTTCTTATGAATTTAAATTCACTAAAATTTTGTTATCCACATATGTCCTTTACTTCAGGATTTTTCGAGATTTAGACTTGTTAAAATCGAAGACCTGGCTTGAAGTACTAAGTAATATTCCTTTTTTAAAAAAAATAAAATCATAATTTTCCCATTTCAAACTTGAAATACGAATATAATCAGCTTTAATTTATCAAAGCACAATAGATAATTATATTTTTTTGGATTTGTCTCCTTGAATATGTTGTTCTCGTAGGACGTTCTACTTTGAACTTTGAATTAGGAACGGACTTGAATTTTCTTGTCCACCTACTTATACTAAAGGTTTTTCGCGCTATAAAAGTTCACTACTACAGGGATTCTTATGGTAAACTTATCCAAGTTTTCCTACAATAATGAATGTATAGCCTTCTTATTGCATCTATAAATAGGCACATATTTTGTATTCTTTTAGCATCAAAATCTAGCTCCTTCTGCAAACACCCTGAGTTTAGCTTGGCAGCATCAAAGTGCAAGATAATATTCTTCTCTATTTTGCGTTTTCTCTTAGTTTGTCATATCTCTTTTGCGTTTTTTTTACTTTTGCAAATTTAATTTTTTTGGTTAGATCGCAATTGTGCACATATCCGCGTAATTGAGATGTGGCCATCGCATTTGCAAGGATAACTAGAACTTTAGCCAGCAGCAATTGCAAATCATGGCCGCAATTGCAGGCTAGCCATCGCAATTGGGGAAACACATGTAATCGATAAAAGGAATATTTAAACAAAAATATATTTGTGACATCTCAATATAATTTTTGACGACCTATGCGACAGATTAAATGAGAAATTATATTATACTTGGAATCGATATATAACCTTGAAGTAGTGATTCTACACTAAAATCAAGCGGCTGTACAAGATATTATGCTAAAATTTGACGTTTAATTCAAGAAATTATAGATTTGAATTTGTAAGGTTATGAGTAATCCGAAAGTTGTAATTTATTTTGAGATTTAATCACAGGCTTAAAATTGACTTTGACTTTATCTGAGGTTGAAATAATGAAATTGTCATCAATAGATTCGTCTGGGGCTGGCAAATTTAACCCAAATTCATTTGACCCGCCTAACCCGTCCAGAATTTAATGGGTTGGGCATAGGCTACATTATGAATGGGCTAATTTGGGCATAACCCATCTTAACCCATTTATTCTTGGGAAAACTACACAAATTGGACCCAATTGTGAAACTATTTACCCAAAATGGACCCAACCTAAAGTATTTACCCTTAATAGACCTTCAACCCAAAGTAATTACCCACTTGCCCACTTTCTTTTTCTTATTTCGCGCATGACGTCAGCGTCACTATCATGAATTAATCCTCTGTGATACTCTGTCGGTATATTGATACTCTATCCGTATCATATAGGTTTGAGCTTAATCCTCTGTGATACTCCATCGATATATTGATACCTTGTCGGTATCATATAGGACTAAGCTTAATCCTCTGTGATACTCCATCGGTATATTGATACCATGTCGGTATCATATAGGACTGAGCTTTTTTTTAAGAAATAAATAAGAAACAATTAAGAGAAAATTATTAAAGTCACAAACTTATTTATTGAACTCAAAATTAGTAAAAATATATTTTCATAATTTTTTTTCTCTTTTTGCAAATTAAAAAAAATTGTATCTAAATTATAAAAAAAATTAAATTGTTTTAAATTAAAATATTGAAGAACTGAAACAGACCTCAATGATATCATGACAGTATATAGATATACCGTAATGGTATCATGGATGATTGAGTAATTTCATCGAAAGACTGAAGCAAACCTCAATGAAACAGTGTTCAGTTACTCTTTGGTACCACCATAGTATATTATACTTTGATGGTATCAAGGAGGAAGAAGTAGTCCTTCAATGAAGACATTGTTCAGTTAATCTTTGATATCATCAGAGTATATACATACTGTGATGGTATCAAAGAGAAAAAAAAAAGGTAGGTGCTGACATCAGCATGATGTCAGCCCGCATTTTTTTTAAAAATAAATACAATTTTAGGATAAAAGAGATATGAAAATAATGGGGTATTTGAGGGTAAATAGTTTTCTTTTTTGAAGTATAAGTGTTCTTTTCCCTTTATTCTTAGCAGCCCAAAGTGACCCATTCTTTTTGCCCAAACTGACCCGTCGGCTAATTAGTTATTTCTGCCCAAGTTTCTTTAGTTCTTCGAACTCTCAGCTCACGTTTTCTTTTCTGTTGGCAGGAGCATATAAATATCAACTTTTGACCTTTGGGTAACAAAAAGGAAATTCTGAAAATATTATTAAACTTCTAAAAAGGTTATATTGAAGCTAAAAGGTTTGCATTTTTGAAGTTTCTTTTTTTTGAAAATTCTTTTAAAAATATTCACATGTCCAAACGAAATAATAATGATTATTTTTTATTTGATACTCCTTCCGTCAAAAATTGTGTGTTGTACTTTTCTTTTTAATCAGTCCTAAAAGAAATATTATCAATTTATAGTTGAAAATAACTTGACTCTAAAATTTTTCTTTTGTCTTTAATGAAATTATTTTATAATCACACAAATTTTTATGGTTTATTTCAGATTACAAATTTTATTTTTTTTAAAGAAAAATATTATACAAGATTAAAATTATGTCACCTAAATTAAAATGGAGAAAATAATATATTTGACTTACTGCCAGCCCACATGGACATTTTGTCAAAATATGCCGAAATGAGACTTCTATTGTAAATTTTGCACCTTTGTCTTTGTAGCCAATTAAATTTTAAAAAATGAATCAGATAAAATAAATTTTTAAAAAATATGTATTCTTATCAGTTTTTTTTTTCCTGAATATCTAAAGCTGGAAAAATATTTTTTTAAAAATGGATTTTTATTTGTTTAAGAATTGAGAATATTGTAAAGATTTGGATAAAGTTGGACGGGTTGGATTTCAACCCATTGTTCGGCCCATCTTGATCCGCCCATCTCGACTCAAATGACCTTTGAGCAGGGTTGGGTATTAGCCCATTTATTTGTTCAACCCATCTTGACCCGCCCAACTTCAGTCCAAACAGCCCATTTGCCACCCTTAGATTCATCTAACATTACAAAGTATTCTTTTGAATAAATTGAGCTTATTTAGAGGGTTCAGGGTGATTAAAGACAGTTCGAAAAGGATAGTGCTATTTTGGACCAAAGTAAATTAAGGTATTGAGCTCAATGAGAGAATTTTTGTAATTGATATTGTTTTACATATGCTATATATGTAGGTGTATAGTATATTTGAGTTGACGAGTATATATGTGAATATCAGGTTATAAATATTATATGAGGTGTAGATTATTACAGACATATGCTTTTTGTGCTGTCGTGAATACTTTGAGCGTTGCATCATATGATAATAATGCTATAGACATCGTATGTTCATGCTAGTTTAATATTATAAATTATGTGCATGATTGATTATATGTTTAGTTGTTAGTCATGCACTGTTAATTTGTATTATAAATTGCGTACTTGATTGCATATATAAATATGGTTATCACATATAGTTGTCCGTGTGACCTATGAATATAAATTTGTTCCTCATGAGTTATTGTATCACCCAAGCAACCCGGTCATGGTGTGCTCAAATACAACATTGAAAGTGCTAGTATTAAGTAAATCTGAAGTCTTTATCATGCATATTTGATTCTGACTCATTATTTGTGCATTTCATATAAATGTCATATCTATGAATGCTTGATTATGATGTGTCTGTGCATATTATCTTATGTTACTTTTACTTTTTATTTGTTAAAACTATGTATTTAATGTACATATTGTTTAAGTGAGTATTTCAGTCCAACTCTCGCCACTATTTTGTTAGGGCAACTGATAATACTTACTGAGTAAGTATTGGGATACTCATACTATAATTATTACACCTTATGCAGATATATATTTGTGCTCTAATAGAGTGCAGAAGTGAGTGTTGAGGAGCTTGGTGAGACTGTCTTGATAAGCTGCTCAACACCATTCGCAACACCTTAGTCTTTCTTTTATTTAGATTAGATATGTTAATTTTATTTTTCCAATAGCATTGTCTTGTAGAGATAATTGTACTATTCTTATTGTAGTCGCTCATGACTTGTATTACTAGATTTTGGGGGCCATTTTGATTTTCCGCACTATATTAGTTCTAAACTCATTATTTTATGAAATTTATCATTTTTGAATTTATTTGTGTCTTTTTAATACTTCCTCTGTTCATTTTTACTTGTTACTTTTTGACTTGGCACACCTATTAAGAAAATAATTATTAATATGACTATTTTACCATACTGCCCCTATTAATTGATGGTTATTATTGTGTCTTGAAATAAGTTTGAAGGATAAACAATTAATGTTAAGAATAAAATAGAATTTTTTTTTTGTCCTTCCTTAATATGTCAAAAATGACAAAGAAAAGTAAAAATTCAATTAGAGAATAAGTGACAAGTAATTCTGAACGGAGGGAGTATCATGTTATACATTGCTTTTGAGCTCACCTCATGATGGCTTAGGCAAATTGGGTCCTGAGAAACGTGTGCTATTTCTCATAATGGTAATTATAAATTTAGAGTTAAGTATTTTTTTTAAATAAAAAAGGATTTTTTAGAAAAAATATACGACCCAGCAAAAGAATTACATTTACATAGGCATATTTCAGTTTACATTTGCATAGTCAACTTTTTTTTTTTTCCGTAACATTATTTATGCATGCCATATACACCATTATACATTTAAAGTAGCTACTATATCAACCTTGTATAAAAGCATATAAGAGATGTTTATACATACTTTTATATTGTTAGACAAAATTATATGAACTTATAAAAATATCGGGTTTCATCTCCTACGAACTTCAACCACGAAACTCCATCTAAAATGAGTTAAATCTTCATTAAATAACGTCATATTTTAACAACTTCAAAATGAAGTCCCCAATGAACTCCAATCATCAATTTATCAAAAACCTTAACAAAATACAAAACCCATTTGTGAGTTTTCAAGCTTTTGAAAACCCCAAATAATGGAGTTTTCAGTTTTTCAATTCAATCCACCCAACAATGTTCAAATCTGTTAAGATAAACATAAATATCACTTTCAATCAATTTCTAAGCATAAAAAAATGAAAATCTTTTTTTCTTAACCAATATGATCAAACATACTCCATCAGCTATTCACAGTATAACTTAATTCATTTAACATTGACAGACAACAAAGGAAAAAGATAATAAAAGAAATCGTCATTCCACACTTTAATCTCTGCACAAGTAAAATCAACTCCATAAAATAAAATTAATCACGAAAATATAATCTTGAAGTTCTAGCTAGTTGAAGAAATCCATATCTCAAACTTTTACACATGGAAAGTTATTTGGAATTATGAGTTGAAAGAAAAGGAGCAGCAGTAGTAGCAGTAACATAGGTAAGAGGAGTGAAAAAGCAACGGGCTTTTACGCCACCTCTTATAGATGCTTTCTCATCATCTAACAGCAACATCAAACATCATTGGTTTACTGTTCAAATTAACATCTCTGCATTGACGCTGTTTTGATTTACTGTTCTACAACACTTAAATATGCAAACCATTTCCTAAAGACAACTTAGACAAGAAGATTCACCTCCTAGTATATGACACAATGCTCTTTATGTGAAAAGATACGAAAAGATATTCACATTTCAATCATCTGGAAAATAGGCCCTTTTGCGCAGTGAGAACTCATGAAACGAACAATTTATGAGGCAAATAGTATCTGATCCAACCTGATCCCATTTTACTACAGATTTTACTGTATGACAATTGGCATAGGAGCTTTCAACTGCTGTTCCCCTGAGATCCTACCGGAGCTCCTGTTCCATGGGAGAAATTCTGGCCTTCGATTGGCACTGGTTGTGCAGGAGGTTGCTGATTGGGTACCCATGCTCCTCTTTGTATTGGTTCTCTTCTTTCAACCTGCATGGTCTCCCGGCGTCTGTCATAACGAGGTCGAGGCCTGGGTCTAGTACCTTGGTTTTGATTAAATCTGTATTGTGGCCTATGGATGACTTTTCCGTCTATGAACAGATCCCCTAAACATCAACGAAAGGAAATAGTAAATAGGTGATGAACTTAACAGACATGCTACAAGTGACAGAAGAATCCCAAAGGCATAAAAACACAAGTTTTCAGCGAACCAACCTCCATAATCCTTGTTGGGGACATCTAGATATGAATCTGGCAAGACCCACAAAACACCAGGTAGACCTACATATGACATAAAGAAATCGAATAACAGAATTCTGAGAATAACCACAAATCTGCTAACTACTAACAGGGAGATCAAACCTTAAACTGCATAGATGCCAATATTAGGGAAGGGTAATAGCTACAAAGAAACCAAGGATCCTCTAGGTAAAAGCTTTCATACAAAAGGTTAAGCCGATCCTAAAGTTCAATCAATAAACTAGCAGCGTCATTAACATGAAAAGTGAAAGAAGAAAGATAAAGGTCTAATGGAGCTGCACAAAGCGTACAAAGATAATGAAGAAAAGCACAAAAGAAAACAATAAAATATACATGTAATGCTAGAATGATAATTATAAGCACAAACAATAATTATATGAACAAAGAAATTGTAAAATTTACAACTAAGTGAACAGTTAAGTGATGCCTTCGAAGGACAGAGCTCATGGGTAATGAGGTGCATGACTTATTTCATTGACGCATGCACCGAACAGCTGCCTATTCGAGACAAAGCATTCATCATGTGATCTACCTAACTTTAGGTTTAAGCAAGCATTTAACAATACAGTTAACTAGGACTCAATCCCAAAGTAATTGGGGTCGACCATATGAATCCTATTTTTCCATTCTGCTTCATTCTGGTCAAAAACCAATCTAAGGTTGATATTTTTAATTCCAAAAGTGTTGAAGGTAAGCTGGTTATTGCATGGAATTTATTGCGGAGCTTTAACATTGTTTTTAGATAACCCATAATCTCATACTGAGGCTGATTATATTACAAGAAGTGTAGGCCTTAAACCTAGATCTTGCATATCCAATATTCGCAAATTAAAGAGGGCCCCAAGTAAGCACTTGCGTCGCAACTCTACAACCAAGGCATTTCTTTTCCCACTCTAGGCGAAGTGTGGAAGAGAGGAATGTGAATGCTCATTCCTTCTTCGAATTATCGAACAAAAGTTGCATGTTCACTTTAGAACTTCTAGATTATCCCCATTTCAGTTTCTATCCAGAAATAACCAACTATTTGCCCCTACTTAACCTGATATAGGAAAAAACCAATTCTCAAATCATTTATAATGACAAAGACAATTTGAGAATGGAGAGAATAGAACTTCAGATAACAAGTAACTCAAGGAAAACAAACGAAAGAACAAGACACCTTAAATGACCAGCAAGGAAAACCATATACCTTTAATTTTGTACGAAAGCTCCTCAGTAATCAAAGCACCAAACCCAGTGTATGTGGTTGTACAAACAGAGTAAATCTTCTTTTTTGCTTCTTCCTCACTGCATACCAAACAAACAGCTATGAAATACCACTAGTCCATTACATAGACAAAACAGCCTATACCTAATAATACACAAAAAGGTTTACTAGTCAAGGCAGTGAAATAACACTGTTCATTTTAAAATCTAATACAGTATATTCGAATCTTAGAATAAAGTTCTTGATGTAGAAAAGCTAAATCAACAAATTCGACATACATCAGTATTCAAGCACATAATGGGTCATATATGCACCAAGATAGTTACTCTGCAACATAGGCACAATTTAAACTTGGTAGACAAATTTGCAGAAGTTAATAGAACTACTTTGTTAATAAAGCTATGAAAATCTGTTGAAAGAATAAATAAATAAAGCTATGAACTGCAAAGAATTATCAGAAAAGACTAGAAAAGATTGAATAAAGGAAACCAAGCAAATATATTGAGAGATACAGTGAACAAGTAACACAACCATACATAAAATGCACCACAACGATGCCCCGGTTTTCCAATCCCTAATGAACTGCATCATGTCCTTATAGAAAAAGGAACAACATGGTAGCAATTCAGAATATTAACCTTTGCAAAACAAATTGTTCGCCTTCTGTTTTACTTCTGTTAATGCTAATTTCTGTCTCTAAATCCAATTAAAATAGAATAATATGTGATTTGAATAATCTTCTCTTAGAAGAGCAACTACATTCAAGTTTAGAAAACACAATGTTATTTCGTATACATGATAGTACAACACAATGTTACCCCAATTCGCCAATCCCTAGTGAATCATATCATGTTGTACTAGCAACAACATGGTAGTGATTTTGAATGTAAACATTTGCAAAACAAATTGTTACCCTTCCCATTTACAGCTGTTTAATGCCGATTTTGTCACTAAACCAAATTAAACTTGAATAAAATGTGATTCGAATAATTTTTTCTTAGAGGCAGCCTACTACATGTAAATCTGCAAAACACAACGTTATTGGGTTCTCCAATCCCTAGTGAACTGCATCATGTCATTCCAGGAACAATACAGTAGGATATTGGAATGTCCAAATTTGCAAAAAAGATTGTTATTCTTCTCTTGTACCACATTTTATTTAATTTTGTTTCTAAATCCAATTGAAGGTTAAAATAGGTGATTCCTGAAAGGATCAATAGCCAGGAAAATGCGGAATTTACCAAAATAATTGTTTACTAACAATAACAAGGATATTAAGGAAACAACGAATTTACATAGTTCGGTCAATTTGACCTACGTACTACGTCCATAAACATAGGAGCAAATCAACTATATCAAAAGTGCATACGGAAGAGTAAAACTCCAGTTATCCAAAAATATCCCAAGAGAATACTCCAACAATGATCACTCCGGAGGAGATTCACTCAAAGTACTCTCTAACAACTCACACTACCCAATTGGCATCATATACACCTCCTCGTGTGAACATTTAGTATCCTTACTGAAGTTTTGTCCCATTCTTACCATTTGTATTAAGGGATTCAAGCTCTGATACCATATTAGACACATTCTAAAGCCCATGACACATAATGTCCACTTTGGCCCGATATGCTTCACAGCTTTGACATTGGGTTACATCACATCGAGCACAAAAGTGTGCTTATCAAGTAAACTTTTCTTTTTCATGTACATCCTAGGATTTTCTAGCCCCCCTATTCGATATGAGATTCTCTTGAAGTGTTACATGCACTCTTTCCCTGAAAGTCTACCAACCTAAAAGTCTTTACCCATCCTTATCAACTCGCCCTCCAGCGTCACAACACATCAGGAGGAATTCAATAGTTGAATAATTTATCATCCTCACTATTAGCTGACCCAGGTATAGTATGCCTAGAGAAACGAGTTTTACAAAAAGTACTTTTCTATGTATTCGTAATAAAAGACCTAAGTATAATATGCCAACAAGAAACAAATAAAGAGGGGGTATTTTTCAGAGTACCTTCCGACAACGGCAGCAATTGTTTTGACATATGCATTGATCATATCTTCCTCAGAAGGCTTAGGGTCAGGAAACTCCATGACAATCAGCCAATGTTCATAGTCACATCCATCCAAAAGTATCGTCTCCTTTGGAGGCCGGTTACTCCAGTTGGGAGAAGGATCATTGAGGGGGGAGTAACCCGACCCGGATGTCTTGGGACGGGTCGGAACGAATTGCTCTGATGGGTAGTACTGGGGATTGAAGAAAAGGGGAAGAGCAAAACGAAATCGAGATGATGATGATGATGACGATGATGAAGAGAGTGCACGGTATATGCTGGAAGCTAAAGTGCGTCTGGTGGCGAACAGCGCCATTAGGGGTCTCTGAAAATGAGAGGAAAAACCCAAATTAGACAAATGTAGCTTTAGTTGGAGGAGCTATAAGGTTTATCGAGGGTTTAAACTGTTATGAAGGAAAATATCACATTTGGGGTCCAAAAGAGAAAACAAACGACGCATTTGGGATCTTTGCAAATTTTATTTGGGAACCCATGGTAATACAGGTGTGGGCAAAGGGGTAATATTTTAATTTACTATTCCCTCCCATCATTTTGTCTTTTTATTTTATTTCTTAATAAGTGATCATTTAATCTTCAAGAACAAATTGATCATATTCTTTCAAATTTATCCTTGTTTACATAACCAAAACCATTAATTAGAAAAGATCACATTAAATGTATAGTAAAATTTAATTAGGAGTAAAATAGTAAAAACACCTTTTATTTTCTAATAGTGAGCAATTTCTCAAGAGGTGAGCTCAACCTAAAAGGATCACTTATTTAGGAACGGAGGGAGTACTATTAATAAGGCAGTTGTTCATACACGTCGCTTCTAGCCGACGGTATCTTTGAAAATCTCTCCGTTTTAATTTATTCGTTTATTTTTTTTAGTCTGTTATATATTTGAAAATTAGGTAAAAAATACTATGAATTGCAATAATTAATAATTTAAACTATCTATAAAAATTTTGGTTGACTCTCGAAATTACATCCATGCCACATAAGTTGAGACAGAGAGATTAACATATATTATGTGAAATTACGTAAAAAATACTATAAATACACACTCAATAAAGGCGGTCATGAGGCGAGTCCCAAGATAAGGCGTAGCCAAAACACACTGAGGCGTTGTGGGGAGGCAAAAGTATCGAAAAGTGTACGCTCTAAATAGTGGAGCGTTCGCCTAAGCGTGAGGCGAATGTTGAAACGAACGCCTTTAGGCGTAAGCCCCAAAAATTACTACCAATTAAAATATTTTTTTCCTATTAAGTTCCTAGTTTAAGCCTAATTAAAACTTAAATAGTACTTAAATATCCAAAAGTAAAAGAAAAGTAAAAATTTAAAAGTCAAACTTTCAAAAGCATATTAATTATTTATTTATAATGTACTTTTTTTTGACAAACTTGTATTTTTGAGCACATATAATGATTTATTATATGAAAATTTGACTTTATATATTGGATGTATTGTGTTTCTTTGGTAAGTTTTTTTAGCTGAAGTAGTTCAAGATACATCTTCCATTAATTTTTAATTCTTTTATAATTTTTATGTAGTTTTACCTTTTTTTTGGGTGATTTATCTATCTTAAAAATATTTATTTTAATTATATAAAATTTATAAAATATTAAAAATTAAAGAATTCATGGGCTTATGCCCCATTGCACTGGGGCTTATGCATTACCTCGTAACAAGTAAAACGCCTTGCCTCACAACCCCGCCTTTTAAAACACTGATCGATTGAACTATTAACTAAAACATTAAAATTGAAAATCGAACTGATAGCCCAAGAAGAAAAAATTACAAAACTATTTAAAAAATCGTTAAACTAATGGGACAACTACACAAATGCCCTTTAAAGGGAGTGGCGTTGCATTTTTGCCCCCCATAAAAATGGTCTTACAAAAATAGTCTTCCTTGTTTTTCATGTATAGAGCAACTACCTTTTTGCCCTTCTACACCTCAAATATTTTTAAATAACTCTCAATGCTCATTTATCTCTCAACTTTTATATATATTTCTTTTTCTCTTTTTTCTTTTCTTTTTTTATTTCTATTTTTTCTTTTTTTTTATTTCTATTTTTTTCTTTTTTTCTCAACCTTTATTTTTCTTTTATTTTTGTTTTATTCTTTCTTCTACGTTTTTTCTTTTTTCTCAATCTTTATTTTTTTTCTTTTCTCCTCTCAATTCTATTTTTTCTCCTTTTATTTTTTATTTTTTTTTTTTTATTTTTTTTATTTTTCTCAACCTTTATTTTTTGTTGTCTTTTTTTTCTTCGTTTTTTTCTTTTTTTCTCAATATTTATTTTTTTCTCTCAACTTCTATTTTTTTATTTTTTCTTTGGTTTTTAATTTTTCTTTTCTTTTTTTTTAATCAATTTTTTCGACCTTTATTTTTTTTATGAGATGTTCTATAATTCTTGCTTTAGAGGCAAGACTTAGCCCAAAGACTTCCAAACAACAAATTACGCCCATGAGCAAGACTTGACACTAGTATATTGTGTCTTGATTTATGAGATGTTTTATAACACTTGTCTCAGAGGCAAGACTTAGCCCAAGGACCTCTCAAAAAATACAAGTTACGCTCCATGGGCAAGAGTTCACACTACTTCATTATGTCTAAATTTATGAGATACTCTATAACTCTTGCCTTAGAGGCAAGACTTAGCTCAAGGATTTTTAAACAACAAGTTATGCCCCACGAGCAAGGCTTGACACTACCTCATTGTGTCTTGATTTATGAGACATTCTATAACTCTTACCTTAGAGACAAGACTTAGCCCAAAGACTTTCAAACAACAAGTTACGCCCCATGGGCAAGAGTTGACACTATCATATTGTGCTTGATTTATGAGATGCTCTATAACGCTTGCCTAAGAAGCAAGACTTAGCCCAAGGACTTCCAAATAACAAATTACGCCCCATGGGCAAGAGTTGACACTACCACATTGTGTATTGATTTATGCGATGCTCTATAACTCTTGCCTTAGAGGCAAAACTTAGCTCAAAGACTTTCAAACAACAAGTTACGCCTCATTGGCAAGAGTTGACACTAGCACATTATGTCTTGATCATGAGATGCTCTATAACGTTTGCCTTAGAGGCAAGACTTAGCCCAAGGGCCTCCCAAAAAATAAGTTATGCCCCATGGGCAAGAGTTAACACTACTTCATTGTGTCTTAATTTATGAGATGCTCTATAACTCTTGCTTTAGAGGTAAGACTTAGCTCAAGAATTTTTCAAACAACAAGTTATGCCCCACGAGCAAGGCTTGACACTACCTCATTGTGTCTTGATTTATGAGATGTTCTATAACATTTGTCTTAGAGGCAAGACTTGTTCCAAAGGACTTCCAAACAACAAAGCACGCTCTTAAGTTTACTTCGATTTCAAAGAAAGAAGATCTTCTTTGCGGATTATCCAACTTTTTTTGTTCATTAGCAAAAAATAATAGAGGTTAAGAAAAAAGAAAAAAAGAGAAGAATAAAAGAGAAAAGAAAAAATAAAGGAAAAAAAAAAGAAAAAAAAAAAAAAAAAAAGAAAAAAAAAAAAAAAAAAAAAAAAAAAAAAGAAAAAAAAAAACAAAAAAAAAAAAAGAGAAAAAAAGAAAAAAAAAAAAAAAAAAAAAAAAAAAAAAGGTTGAAAAAAAAAAAGATAAAAAAAAAAGAAAAAAGAAAAATGAAAATTAAAAGTTGAGAGACAAATGAACATGGAGAGTTATGGTGTAGAGGGGCAAAAATGTATATGTTCTATACATAAAAAGAAAGGAAGGGTATTTTTTAAAGACTTTTCTTATGAGGGGCATAAATTGAAGACCACTCACTTTTGAGGACACTCCATGTAATTTCCTGTACACTAATAACCTGATATAATAAATTAATAAAAAAAATTATTTGATTTATCGATTAAATCAATTTTCGCACACCCTAAGCACGGGCTCCTGTATCTAGTAGTTGTTATATGTATGAAGCCTTAGTATAGCGACTAGAGCTACACAAGAACTAGTCTTGACCACATTATTCGCCCGACTCATTCTAGTTTTCAAAAGAAACAAATGCACTAATGACAATGCTATCATAGTACAAGAACCGTTATCACACTTTAACAAAAATCGAGGGCAAATTCTCCATCTATGCTTCTTAAACTTGATCTAGAAAAAAGACTTTCGATCGATTACAATGATCATTTATTCATCAAACTTTAAACAATTTCAACTTTATTAAAAATATTATTTAATTAATCGTATTTTGCATTTCCACTTCTTATGTTTATATGTTCATTATAGCAATAGAACCACTTATTTTCAACCTTCACATGGCATACGATAGGGAGATCCCCTATTGTCATATATCTTTATCTTATACTAGGTAACTAGACCGCGCTTCACGCGATCATAAAAAGTTTATTAAATTTATGAAAGATCTTTACTAGTACTTGAACATTAAAAGTGATTTTTTTAAGAACTAAAAAATATTAAAAATATTTCAACTTTAATTAAATAAAAGGATCATAACATCTCATCAATGAAATGAAATTAAAAGTAAATGGGAAAACAAAGGGTGATTAAACCACTTGCATCTAAAAGTAAATAATGACTCATACTTGTTGGTAAATATTTTTCTTTTAGGAATTTTATCACAATTTTTAACTGAAAAATTGTTGAAAAACTTTAATGAATTCAACCCAACATCACATGTAAATCATTAGAAAATGATGAATATTAATCTAGAAGAATGGTAGAAACACTAATCTTGTTCCACTGCAATGACTTGTTTGAAGAAGACTTGATCTTCTGAACCTTGAAGAGCACTTTATTTTGGTATTCTTTTCTGAGATGGAGAAGAAAAATAAGAAGCGTCGTCTCTTCTGGTTTAGGGACCAAGTCTTTTAAAGACTTCAGAAGTGCCTTTTTAGGAAAGGTATCTTTTCCATAAGTTTCCATCAAACAAAAGAAAAGGCCAAGAGTTTTTTCTTATATAAATTAAATCCCATATTAATAGATATTTACTTTTAGGCCCAAAAACTTTAATACTTTATTAGATCATAAAATGGGCTCCTTTAAGGATAACATATCTATGTATAATATATTAATATGTGAGTCTACAAAATAGAAATTACTAACAATCTCCCACTTGGACCACATTTATTTCTGAAATCATACTTAAATGAAAACTTTATTGTGCACAAACTTTTGATATCTTAATTAAAATATCTCAAAATAATCTGGTCCATCGATACTACCAATATAGGATCAAAGTAATTTTCGTAACATATATTCGTAACTAAACTCGTCAATGGTCACAAATATCAGCAATACCAATGACATAGATCAAATACGAAAATTACATGAAAAATGATCTAAGTCATGTCTATTTCCAACTGGTCCTACTTTATGACTTGAATAGTTCAAAATTACTTTCTAATACCTTATGCAAAATCACAATAGAAAGTCAATATCTTTATTTTTCAGAGTTGTCAATAAACACATGAAATTTATAGATTTCATAAAACTTTAATCTGTACAGAATATAAACTTTAACATGTCAAAAGCATAAATAAAATAACAAACTCTCACTAAAGTGGCTCATCATCAAATCTGACAACACCCATATGAGCCACATGCCCATGAAACACTTTAGGTGGCAAACCCTTCGTGAGCAGATCCGCAATTATTGAGTTTGTACTAATATGCTCAATCGACATAAGACGACTCTAAACTCTTTCTTTCACAATCAAAAACTTAATGTCTATGTGCTTTGACTTAGACGAACTTCGATTATTTTTCGAATATAACTCAGCAGACTTATTATCACAATAAATTTTCAATGGTCTTTCTATGCCACTGACTATCTGCATTCCAGTGATAAAATTTCTTAGTCATATTCCTTGATTGACATTGTATTTTCTTAGCCATATTCTTTGATTTGATGCTTCATAGCATGCTACAAACTCAGCTTCCACGGTAGAAGAAGCTATTAATGTTTATTTCACACTTTTTCCAAGAAACACCTCCTTCAGCCAACATGAAAATATAACCTGATATGGATCTCCTACTATCAAGACATCCAGCAAAATCTGAATCGGAATATCCTACGATCTCTAAGTGATCCGACTTTTGATAAGTGAGCATGTAATCTTTAGTTCTTTGAAGATACCTCATAATCCGTTTTGCTGCTTTTCAATGATTCATTCCCGGGTTACTTAAATATTGGCCCAACATTCCCACAATATACGCTATATCTGGACGCGTACAAACTTGTGCATACATGAGACTTTCCACTGCTAATGCATATGGGATTTTCTCCATCTCTTTCTTCTCTATATTCAAATTTGGACATTGGCACAAACTAAACTTATCACCCTTTTCCACGGGCGTATCTCCTTGTGCACAATTCTGCATACCAAATCTACTAAGCACCTTATCAATATAAGCCTTTTACGATAGTCCAAGAATGTTTCTAGTACGATCTCTATTGATTTCTATATCCAGAATAAAGGACGCCTCACCAAGATCTTTCATTTCAAATTTACTGGATAGAAATCTCTTGGTTTCATGCAATAAGCTACATCATTGCTTGCCAGTAGAATGTCATCTACATATAGCACAAGGATAATGAATTTGCTCCCACTGAACTTGAGATATATGGATTGATCAACGATGTCCTCCTTAAAACCAAAAGAGGTTATCACCTGATCAAACTTCCGGTATCATTGACGGGATGCCTGTTTTAAAGAGTGAAAATCATTTACACCTCTCAACTTTGCTATAAAAATCAAACTCCCTCCATCAACTTTGAAAAATAATCATTCTCCTCCTTTTTTTCTAATTTATTTTCCTAAATGTCTATTCTACCCTTACATTATCAATCATTATCTTTTTTTTTTACTTCTTTAAAATTATGATATTTTAAAATTATGATATTTTTATTTTTTAATCTATATAACAAATTATCTATAAAAATATTATTTTTGCGGAAAAAAGAGAAGGAAAAATTTGATTGAATATAAAAGCTAATGTCGTTCTATAATAAAATAAAGGAACATAATTAAAAAATAATTTTATTAATAATAATAAAAACTATAATATAATAAATTTATAAATATATTTGATGCATGTAATAAGAAAATAATTAATAAAAATAAAATTATATTTTATTTTAAAAAATCTTAAAAAATATTTATTTATATTATAAATAAATTTTAAATTATATTAGAAAATATTTCATCAATGACAATCAAAATTCGTTTATCTATACAGACAGTAGAGAATAAGAGATAAGTGAAAGTTAAAGAAATATGCAGGAGCGTATCTAAGAGGGGGCAAGGGTATTCACCCGAATTCCCTCGATCAAAAATTATATTGTATATAAAAGGTATTTTTTTAATTTTAGTGTGTATATATATATGGTATATATATTTTGAATCCATTTAATACAGGACTAGAGGTTGGCTCAGTGATTTAGGAGTTTCAAAATTCATCTTGAGATTTCAAGTTTAAATTCATAGATATACATATATACATATATATTTAATGCATATGATATTAGAATAATAATTATAAAAAATAATAATTAATTTTGTAATAAATTTATAAAAGAATTATTCTACTTATAATATTAATGAACTAAAATAAAAAACTATAAATACTTAGATTAAAAACTAAAATATTATATATAATATAATTTATTTTTTTACATAAATGGAGAAATGAATGTCAAGGATAAAATAGACATTACATATGATAAGAGAGGGAGAATGATTATTTTTCAAAGTTTGGGAGGGAGTTTGATTTTTAAAGCAAAGTTGGGGGGTGTAAACGATTTTC
The DNA here is from genome assembly GCA_003996215.1 of Jaltomata sinuosa. Taxonomy (NCBI): domain Eukaryota; kingdom Viridiplantae; phylum Streptophyta; class Magnoliopsida; order Solanales; family Solanaceae; genus Jaltomata; species Jaltomata sinuosa. Next base: position 410,693 of record QJPP01000078.1, read on the forward strand.
ACCCCTGTTTTAAATCATATATGGACATCTTAAGTCTACATACAAGGTGCTTTGAATCTTGAGAGTCAAATTTTTTTGATTGCACCATGTATATCATTTCTTCAATGTCTTCATTGAGAAATGCAGTCTTTACGTTCATTTGCTGTAGCTCCAAGTCATAATAAGCTATAAGTGTCATAATGATTCTAAAAGAGTCTTTCGATGAAACTGACGAAAAGGTCTCCTTAAAATCTATGCTTTCCTTTTGAGTGAATCCCTTGGCAACTAAACATGCTTTATATCTTTCGATGTTACCTTTTGAATCACGTTTGATTTTGAAAATTTATTTACAACCAATCGATTTCGACCCTTGTGATAACTCAACAAGATCCCACACGCCATTGTCTTTCATAGATTTCATCTTATCTTTCATGGCTTTGATCCATTTAGCAGAGTTTTGACATGATTTTGCTTGACTAACAGTTATAGGATCATCTTCTAATTCCATGTCAAAATCATGTTCTTGGAGATAAATAACATAGTCATCCAAAATAGCATTTCTCCTTTCTCTGCTAGATCTTATTTTAGGTACTTCATCTTGAGGTTGTTGAGAAATATCAACTTGAACGGGGGGCAATGGCATTGTATTTTCTACATAATCATGATTTACAGGTTAAAAAATATTTGGTAAAGCCATCAATTCATTTTCACTACTAGAAGGGATATTATCAAATTCCTCTTCAAACACAATTTATTTATTTTGATTGCTCCCACCATAATCAACATCCTCAATAAATTTGACATTCCCTGTTTCGAAAAAGAATCTGTTTGAGGGATCATAAAACTTAAAACCTCTCTACCTTTCGGAGTAACCTACAAAGTAGCAGCTAACAGTTCTTGAATCCAGTTTCTTTTCATTAGGCTTGTAAGGCCTTGCTTCGGCTGGACATCCCCAGACATGTAAGTGACTAATACTAGATTTTTTACCAGTCCACAACTCGTATGGGGTTTTAGTTACTGTTTTTCTTGGAACTCTGTTTAACATGTAAACTACAGTTTTTAATTTTTCTCCCCAAAGCGATTCAGGTAAAGAAGGGTGATTAATCATACTTCTTACCATATCTTTAAGAGTTCAATTTCGTCTCTCAGATACATTGTTTTGACTCGGAGTCCCTTCCCTGGCATGGTGTACTGAGGTACAATTCCACATTTTTTCAAATATTTTGCAAAAGGTCTTGGACGTTGTTCACCTGATCCATCGTATCTACCGTAGGATTCTCCTCCACGGTCAAATTTAACAACCTTAATTTTCTTTCCTCATTGAGTTTCAACCTCAGCTTTGAAAATTTTAAAAACATCCAAAGATTGTGACTTCTCATGAATTAAATAGAGATATCTGCAGCGGGAGTAATCATCTATAAAGTTAATAAAATATTATTGATCATTCCATGAAGCCGTAGGAAATGGACCTCAAATGTTTGTATGTATTAACTCTAAAGATTCTTTACTCCTATAAGCACCTTTTTTTCTTATATTTGTTTGTTTTCCCTTTATGCATTCTATACAAATTTTAAAATTTGATAAATCAAGAATTTCTTCTGACACAAGCCTTTGTATTCTTTGTTTAGAAATATGACCCAATCGCTTATGTCATAACATTGATGAATTCTCATTTGTTAATCTGCGCTTAGTACCAAAATTACTTGAATGCAAGTTTTCATTGCTGCATGAGGCTTGTCTGTTTAATTCATACAACTTATCAATCAAAGTACCAGTTCCAAAAATAGATAAAATACTACAGGTTTCATTTCCAATTGAACAATCATATCTAAATATGTCCAAACAAGAAATGAAAATTAAGTTCCGTCTAAATGACTGTACAATAAATATTTTTTCTAATTCCAAATAATAACCAGTATCTAATGAAATTCTAAAGACACCAATAGCCTCGACAGGTGCTCTATTGCCGTTGCCCACATAGATGTATCTTTCAGCATCAATTGGCACTCAACTTCTTAGGCAGTCCTGTATAATGACACTTACGTGAGTAGTTGCACCCGTATCTATCCATCAAGTGTCACTAGGTACCATAACCAAATAAAATTTTGAATAAACAAAGTTGAGAAGTTTACCTTTCTTTTCACGCCAGGCAGCGTACTTGGAACACTCTTTCTTTATGTGACTGAGTTTCTTACAAAAGAAACATAATGATATTCCTTTGTCTGCAGTTTCTTTAGTCTTATTCTTTTTTTGCTTCAATCGTTTTAGTTTCAGAGGTAGACGTCAATTGAGCACTTTCAATTTGCTCTTGTTTAAGTTTATCCTCTTCTTGCATACATTGAGCTATAAGCTCACCCAAAGTCCATTTCTTAAAGTTTGTGTCATTATACACATGAATATTGTTCATATTAGTAGATATAGAAGACACTATAAGATAAAATAAATAATGCTCACAATTAATCAATCAATAAATCATATATATGTGAAGATAATCAAATAAAACTGAAGAAAATGATATATTTAAAAGTATATATTTATCAACACATATACATAAAAGTGGGCCCATCTCAAGATACCTAGCATAATATTATCATTTAGTCTTTGGACAGAAATAATAACTTGAAAGTGGTACTCTTATACATAGTTCATGAACATTGATTACCCAAACGGCCTAACAATATGGCTTTCTTTGGACTGACATATTACCAACATGATATTACTAAAGGTATCACATATTCACGACTATCCATAATTTAGCCAAAATAATCTTTCTTTGGGATAATTATTTCGCATAGATAAAACATGCTTACATGATGTTTAAAGTAAATAAAATTTTACACAATAAAGGTTACTTTGGCAACATATTGATTTAATCTACTCACTTTTAAACAAGAAGCACAACTTATAATAATAGCACAAAGAGGGGAAAAAATTGAAAACCAAAAATTAAAAACTTGCCCAAAACAAGAAATGCCATAACTTGTTCAAAAAATGACAAGAAACAAAAACTTACAAATATTACGAAAAATATTTGTAGCAATTACAGAGAATTAGCATTATCAACTTTAGATGAAGAGTTTCAAGTATACAACAAAACATAATCTAAAAGAAAAGAGTAAATAGAGAGTACTGAACAGTGCCACTAAACAAAAGAAAACTTTGTTCCAATTGTTTTAATGATAATTAAAAAAAAATTGAAAGAGAAAACCCCCCAAAAAATGGCAGAAAACATAGTAATGGAATAATAATTAAATAACCATTAAGAAAAAATTTATACTTGAAAACGGCAGAATCCAAATTGCCAAAAAAACTTGTTTCAAAATTCTTCTCGCCCAACCATACTCTTGTTCCATTGCGGAAAAATTATAACAAAAAATCGGAAAAAATAATCCAACCAAATGCCATTTTGCGGCAAAGAAAAGAAAAAAAAATTCTAAAAAAATAATTAAAAGTCACATCTAATGATCTAACAAGACCTTGCTCTGATACCACTTGTTGGAAAACTTTAATGAATTCAACCCAAGATCACATGTATATCATTAGATAGTGATGAATATTAATCTAGAAGAATGGTTGGAACACTAACCTTGTTACATTGCAATGAATTATTTGAAAAAGACTTGATCTTCTAAACCTTAAAGAGCATTTTATTTTGGTGTTCTTTTTTGAGATGGAGAAAAAAAAGAAAAAATGTCGTCTCTTCTGGTTTAGGGACCAAGTATTTTAAAGACTTCAGAAATGCCTTTTTAGGAAAGGTACCTTTTCCCATAAGTTTTCATCAAACAAAAGAAAAGGCCAAGAGTTTCTACTTATATAAATTAAATCCCATATTAATAGATATTTACTTTTAGGCCCAAAAACTTTAATACTTTATTAGTGTAATGTCTCTTTCGATTATTTACGCATTTTCACCTTTCTTGTACTGTTAGAGCTTGCCTGTCGTGGCCCCAAGTCATTTATGGCTTGCTCGGACCGGTAGTTTAGTGCCCGGGCTATTGGTTTGGTCTTTTTGGCCGTTTCATGTTTTAGAGCTTTAAGCCTTTGAAATCATTGACTTTGGTCAACATTCTTGGTGAACATGCTCGAAGTCAAATTCTGACAGTTCCGTTATGTAATGACCCTTCCGGTCATTTCCACATTTGAGTTTTGAAGTCAAGCAAATCGACAAAAGATATCGTAAGACCTTTAACAAATTTTCTGAACTTTGGGTCAAATGTGTCAGGGCTTTTCTCCCTGTATATAAAGAGTTAGAAGTCCCCTGAAATACCGAATCGAAGGTCTACGAGTCTAGTTTCCAACGCACAAAACCTCACGTCCAAATGATCTCGGAGTAAAGAGTTATGACTGTTTTACCGCGGACTGTCTGGCAGAAAACGGGTTACGAACCGGGTCGCGAACCGGGTCGGGTTAAACGCGATTTAAGCCTCGACGTCACGTTTTAAAATGCCATTTCAGTTCCAAAATAGTTATGAAACATAAGGGAGGATCCCGAGAGAATTCTTGGGTATCAAAATCGTGCGTTGGCGAATTACGAGCCTAAACTTAAGAACCTTATTAGCATCGTGCGTGTATTTGAAAATACGTTATTTAAAAGTTGAATTTGGTAAAGGTTATATTATTATTGCCTTTTCAAAATATTTTAAAGGTTTATGAAAAATATATTTGATACGATATAAGTGTTTACGTATTTATTTTATAAAGTTTTTATACTCCGTAATATTTTAACGAGATAGTAAATTTAGTTATGTTAAAATTTATTATTATAATATAGTAGGTTTTATTGGAAATGATTTTCTATCAATTATGGTATATTTAAAATATTATATTTATTTTACCACGAACTTACGCAATACCCGAGTATATAAATAACGGGATAGGAATATTATTTTGGCACCTTGTGAGTGCCACCTCCACTCCACGTGTAGGTGGAGGGAGTGGCCAGCAATCACCAAGTGGATGTGGCATCATTTGGAAGTTGGCAACATTATTACCAATTGATCCTAATCTTTAAAATTGTCTTTAACTTGGAAAGTAACTTCAGCAAGTATATATTCCTTTTGCTCCATATCTGTACATCATATTTGTTACGTGAGGAGTATTGTGAGAGGAAAACTTTGTGTTATTATTCAATTTCTGAAAAGAAAATCAATTATCTACGTCAAGTTATTCCGTCCCAAATCCGAATCCGATTCCGATTTAGTTTTGGATTTTCTCAGAGTGGTTCGAGCTTGGACATCGTTGTTCTAGCAGCTTGTCGTCGGACGACAGGTAGGTTACGGTTTATTTTCCCTAGACTCCGTATATATAAAATAAAATTGTATTAATGGGCATCCTTGGGTTGGTTTATTAGGTTGGTACCACAGACCTCGACCGCTTTATTCATATCCGCCTACTTTTATTCCTCTGTTGTTTGTAGTATTTGCCGTTATATTTTATTTACCCTTGTGGTCCTGTGAGGCCTTATTGACTCTGGAACATAGAAGGTGGGAATTTGAGAATGTCCGCGAGTCCCGGGCATAGAATTATCCTTCTAGGCTGGTTATGCTTGCTGAGTAGCTGTGGGCATGTGCAGGGTCGATAGGTTGATTGTGAGCTGCGGGGCAGCTATTGTCTGTGATCATACCATTTCCATGCATATAAAGAGGTTTTATCCATGTTTTACAGTGGTTTTGGCTTCGGGGCCACTGGCACTGTTTTCTAAACCTTGCATGGCCCGGGGGGCCCGTTTTTGATAGAAATGATTTGGAAATGGTTGATTTCACTTGTGGAGATTTTTGGGCAAAAAAGTAAAATTATGTTTAAAATCATCAGTTTTATGATTATCGCTAGACTCGGCAGGGCCGGGGTGCTAGTTGAGTTTTCTTGTTACTTGAGATGATTTTTAGCCTCGGTCGGACCGAGCACCTGAGATGACTTTTTACTGTTTAGACCCGGCTACGCCCCGGCACCCTTGGAGGGGGTTTTGAGATATTTTCCTACTATTTTTAGTCCTGGACAGGGTCTGGGCATTGCATATTCGAGACTGGGTCTCTATCTTGATATCGAGACTGGGTCTCTATCTTGATACATGTTCTGATACTGAGTTTAGTATGGGGTCTGGGACCTCCATGGACCTTGCCATCCGGGCCAGGGGCTACGGCTGCGCGTGTGCCCGGTTGGGGGGTGGAGTAGAGGTATACGGGCAGAGTCCTCCCATGGAAACCTACCTGGCCGGATCGGCGCCGGAGGAGGTACATACAGAGATACTATGGCACTTGAGATCTTCATGCATCATATCATTCATGGTTCGAGGTTCCACCCTGTTTTGTTGTTTGCTGATTATACGCTCCGGTAGTATGGGATGCCGGAGGGTTTGTTTTCACTTGTTTGTGTTCCTCGGTTGTATGGGCGGCCGGGGGACTGTAGGTAGACTTTCGCTTTTTACTTATAGAATTGTTCTCTATTTGTGGATAAGTATGACATTGGTATGATTAGTTGAGTTTGATTCATGTCTCTGAGCATGCCTATTATTACTCTTTCTCTCTTCTTCTTACACTTGAGGTTACCGGTATACCGTCCATTTCGTAAATTTATTTTGTATACACTGTTGTTGCAAGGACCCCAGGTGCGTTGTTCTTACTTTCACCTGCGTCTATGATGTGTATATTCTTCTTACTAGCCTTATATGTGGTTCTGTTGATTTCCCTCTGGGCTAGTTCCTGTGTATCTTTCGTTGATTTCTGTGACTACTTGCTTCCATTCTGTCTATTACTACGCTTTTATCTTATATGTGCCCAGTCGGCCTATGATACCTACTGGGTACCTTATGCTTCGCATTTGGTGCTCACCCCTACCCCCTGCATCTTTGGGTGCAGATCCTAGCGTGGGCCATCGCCGTTAGACCGTTGTGATTCGTGCTTGGAGATCTATTGAAGACTACTTCAGGCTGAGGGTGAGCTCTTGGCGATCGGAGCTTAGCTTTAGTTTATCTTTTACTTCATGTACTCTATTACCATTCAGAGACATCTGTATATATAGTTTTGGTTTATTTGCACTCCATGTATGTAGTTTGGCTCTGTACTATGATACCAGGTCTTGGGGTTTGGTTTAGTTTTCGCATATGTATATATTTATATCCCTGTTATCTATTTTATTTGTCTTGTTCCCTTATTTTCTAGATAGTAGCCCATTACTAACTGTTCTGGGCTACGGGGATTGGTTCACCTACCGGGGGTTGTAGGTGCCATCATGACCGAGAAATTGGGTCGTGACACGTTAGCTCCGGAACATGGACTTTGGCCTAAAGGAACCTTTGGTCGGGATTCAGGAGCTTTTCAGCTTGGAATTCCCTCTCATTTTGTGTTTTCAAGCCAGTTGGTTGGGTTGACTTTGGTCAACATTCGGAGAAGACAACCTCGGATGAAAATTCCGTCAGTGCTGTTAGCTCCAAAATGCCGAGTTTGTGTTAGGTAGTTGGATGGTTCGGGTCTCGGGTGATCCACGCTTATTTCGAGTGTTTGGTAGGCATTAGTTAGTGTTGACTTGGGTCAAGATTCTTTCGAAACGACCTCGTATAGGAGTTTCATTGATTCCATTGAGTTTGGAACGTCGTTTTCACTCTAATAACACTATTGGTTTTTGAGTATCGGGTTTCAATGGTGCCAGGAATGCCCCCCGGAGTTTTAGAAAAATTGAAGATTTTCTGTTGCAGGCCAGCCTTCAGCGCAATCGCGCCAAGGCCAGCGCCATCGCACCTCAGTTCTTGTCACCCGCCAGCACGATAGCGCGATAGCGCCGAGGTGCCTGGCTCCTTTCAGCGCAATCACGCTTCTTTAGCGCCGTTGGCGCTGACCAATTTTCTAGCAGTATATATTCTTGGTCCTTCATTTTTCCAGCCTTGTTCTTCATTTGTTCCCAACTCTAACCTGAAAATCCTCTCTACCAAAGTGTTCTATTTTGTTCCTAGCTTGAGGAATTTTCTGTATTGCTGGAAAATCTCGCTTCTTTGTCAATTGGTAAGTCCTCTTCTTCCCAAAGTTACTTTTCCACCATTGTTACAAGACTTCCATTGTTGCTATTTTCAAAATCTTGGAATTTCCTTGAAGAATCTTCCCTCTTGAGCTTTGAATGATCGTGGGTTTGGAGTTTTCACCTCCTTAGCTTGCCTTCTCGTTGCGGTAAGTAATTCTTGCTCTATTTTCGGATATATTCCTCAAATTTCCTCTTTTATTTCTTGGCTTAGGCAGGCTATTTTGAGCCCTAACCGCTATCCATTTCTGTTCAATTTTGAGCATGTGCTCCCGATATGGTAAGGAACACTTTGGTGTTTTTCATTTTTGGTTTCAGGTTCTGGGGCTCACGGGCCCGTTTGTGACCTGAATTTTGACTCGGCTATTATTATGGAATTATGGGTATCATTAGCCTTGTATTGATGTGTAGATTATTGTATTGATAGTGCTTTCATGATTTGAAACTTCCTAGAGCAGTTCAAGCCTGGACAACGCTGTTTCCGCAGCTAGTCATCGGATGGCAGGTAGGTTATGGCTTTCCCTATCTAGACTCTGCCTATATAGGCTATAACTGTATAAATTAGTATCCTTGGGTGGGTTGTATTAGGTTGGCACCCCAGACCTTTTTCGGCTTTCTGTCCGCTTATTTCATACGTTATTTGTAGTATTTGCGTAGTATCATATATTAGCCTTGTGGTCCTGTGCGGCCTTGTATTGACTCTAGAACAAAGATGCTGGGTTATTTGGGAATGTCCGCGAGTTCCGAGCATAGAAATATCCTTCTAGGCTGGTTATGACTACTGTAGAGCTGCGGAGCCTGTGCAGGGCCGATAGGAAATGCTTGTGAGCCGTTGGGCTAATTTATATTTGAGTGCGAGCATATCACCATGAAAAAGGTTTTCCCTATATGTTTTACTTCAGATTTGGATGCAAGCCACTATAGACGGTTTTTCCTAAACTTGCATAGCCCGGGGGATCGTTTTTTGTTTACTTGATGATAAAAATGGGATTTTGGATGATTTCGCACTGGATTTCCTACTGATACTAGGATCTGTTGGGCAGGGCACTATACTTGGTTTCCTACTGATACTAGGCTCTACTGGGCAGAGCACTAGACTTGATTTCCTACTGATACTAGGCTCTACTGCGTAGAGCACTAGACCTGATTTCTTACTGATTTAGACCCGGATATGCTCTGGACACCCTTTGAGAGGGTTATTGAGACTTTTATCACTGATTTAGACTTGAGTACACTTTGGGCACCCTTTGAGAGAGTCTTTTGAGATTAACTACTTCTATTTTAGACCCGGTTCGATCCCGAGCATATACTACAAGGTTTCTAGTTTTGAGCTACTATTTGAGATTGCTGGGCGATGTATGTGGTCGACGAGTAGACCTCCATGGACCCTGTCAATCTAGGACCTGGGGCCTTGGGTTGCGTGTGTAGGACGAGGGGTGTACGGCGTAGTAGAGGTACATGGGTATAGTCCTTCCATGAGTCCTGCCTCTATATGGGCCCTTGAGGTACCTGACGGGGAACATACCGGTTACTTCCATATCATATCATTATCATGCATATTTCACTTGGATTCCACCCTTGTTTGCTGTGTGTTCAGTGTACGCTCAAGTTGTATGGGCGGCCGGAGGGTTTGTTTTCACTTGATTGCGTTCCTCGATTGTATGGGCGGCTTGATCCTGTCGCTTTATAGAGCTGGTTATGGTCCTTATTTCTTGGTGATTTAGCGGTTATTAGCCGGTTGAGGCTCCGGCCGTGGGATTTTGATTATTGAGAGGGCTAGGGAGTCCTATCTTATTGAGGCACTTTTGTGTGGCCTTCTGAGCAGATTGTGAGTTTATGGTTCCATTCTTATCAGGATTTGAGTAGTATTTCTCGGTTATTGTGGGTTAGTTATTCCATCCTAGGGTTGTACTTGTGAGGTGGCTTCCTATTTATGCTATCTTGAAGTTGGATTGGTGTTATAATTTCCTTATGCTTGTTGATTCCATCTTGAGTATGTTAGACTGCTTCCCTTCTTTTTCTTTTACTTGAGGTTACCGGTATAACCCCATGTTCCTGACTCTCTCTCCTTTTATATACTATTATTGCAAGGATCCCAGGTGCGTCCCATTTTTCTTACACCTGTGTTCTGTGTATATTTGTTTTCTGTGCTAATATTATTTGTATATAACTATTGGTTGTTTGTTCGTTATGCTAGTCCCTTGTGCTTCCTCTATTGTTCTCTGTGACTATCTTCTTGCTATCTGCTACTTACTATTATTATATCTTATATGCGCTCAATCGGCCGATGATGCCTACTGAGTACCCGTTGTCTTCGTGCTCATACTACACTTCTGCATCTCTCTGGTGCAAATATTAGTTGAGCTTTCGCCGTTGATCGCGTTGGAGACTTGTACAGCTTTTGGTAGGTTCAAGACTAGGGTGAGCGCCTGACGGTCGAGGCTTGACCATATCTCATCTTTTGTACTGATACTCTTTGTATATTCGGAGACAGTTGCACTTATCTTTTGTTACTTCTAGCACTTATACTCTATTAGAAGCTTCTGTACTTTCGATACCATGTCTTGGGGTTGGTGTAGTATCTTAGTATATATATAATTTAGGTTGTTTCTTCCGTGTTGTCTTATCTTTATATTCGGCTTTCGCTTATTTTTGTTCATTGTGTGTATTGGTTAGGTAGTAGCCCATTACTATCCATTCCGGGCTATGGGAATTGATTCGCCTATTGGGGGGTTGTAGGTGCCATCATGATCTGAGAAATTGGGTCGTGACAGCTTGGTATCAGAGCTCTAGGTTCATTGATGTTGTGGTATTGAAGCAAGTGTCTACGTAGAGTCTCGTGGATCGATACGATGACGTCCGTATCCTATCTGCAAGAGGCTACATAGCATTGTTAGAAAAAGTTTCATCTTCTTGGCTCCTTATCGTGCGTTCCTGGATTTATTGACTTCTAAACTTTGGCTGTTTCATTCCTTCTCAGATGCCTAAGACGAGTTCGACAGCGGGTGATACCGAGGCTTCTATGCCTATTGCGTCAGTGCTTCCATCAGTGCCAAGACTTCAGAATGAGAGTATACCACATCAGATAGGGGGTGTGGGGTCAGCCCAGCCTCTGATTGGATTCATAGCTACTCCAGTTCTTCAGGACACCGTGGCTAGCACTCTGAGTCCTCCGGTGGGTGTTTCAGTACCCGATTCTACGAGCAGTGCTTTAGCTAGGGTTGAGCTTCCAGTTCTCCAGCACGGTTGTATGTCCGTGTTGGACGATAAGGCAAGATTTCACGAGATGGTTAGGCGTACTGCTAGGACTATGGCTTCAGAGTTTGATAGAGTTCAGAGCTTTATTGGGGGTTTGATTTCACCGCTCCATTTGGCGACCGAGCATTTGGTTACGGTTGGGACTACTTTCCTTCAGGTAGTGGATCATGCTTGGGCTGTCGAGGGTTTGTGCTATGAGGCTTATGGAGGTGGTGCTATGAAACATCGTTGCCAGGATAGTTCTCGAGGTTCTCAGGATCAAGGTAGGGGGTTCTCCACCCGAGATATGTTCCATTGCTTCTTATCTACCCGACCAGTTTCAGTTACTCCATAAGTTTCAGAGGGTGATGGTATAGGGAATGTTGAGCAGAGTGGATTTGTTATGGGTCAGATTCTTTGAGGTTTGCTTTCTGGTTGTGTAGGCCATGGTGGCCGGTCAGGTTCCGTGAGATCTTTCCGTCGGGCTTCATCTGGTAGAGGCTGTTTTTGATGTGGTGAGCATGGGCACTTTGCTAGAAATTGCCCCACGATTCTGTATCCTGGTCAGCTTAGTTGTTATGATTGTGGGAAAGTTGGTCACCTTTGTCAATCTTGTCCCCGACGAGGTATGGCAGAGCTTTCAGCTTCGACTACTCAGTCTAGAGTTAGACCCCGTCAGTCTGATGCCCTTCCTGATGGGCCCAAGGTAGAGTTTCCTGATATCGTTACTCTAGGTTTGGCTTTTGCTACCTTTGGCTTGTGATAGTCCTGCTCGCATTGTGATTCTGCCCCTTCTATCATTTATTTGTTTATATGCTTACCTGCTACTTGTTTAGTTGTTTGACTACTTGAATTGTAGTATCTATGTGTTGTTCTCGTGGTAGTTTATTCCTTAGTAGTGGATGGGGTGAGTTATCCTTGTGAGGTATTTTACCTAGAGTTGTAGCTCGTGGGTAGACCTTGTTAGTCTCTTTTCTGATTAGTTTTGCTTCCAGTTCCATTGTGACTCTAGGCTTGTGTTGAGTCTTCCCTCTTGAGCTGTCCTAAATAGTTGTTGCCTAGGCTGTTTCCTAGCTTTTGCTAGACGTTCTTGTGTTGGTTTGATGTGATACCGGTAGTTGTGCCGGAGTTGAGATTTTGTCTTCAGATGGGAGATGTTGGTTATGCTAGTAAGCATGGTTTGGTTTTGTTTTGTCGGGTGTTTAGAGTCGACTCTCTTTGTTGGTTGGTTTAGGAGGTTGGCAGGTATGTGGGTTGTTCCCGTAGTCTCCTTCAGTTTCTTGCCCAGTTGGGTTGGTTTGTTGTTTTCCCTAGTCCCAGTTAGATTGACTTTCGATCATAGCCCTCTGGTTGAGCTTTTGATTCGGTATTGTGATTGAGTTTGGCTTTAGCATTTTTGACTAAGTATGGACAGTAGCCTCATGGCTGAGTTGTACTCGTAGCATTTTCGGTGAGTTGGGCATCCGACCCATTCTTCTCCTGCTTTGTTGAGTTTGGCAATATAAATGTGAGCACTAAGGTAATGGCTCTAGATTTTATTTGAGAAGAAGTTTGTAAGGTTCAATATAAGCTATTAAAGAGTTTTGTTTAGTTGAAGAAGAAGGGAGATGACTCTTTGTGCGTGCTTGTGTGTTTTAGTTGTTGACTGAGGTAATAATGGGGGTTTGCTTGGGTCGTGTGTTGGTGATTTGATTCGACCGCTTATAGATTGCAGTCATTTTTCCCTTGATTGGTTTGAGACTTCAGTAGCAGCTGCAATTTTGGCAACTTGCATATTCAATCCTAGTGGGCTTCGGTTCCTAAGGGTTCATTAACAACATATGGGTTCGACATAGGCTTTGATTGGCAATTTTAAATTTGGGTTTCAGAATCGTGGGCTAGCAAACTACTCCAGATGATTCGTGGTTGGTTCTTTTCAGTTGCAGCTTCTTGGGTTGGAAGGCATGGGGTTTGGGCGACTTCCCCATTTAAATTATGGAGTCACTACTAAAAACAGCTCAAAAAGGGACGGACAGCGTCGCTCTTGAAAAGCGACGGAAAAAGCGATGTTGTCCGTCGCTTTTCTATTTTTTTTTAAATTTATAATTATTTTTTTACAAAAGTGACGGACAACGTCTCTTTGTCCGTCGCTTTTTTTAGCGGATTTTTGTGCCAAAATTATTTATAATTAATTAATTTTTGTTTTTTATTATAAGCGACGGACAGCGTCGCAAAAATAAAAAAAATAAAAAATAATTTTAAAGAAAGGGACGCTGTCCATCGCTTTCTTTAAAATTTAATTTATATTAACAAAAATAGAAAAACGACAGACAACATCATTTTTGTCCGTCGCTTTTTGGTTAAACGCGGTCAACTCATTTAAAGAAGCAACGGACAAAAGCGACGGGGTCCATTGCTTCATTAATTATAAAGAGACCCCGTCGGGTCTCTTTTCCCTCATTTCTCTCTTTCTCTTTTTCTCTCCTTCTCTCCTTCACCATTGCACCACTGCTCCGCCGCTCCTCCACCGATGTTCCTCCACCACCGCTCCCTCCACCGTCAGCCTCCTCCCTCCTCCCTCCTCCCATTTTGAGGTTAGTTATTTTGTTGATTTGAAGGTTAGAATTTAATTTGGGTGTTTTTATTTTTGAAAATTGATAGTGTATTCTAGACTAGGGCATGTTGTTGTTGTTGAATTTAGACTATGGTGTATATGTTGTTGTTGTTGTTGAATTCTAAACAAAAATTTTGAGAAATTGATATTGAAAATTGATATATGAAAAAATTGATAGTGAAAAATTCCTTTTTTAGATTATATTCTTAATTTATGAACTTTAATTAGTTTAGGCTTGCTAATTACTTTGTGAACCTTAGTTTAGGCTTGCTATTAGTTTGTGAACCTTAGTTTAGGCTTGCTAATTAGTTTGTGAACCTTAGTTTAGGCTTGCTAATTAGTTTGTGAACCTTAATTTAGGTTTTCTATTAGATTATGAAACTTAGTTTAGGCTTGCTATAATTAGTATGTGAACCTTAGTTTAGGCTTGCTATTAGTTTGTGAACCTTAGTTTAGGTTCTTTTTTGAACTTGAATTTGAAACTTTAATTTGGAAATTGAATTAGGATTAGGACTTGAACTTGAATTTGGAATTAGGTTCTTGAATTAGAGTATTAACTTGAATTAGGTTCTTGAATCTAAGTTTTTTTAAGTTAACCTTCTTAAAATTAAGTTTGTTAGTTTAAATTGTTAGTTTTGAGTTAAGAATTAGTTTTCAACTTTAGGTTCTTTTTTGAACTTGAATTTGAAACTTTAATTTAGAACTTGAATTTGGAACTTGAATTAGGATTAGGACTTGAACTTGAATTTGGAATTAGGTTCTTGAATTAGAGTATTAACTTGAATAAGATTCTTGAACCTTAGTTTTTTTAAGTTAAGTTTGTTAGTTTAAATTATTAGTTTTGAGTTAAGAATTAGTTTTCAACTTTAGGAATGATTTTTTGAACTAGAATTAGGTTAATTCTTGAATTTGGAATTAAGTTCTTGAATTAGATTATTAACTTGAATTTGGGAACTTTGAATTTGAAATAGGTTCTTGAATTAGTTTTGGGTTTTGTTTTAGAATCTTGAATTAGTATTTAACTTTAACCTTTTGAATTAGGTTCTTGAATCTAAGTTTTTTTAAGTTAACCTTTTTAAAGTTAAGTTTGTTAGTTTAAATTGTTAGTTTTGAGTTAAAAATTAGTTTTCAACTTTAGGTTCTTTTTTGAACTAGAATTTGAAACTTTAATTTGGAACTTGAATTTGGAACTTGAATTAGGATTAGGACTTGAACTTGAATTTGGAATTAGGTTCTTGAATTAGAGTATTAACTTGAATTAGGTTCTTGAACCTTAGTTTTTTTAAGTTAAGCTTTTTTAAGTTAAGTTTGTTAGTTTTGAGTTGAGAATTAGTTTTCAACTTTAGGTTCTTTTTTGAACTTGAATTAGGTACTTGAATTTGGAATTAGGATTTGGAACTTGAATTTTGAACTTGAATTAGGATTAGGACTTGAACTTGAATTTGGAATTAGGTTCTTGAATTAGATTATTAACTTGAATTAGGTTCTTGAACCTTAGTTTTTTAAAGTTAAGTTTGTTAGTTTAAATTGTTAGTTTTGAGTTAAGAATTAGTTTTCAACTTTAGGAATGATTTTTTGAACTAGAATTAGGTTGGTTTTTGAATTTGGAATTAAGTTCTTGAATTAGATTATTAACTTGAATTTGGGAACTTTGAATTTGAAATAGGTTCTTGAATTAGTTTTGGGTTTTATTTTAGAATCTTGAATTAGTATTTAACTTTAACCTTTTGAATTAGGTTTTTGAATCTAAGTTGTTTTAAGTTAACCTTTTTAAAGTTAAGTTTGTTACTTTAAATTGTTAGTTTTGAGTTAAGAATTAGTTTTCAACTTTAGGTTCTTTTTTGAACTTTAATTTGGAACTTGAATTTGGAACTTGAATTAGGATTAGGACTTGAACTTGAACTTGAATTTGGAATTAGGTTCTTGAATTAGATTATTAACTTGAATTAGGTTCTTGAACCTTAGTTTTTTTAAGTTAAGTTTTTTAAGTTAAGTTTGTTAGTTTTGAGTTGAGAATTAGTTTTCAACTTTAGGTTCTTTTTTGAACTTGAATTAGGTACTTGAATTTTGAACTTGAATTTGGAATTAGGATTTGGAACTTGAATTTGGAACTTGAATTAGGATTAGGACTTGAACTTTAATTTGGAATTAGGTTCTTAAATTAGATTATTAACTTGAATTAGGTTCTTGAATCTTAGTTTTTTTAACTTTAGGAATGATTTTTTGAACTAGAATTAGATTGGTTCTTGAATTTGGAATTAAGTTCTTGAATTATATTATTAAATTGTTAGTCTTTGTGAACCTTAGTTTAGGTTAATGCTTGCTATTAGTTTTCAACTTTAGGTTAGTGTTAGTTTTGAATTAGTTTCTTGAATTTGGAAATTTTGAATTAGTTTTGGGTTATGCATACAGATGTCATCAGGTGATGGTGATCGAGGTCGTCCTAATAAAAGTAATAGCAAGTCTAGTAAGTCTAGGAAGAGCTCTAGGAGGTCTATAGAGCATGACGATATTCCAGGTCGTCTTTCATCTTCGCCACAAATTCGCTATATTCCACCAGTGTCTATCCCCTATGGCACTGAGAATCCCGCAGATTATCATGGTCCTAGACCCACTATTTCTCATCATCACATGACTTTCATGCCTACACCCTCTATGCCTCCGCCACATGGCAGCGGGACCACCATATTGGTAATCTGGTACGCCATCCCCACGTGATTCTTCTTCCCCCAACTTATCAGGCTTGGGACTTAGAGATACCAGCTCTGAGTCTGACACACAGACCTCTACACCCCCATTGACTCAGCGTTATAGACTTCCGCAATTACCTGCATCAGCCCTTTTTGAGGAGGAAGAGAACGACGTGAATCTGAGACCCGGCGAGAAGGACGCCATTGGTAGAGTCATGATTCGCCCTGAAGGATCATCGTAAGTTTTTTTCTAATTAATTGATAAGTTTGTTTTTTCATATTAATTAATTATTTATTACTTGATGACATGCTTATTATGTTCTTTACAGGTGGTATCCCACGAAAGAGCCCCGACGTGCTCTAAAGGAGGCAGTTAGGAGGCTTTTTACAGAACCTTGGAGCTCCTGGTCAGAGATTCCAAGATCGATCCAACAGGCCATGTTTCATGAGTTTAAGGTATATATATACTATATATATATTTATTAAATTTTCATAATATACATACATATATATATATCATCTATTACTAATCATTTCTTTCTTTCAGACAATGTGTACTTGGAAGCGAAAGTACAATAAGATCATTTCCACTACTTTCGCGAGGAAGGCCAGTGCCAGGCTATGACAATGGCTTAAAAAAATTTGGGATAGTAAGAAGTGTGGATCTTGGCTTCTACCACATCTACATGAGCAACTTCAGAAGTATTGGGATTCGAAAGAGTTCAAAGCATTGTCTGAACAAGGCAAGAAAGCTAGAGGCAGTGTTAAAGGTGGATCGTTGCACACTATGGGTGCAAAGAGTGTAGCGGACGTTGCAAGGGATATGGTAAGTAATAATATTAACCTTTTAACTTATATATATGTTTATATAAACTTGATTAAATAATATTAATTATATTACTTTATTATGTTAAATTTATTTTGTTTGCAGGAGAAGGACTTGGGGCGCCCTCCGACTCAGGCTGAGCTCTTTAAGAAAGGCCACATACGAGACAAAAAAAATGAGTCAGATCCGGTTGTATGGGTCGAGCAGAGGGCTCAAAACGCCTATGTAAGTTTTAAAGTTTAAATATAATTAAAGTACTAACATATATATATATATATATTATGTATATATTATAATTTTTTTTTTATATGCAGGATGAGTTTGGACATATTTTGTCTGAGTATAGCTAGACACAACAAGGTCTGGGCTTGCCGACCGAGCCTACAAACGAGGAAGCCACTCAAATATGGACCAAAAAAGTGGCAGGAGGGAGACAAAAAGGGAGAGTCTATGGTCTAGGCTCTAGGAATGATTTGCGACGAATCCAGCCAGGACTGGATGGTATTGGATCTTCGCGGCAGGCTGAGGCGGTTGATGGTGTTCAGCTTGCACATATGTCGCAGCAGATCACAGATCTTACTAGGGCCTTGGCAGAATCCGAGAGAAAATGCACTGAGTGCACTGATGATTTGTCCAAGACTGTCCAAACTCTTCAACAACAAATGTCATCTTTTGTTGGTCGTCGCCGTCGTAGTCATGTAGATCCTACTCCTTCCTCCTCGTCATCAAGTGAAGAAGTTACTGAGACTAGTGAAAATGAGGAGGAGTATGTGGATACTACTCCCAATTAGGATTGACTCATTTCCTTATACATTTTGACACTTTTTGACACTTTTGAATACTTTATAGGTCCTTTTGGTGGACCTTTTATGTGTTTAATAAAATTTTTACTTCATTTTTAGTTTGTTGTTGATGTTGTATTTGTTTTATGAATGTTGTGGCAGCAATTAGTGCTGGTTTGGGCTGTATTGAATTAGATTTTTAAATGGCAGGTGGTGCATATTGAAAATACAAATTTTTGCAGCTGGAAAAATTGCAGAAAAGCGACGGACAACATTTCTTTTGTCCGTCGCTTTTCTAGATTTTTTTTTAAAAAATCCTAGAAAAAGCGACGCTGTCCGTCGCTTTTATGGATTTTTTTTAAAAAATACCCAGAAAAAGGGACGGACAACATTGCTTTTCTGAAAAAATTTTACCAGGAAAAGCGACGCTGTCCGTCGCTTTATTCTTCAAGTTCAATAATAAAGCGACGGACTGCATCGCTTTTCTGAAAAAAAAATAAATAAAAATTGTGTCACTTTTTTATTTGCGACGTAGTCCATCACTTTTAAAGCGACGCTGTCCATCGCTTTTGGAAAAACAACAGACCATTTTCCCACGGAAGTGATGCCGTCACTTTTTCGTCGCTTTTGGCCAAAAAAGCGATGACCAGTGTCCCTTTTGGCCATCTCTTTTTAGCCTTTTTTTTTGTAGTGAGTGGCAGTTGGTCTTGGACACCAAATATTTGGCTAATCTTTAAGTAAGACTAGACGTTCCAGATTTTGGCGGTGTTCTAGATAGTACGAGGTTCCTTCTTTCACGGTCGGACAGACTCAGCGGTGTAAGTTTGAGGTTCAACAGTGGTGTATGCTTTGTGTGATCAAGTTGTGTGGGTTGAGGCTAGCGAGAGTATTTTGAGTTCTATTGATACTTAGAGACTAGTGGTCACAATTCGTTTGTCGAGGGTTTGAATGCTTGTTTAGTTGGGTCTTCAGGGGTTGCCTTTTATATGAGGTTCTAGTGTGGTTAGACTCGGTCAGTATGGTCTAGAAGTCCTGTATGATACATGCTTCGTAATGGTTGGTTGTGTGCAGATGCAGTAGAGCGGTTAATTCAAGCCAAAGAGGTATGGTAGACTCCTTCCCGAGTTGAGATTTGTAAAGCAATTTCAAATGTGAATGGTGTTCGAGTATTTGAAGTAGCAGCAGTACTTCGTAGAGTTAGGGCCTTAGTGATGGTTACGATCTTCGTGGTAGGCTTACCACAGTACTAGCAGAGGCTTGATTTTGGTTTTAGTTTTGGTCTGTTTGGGCAGGTTGCCCTGGTTCATTCGCTTCCAGTTGATTCAGACTGGACATGGTGCAGCGAAGTTGGGTTCATTCTACAGTTTAGAAGTTTCTCCGTCAACACAAGGTATTCATATATGCCTTTCCTAACTTGGATGTGCAAGCTTCAGTCGGGTTCAGATGGGTTGTTCAGTTGGGTTTAGTTATCGGGTTTGATATTACCAGAGGTATTCGTCCGTTGGTCAGTGGCCAATTGGGGTAAAACTACTATAATTTTCGAGTATGTGCTTTGGGTTAGTGTCTTGGATGTCAAAGGATAGTAGGCTATAAAAATGGCTTGGAAAGAGTTTGAGCAAAAAGGGTGGCTTCATTCATAATGAAGTATAAGCGGGAACTGTGGATCTTCGGTGTGTCAGTTGATGCTTCGAGGGTGGTCGAGTGTTTGAATTGTATGCAACTTCCTGTTTATGGCGCAAAAGGATTTGGTTAAGAATAAAAAGGGTTTTACTGATCAGCGGGTTCATGAGTTAGAGTTTTGGTTGTTGGCTTTTCTGGTAAACTTGGTTATGGTCTCGAAGATTTGAGTTTAGTGTATTGGTCGCCTTGCTTCTCTGGTTTCAGTGTGCATCGGTGTTTCCGGTTGAGATTCTTGGGGTTCAGTTTGGGTTGGCAGATCCTTGGAGTTTTGGAGTTTGAGGTAGGAATCTAGCTCCGCTAGTAAGAAGTTTTAGGCTTGGTTGCGTTCATTGGTTCTGTTGGGTGCCGTCCGGTCGAGAAGGCTACCCGAGGTGTCTGAGAGAATTGTGTGGGCCTTGTATTCGTTGTTCTTTTCATCTCTAGTCTTTCCTTCTTTCCTGACTTTTGGGGACAAAAGTCTTTTTAGTAGTGGATGATGTAATGACCCTTCCAGTCATTTATGCATTTTCGCTTTTCTTGTACTGTTAGAGCTTGCCTGTCGCGGCCCTAAGTTATTTATGGCTTGTTAGGACCGGTAGTTCAGTGCCCGGGCCGTTGGTTTGGTCTTTTCTGCCGTTCCTTGTGTTAGAGCTTTAAGCCTTTGAAACGTTGACTCCGGTCAACATTCTTGGTAAACATGATCAGAATCGAATTCTGACAGTTCCGTTAGCTCCGGAGTGTGGACTTTGGTTGTTGGCTTTTCTGTGTTTTCAAGCCAGTTGGGCTTGTTGGATTGACTTTGGTTAACATTCGGAGGAGACAGCCTCGGATGGAAATTCCATCAGCGCTGTTAGCTCTGGAATACCGAGTTTATGTTAGGTAGTTGGTTGGTTCAGGTCCCAGGTGATTCAGGCTTATT
Source organism: Jaltomata sinuosa (assembly GCA_003996215.1). Taxonomy (NCBI): domain Eukaryota; kingdom Viridiplantae; phylum Streptophyta; class Magnoliopsida; order Solanales; family Solanaceae; genus Jaltomata; species Jaltomata sinuosa. The sequence goes on from QJPP01000078.1 coordinate 431,385, forward strand.
TCAGGTGTTTGGTTGGCATTAGTTAGTGTTGACTTGGGTCAACATTCTTCTGAAATGACCTCGTATGGGACTTTCATTGATTCCGTTGAGTCTGGAACATTGTTTCAACTCTAATAGTCACTATTAGTTTTTGAGTATCGGGTTCCGATTGTGCCTGGAATGCCCCGTGGAGTTTTAGAAAAATTGCAGATTTTCTATTGCAGGCAAACCTTAAGCGCAATCGTGCCAAGGTCAGCGCGATCGCGCCTCAGTGCCTGTCGCCCGCCAGCACGATAGCGCCCTCCTAGCGCGATAGCGCTGAGGCATCTGGCTCCCTTTAGCGCAATCGCGCTCCTTTAGCGCCGTCAGTGCTGACCAATTTTCAAGCAATATATATTCTTGGTCCTTCATTTTTACAGCCTTATTCCTCATTTGTTCCCAACTCTAACCTGAAAATACTCTCTACCAAAGTGTTCTATTTTGTTCCTAGCTTGGGGAATTTTCTGTATTGCTGGACAATCTCCATTGTTGCTATTTTCAAAAGCTTGAAATTTCCTTGAAGAATATGCCCTCTTGAGCTTTGCATGATCGTGGATTCGAAGTTTTTACCTCCTTAGCTTGCCTTCTCGTTGCGGTAAGTAATTCTTGCTTTATTTCCGGATTTATTCCTCGAATTTCCTCTTTTATTTCTTTGCTTGGGCGGGCTGTTTTGAGCCCCAACCGCTGTCCATTTCCGCTCAATTTTTGAGCATATGCTCCTGGGATGGTAACAAACACTTTGATGTTTTTCATTTTTGATTTTGGGTTACGGGGCCCACGGGCCCATTTTTGACTCGAATTTTGACCTGGCTATGATTATGGAATTATGGGCATCGTTAGCCTTTTATTGATGTGTACATTATTGTATTGATAGTGCTTTCATTATTTGGAGCTTTCTGGAACAGTTCGAGCCTGGACAACACCGTTCCCGCAGCTAGTCATCGGATGGCAGGTAGGTTATGGCTTTCCCTACCTAGACTCTGTATATAGGCTATGACTGCATTAATTAGTATCCTTGGGTGGGTTGTATTAGGTTGGTACCCTAGACCTTGTCCGCCTTTCTGTCCACTTATTTCATACGTTGTTTGTAGTATTCGCGTAGTATCATATATTACCCTTGTGGTCCTGTGCAGCCTTGTATTGACTCTGGAACATAGATGGTGGGTTATTTAGGAATATCTGCGAGTCCCGGGCATAGAGATATCCTTCTAGGCTGGTTATGACTGCTGTTGAGCTGCTTAGCCTTTGCAGGGCCAATAGGAAATGTTTGTGAGCAGTTGGGCTAATTTATATTTAAGTGCGAGCATATCATCCATGAAAAAGTTTTCCCTGCATGTTTTACTTCAGATTTGGCTGCGAGCCACTATAGATGGTTTTTCCTAAACTTGCATGGCCCCGGGGGCCCATTTTTGGTTTACTTGATGATAAAAATGGGATTTTGGATGATTTCGCACTAGATTTCCTACTGATACTAGGATCTGCTGGGCAGAGCACTAGACCTGGTTTCCTACTGATACTAGGCTCTGTTGGGCAGAGCACTAGACTTGATTTCCAACTGATACTAGGCTCTGCTGGGCAGCGCACTAGACCTAATTTTTTACTGATTTAGACCCGGATATGCTCTGAGCACCCTTTGAGAGTGTTATTAAAACTTTTATCACTGATTTAGACCCGAGTACACTTCGGTCACCCTTTGAGAGGGTCTTTTGAGATTAACTACTTTTGTTTTAGACCCGGTTCGGTCCCGGGCATATACTGTGAGGTTTCTAGTTTTGAGATACTATTTGAGATCGCTGGGCAATGTATATGGTTGACAAGTATACTTCCAAGGACCCTGTCGATCTAGGACTTAGGGCCTTGGGTTGCGTGTTTCGGACGAGGGGTGTACGATATAGTAGAGGTACACGGGTAAAGTCCTTCCATGGGTCCTGCCTCAATATGGGCCTTTGAGGTACCTGAGGGAGAACATACCGGTTACTTCCATATCATATCATTATCATGCGTGTTTTACTCGGATTCCACCCTTGTTTGCTGTGTGTTCAGTGTACGCTCCGGTTGTATGGGCGGCCGGAGAGTTTGATTTCACTTAATTGCTTTTCGCGGTTGTATGGGCTGTCGTTGGGACTGTAGGTAGTTTAGATTTCTCCTGTCACTTTATAGAGCTGGTTATGATCCTTATTTCTTGGTGATTTAGCAGTTATTAGCCTGTGAAGGCTCCGGCTGTGGGATTTTGATTATTGAGAGGGCTAGGGAGTCCTATCTTATTGAGGCACTTTTGTGTGGCCTTCTGAGCAGATTCTGAGTTTCTGGTTCCATTCTTATCAGGATTTGAGTAGTATTTCTCAGTTATTGTGGGTTAGTTATTCTATTCTAGGGTTGTAATTGTGAGGTGGCTTCCTGTTTATGCTATCTTGAAGTTGGATTGGTGTTATGATTTCCATAAGCTTGTTGATTCCATCTTGAGTATGTTAGACTGCTTCCCTTCTTTTCCTTTTTACTTGAGGTTACCGGTATACCGCCATGTTCCTGACTCTCTCTCCTTTTATATACTATTGTTGCAAGAATCCCAGGTGCGTCCCTCTTTCTTACACCTGTGTTCTGTGTATATTTGTTTTCCGTGCTAGTATTGTTTTTATATAACTCTTGGTTGTCTGTTCGCTGTGCTAGTCCCTTGTGCTTCCTCTATTGTTCTCTATTCGCTGTGCTAGTCCCTTGTGCTTCCTCTATTGTTCTCTGTGACTACCTTCTTGCTATCTGCTACTTACTATTTTTATATCTTATATGCGCTCAGTCGGCCGATGATGCCTACTGAGTACCCGTTGTCTTGGTGCTCATACTACACTTCTGCATCTCTCTGGTGCAGATATTAGTTGAGCTTTCGCCGTTGATCATATTGGAGACTCGTGCAACTTTTGGGAGGTTCGAGATAGGGTGAGCGCCTGACGGCCGGGGCTTGACCATATCTCATCTTTTGTAGTGATACTCTTTGTATATTCGGAGACAGTTGTACTTATCTTTTGTTACTTCTAGCACTAGTACTCTATTAGAAGCTTCTATACTGTCAATACCAAGTTTTGGGGTTGGTGTAGTATCTTTGTATATATATAATTTGGGTTGTTGCTTCCACGTTGTCTTATCTTTATATTCGGCTTCCGCTTATTTCTGTTCATTGTGCGTATTAGTTAGGTAGTAGCCCATTACTAACCGTTTCGGGCTACGAGAATTGGTTCACCTACTGGAGGGTTGTAGGTGCCATCATGACCTGAGAAATTGGGGCATGACAATTAGATCATTAAATGAGATCCTTTAAAAATAACATATCTATGTATAATATATTAATATGTGAGTCCACAAAATAGAAATTACTAACAAAATAATCTTAAACACTTTTCCAAGTATTAAATTTTTTTATAAGAACTCACCTCTCCCTTTTTTTTATTAGAATATCTTTAATTTCAGATACCCACAAAATTGCATGATACATAACATATAACCATTGGCAAAAAGAAATTATAAGAACCCACTCTTTTTTTTCTATTAGCAAGAAATACAAAAGTAGATTACAAGTTATTATTAACTTTTAAGAAAATTGGAACAGAAGAGAAACAATTGCCCATCAAGCAGTCAGTCAAAGGATTCGAATGTTGTCATACTTTCTTGCTCTCTGAGATTAATGCTCCTCTCTTTTTCTGCACCTCGTTTAATTTGGCTATCATATTTTTCTCACCTTTGATCCTTCTTCTTGACAATGTATGCTTTATTTTATATAATGCATATAACTTGTAACTTTATTTTATAACTTTCTTACCATCACAGTATAGTGATTAATGTAATCAATTTGTAATTGATGATATAGAGTCTTAAATATTCAGAAGTTGATGGCCAATTAAACACACAAATGGAAGAAAAATGCAATGAAAAGAAAAATATCCAAAAAGGAGATAAAAGATAAATAGATTTGTTGGCTTTAGAAATACGCCATATCACCTTTTCTAGATCATGAGTCACGTGCACCATAAATAAGACTATAGTCCGCTTCTTGTACCAGGTATATTTGCTAACATCATTGTTGTTGGCATTATAATTTGCAACAACACCTTTTAAATTGACATTCCAATCTAAAATTCAATCAAGAACCAAGTAGTAATAGACAATAGCAACAATATTTACTAAAAGTTGAAACATAAAGTAATGAAACTGAAAGAAAAAACTTGAAGAGGGAGCTTACACTTACTGCAATGATAAAATCGTGCTGCACAGAAACGAAATGATACCCAAGAATATACATAACAAATATTATATTTATAAACCTACATATGGTTACCCTTCATTGTCCATTACAAGTTACAACTCTTAATTTCCTTCCTTTACTAAAGCAATAAAGGATTAAATATTTATAAGAAATGAAAAAGAGCACAAAATAGAAAGGGAGAAAACTAACCTATTAGCATAATGAAATGTAATACTATTAACGGTGACTCTTCATTATATGCAATAATTCTTCACTAAAATAGCATATTTAACATAATAAAGAAAGTTGAAAGAGTGACTTTTGAATTTTTATAAATAATGAAAGTTTAATGCAAGTAAATACTCAAAATTTAATAGGTAAGTAAATGCCTATGTTAAAACTTTCAAATTTTTTTATACAATAAAATGAACGGAAAAGGGTCAAATATACTCCTGTACTATCAGAAATGGTTTAAATATACCCTTCGTTATACTTTGTGTCCAAATATACCCTTTCTGTTATACTTTAGGTCCAAATATACACCTGTACTATTAGAAATGGTTCAAATATACCCGTTGTTATACTTTGGATCCAAATATACCCCTCCAGATATATTTTCGATCCAGATATACCTCTCATTATACTTTTATGCTGATTTAACTCCCTCCTCTCCTTTTTTTTATAAAAGCGATTTCCCTTTATTTTTTTTTACAAATGGACACATAATGATGAGCTTCAAAATAAAAATAAATCATCACCAAATGTAAATATTTGCGCGATTCACTTTACAAACTCACCTATTTAATTCATCTCCAGCTCGCTCTCTCAATTCATACAAAAAATAACACATATATTCACAATTTATACTCGTGTCATCTAAACTTTTTTTGACCTCACGCTGAATAAACTTCATTACAGAGAAAATTTAAAGTTTCGATATATAAGAAAAAATATTTTCTTTCTGCAATCATCTTTTGGTCTATTATCATATGTTAAAATTTATATTTGAAATAATCATCTAAGCAAGATTGCCATATATAAATGCAGGAAAAAATTCCAATATCTGATAAACGGATCATTAATGTCAACGGGAAAGTATTCAGCAATAGGTGGAACAAAGACTTTAAGAGGTTGGATTCATAAAAAGCGGATCATTAAAAAAGAGAAGAAAAGAAAATAGAAGACTGCAAGAAAAGAAAAGAACTTAAAGTAGAGGGAATTGAGATGGTTTAAGTGGGTGAGTGTCAAAAATAAGGGTAAATCAGCATAAAAGTTTAATGGGAGGGATATATTTGGACCTAAAGTATATCAGGAGGGGTATATTTGGACTGAAAGTATAACAAGGGGTATATTTAAACTATTTCTAATAGTACGGGGGTATATTTGGACTCAAAGTATAATGAAAAGGGCGTATTTGAACCCAAAGTATAACGAGGGGTATATTTAAACCATTTCCAATAGTACAATAGATTTGACCCTTCTCCGTTGATACAAATATTAAAGTGGCAGTCATTATTGACTCTGAGCAATTAGTATTTTAAGATAAGGTTTTCCCTTATAGCACTTATTTTTCACCGACGATACCATCCCAGTTTAAAAGATTAACGTTATTAGTTTGTCACACCCCAATCTGATGAGGTGGACAAGCCTATTGGACATATGAACCTGATATATACATACATTTATCAGTTGAACATATTGTCAGACAGGTGATTTGCGCAACGTCCATATGTATGTGTAGTAATTTATGAAAATATAAGCAGGCGCATCATACTACTATGACTCCAACAGAAACAACTCTACATACATATGGAAGGGCTACGAGCCCAAATCACCTGTCTGATAATAAGTGCAATTGACAAATAGATGTTGACATAATATTTTTAGGTATATGACACATATCACCGGTCTATGAAGCCTCTGCTAGAATCTAAAAAATGTACAATTGACATACTTGTCGGTATAGGGACTTGACCTACCCATCATATCTGAATATATAAATATGACATGTTAAGATTCAATTGTATCTAGATAGAGGTGGAACTTACCAACTCAATAACTGAGATTTAAACAAGTACCTAGCGGGGTGGTCTGTTGTCCCGTGCGTTTGAACAACGCCCCCAAACAAAAGGAACGTACGTACATAACAACAATACTCATATTTAAGGTAGATAGAATAACATATGACAGGTAATGAAGCTCAAATAAAAGAATTATCAAATCTGATCAAGTGAAAACATGTGAATACTAGAAAACATCATGTAGAACATTACCTTACCGTTCTTAGCACATTAAGAATATCGATCATGTGTCACTTTAGAATAATGATACATTATCATTTCTAGACGGTTATACATTAATAAGTTTTCTTTAGCTCTTTGAGAACAACATAGGCTACAAGAACTTGAAAATACTCACTCGTCTTTGTAAAGCACATAAGTAGAAGAGCCACAAAGGGGCATATGAAATGTGGAAATACTTTAGCATACTTGAAAGATATTATATTAACCTTCTGAAGTGTAGTATGAGCACCAAGACAGTGGGTACTCAGTAGGAATCATCGGCCGTCTGAGCGCATATAAGATATAAAAAAAGTAAGTAGCAGATAGCAAGAAGGTAGTCACAGAGAACAATAGAGAAAGCACAAGGGACTAGCACAGCAAACAGACAACCAAGAGTTATATACAGACAATGCTAGCACAAAAAATAAATATACACAGAATATAGGTGTAAGAAAGAGGGACGCACCGGTGATTCTTACAACAATAGTATGTAAAAGGAGAGAGAGTCAGGAAAATGGCGGTATACCGGTAACCTCAAGTAAAAAGGAAAAGAAGGAAAGCAGTCTATCATACTCAAAATGGAATCAACAAGCATAAGGAAATCATAACACCAATCCAACTTCAAGATAGCATAAACAGGAAGCTACCTCACAAGTACAACCCTAGGATGGAATAACTAACCCACAATAACCGAGAAATACTACTCAAATCCTGATAAGCATGGAACCAGAAACTCACAATCTGCTCAGAAGGCCACACAAAAGTGCCTCAATAAGATAGGACTCCTTAGCCCTCTTAATAATCAAAATCCCACAGCCGGAGCCTCAACAGGCTAATAATCGCTAAATCACCAAGAAACAAGGACCATAACCAGCTCTATAAAGCGACAGGAGCAATCTAAACTACCTACAGTCCCAGCGGCTGCCCATACAACCGAGGAACACAATCAAGTAAAAACAAACCCTCCAGCCGCCCATACAACCGGAGCGTACACTGAACACACAGCAAATATGGGTGAAATCCGAGTGAAATATACATGATAATGATATGATATGTAAGTAACCGGTATGTTTCCCCTCAGGTACCTCAAGGGTCCATATAGAGGAAGGACCCATGGAAGGACTATACCTGTGTACCTCTACTATGCCGTACACCTCTCGTCTGGCAGACGCAGCCTAAGGACCCAGGTCCTAGATCGACAGGGTCCATAGAGGTCTACTCGTCGACCACATACATTGCCCATCGATCTCAAATAGTAGCTCAAAACTAAAAACCTCATAGTATATGCCCGGGATCAACCAGGTCTAAAATAGAAGTAGTTAATCTCAAAAGACCCTCTCAAAGGGTGCCCAAAGTATACTCGGGTCTAAATCAGTGATAATAGTCTCAATAACCCTCTCAAAGGGTGCCCATAGCATGGGTCTAAATCAGTAAGAAATCATGTCTAGTGCTCTGCCCAGCAGAGCCTAGTATCAGTAGGAAATCAAGTCTAGTGCTCTTCCCAGCAGAGCCTAGTATCAGTAGAAAACCAGGTCTAGTGCTCTTCCCAGCAGAGCCTAGTATCAGTAGGAAATCCAGTGTGAAATCATCCAAAATCCCATTTTTATCATCAAGTAAACCAAAAATGGGCCCCCGGGCCATGCAAGTTTAGGAAAAACCATCTATAGTGGCTCGCAGCCAAATATGAAGTAAAACATGCAGGGAAAACCTTTTTCATGGATGATATGCTCGCACTTAAATATAAATTAGCCCAACGGCTCACAAATATTTCCTATAGGCCCTGCACAGGCTCAGCAGCTCTACAACAATCATAACCAGCCTAGAAGGATATCTCTATGCCCGGGACTCGTGGACGTTCCCAAATAACCCACCATCTATGTTCTAGAGTCAATACAAGGCCGCGCAGGACCACAAGGGTAATATACGATACTACGCGAATACTACAATCAACGCATGAAATAAGTGGACAGAAAGGCGGACAAGGTCTGGGGTTCCAACCTAATACAACCCACCCAAGGGTACTAATTAATGCAATTATAGCCTATATACGCAGAGTCTAGGTAGGGAAAGCCATAACCTACCTTCCATTCGATGACTAGTTGCGGGAACGACATTGTCCAAGTTTGAACTTCTCCGAGAAGCTCCAAATTATGAAAGCACTCTCAATACAATAATCTACACATCAATACAAGGCTAACGATACCCATAATGCCATAATAATAGCCAGGTCAAAATTCGGGTCACAAACAGGCCCGTTGCCCATGGGCTCTGCAACTCAAAATCAGAAACGAAAAACACCAAAGTGTTCCTTACCATCCCGGGAGAACATGCTCAAAAATTGAGCGGAAACGGACAGCGGTTGGGGCTCAGAACAGCCCGCCCAAGCCAAGAAATAAAAGAGGAAATTCGAGGAATAGATCCGAAAATAGAGTAAGAATTATTTACCGCAACGAGAAGGCAAGCTAAGGAGGTGAAAACTCCAAACCCACGATCATGCAAAGCTCAAGAGTAACTTTAGGAAGAAGAGGACTTACCAACTGACAAAGAAGCGAGATTTTCCAGCAATACAAAAAATTCCCCAAGCTAGGAACAAAATAGAACACTTTTGTAGAGAGGATTTTCAGGTTAGATTTGGGAACAAATGAGGAATAAGGCTGGAAAAATGAAGGACCAAGAATATATACTACTAGAAAATTGGTCAGCGCCAACGGTGCTAAAGGAGCACGATTGCGCTGAAGGGAGCTAGGCGCCTCGACGTTATTGCGCTAGGAGGGCGCTATCGCGCTGGCGGGCGGCAGGCGTTGAGGCCCAATCGCGTGGTCCTTGGCGCGATTGCCCTGAAGGCTGGCCTACAACAGAAAATATGCAATTTTTCTAAAACTCCACGGGAAATTTTGGGCACAATCAGAACCCGATACTCAAAAACCAATAGTGCTATTAGAGTGGAAACGATGTTCCGGACTCAATGGAATCAATGAAACTCCCATACAAGGTCGTTTCGGAAGAATGTTGACCCAAGTCAACACTAACTAATGCCAACCAATCATCCGGGACCCGAACCAACCAACTATCTAACACAAACTCGGCATTCCGGAGCTAATAGCACTGACAGAATTTCCATCCGAGGCCTTCTTCTCCGAATGTTGACCAAATTCAACCCAACAAGCCCAAATGGCTTTAAAAGACAGAATGAGAGAGAATTCCAAGCTGAAAATCTCCCGAATCCCGACCAAAGATCTCTCTAAACCAAAGTCCACACTCTGGAGCTAACGGAACTGTCAAAATTTGATTCCGAGCATGGTAACCAAGAATGTTGACCGAAGTCAACGATTTCAAAGGCTTAAACCTCTAAAACAAGAAATGGCCAAAAAGACCAAACCAATGGCCCGGGCACCAAACTACCGGTCCTAGCAAACCATAAATAACTTGGGGCTGCGACAGGCAAGCTCTAATAGTACAAGAAAGGCGAAAATGCATAAATGACCAGAAGGGTCATTACATCATCCACTACTAAAAAGACTTTCATCACCAAAAGTCAAGAAATAAGGAAAGACTAAAGATTAAAAGAACAACGGATACAAGGCCCGCACTACTCTTTCGAATACCTTGGGTAGCTTCCTCGACTGGATGGCACCCAACAGAACCAACGAACGCAACCAAGCCTAAAACTTCTTACTAGTCGAGCTATATTCCAACCTCAAACTCCAAAACTCCAAGGATCTGCCAACCCAAACTGAACCCCAAGAATCTCAACCGGAAACACCGATGCACACTGAAACCAGAGAAGCAAGGAGACCAACACACTGAACTCGAATCTTCGAGACCATAACCAAGTTTACCAAAAAAGCTAATAACCAAAACTCTAACTCATGAACCCGCTGATCCGTAAAACCCTTTTTATTCTTAACCGAATCTTTTTGCGCCATAAATAGGAAGTTGCATACAAGTCGAACACTCGACCACCCTCGAAGAATCAACTGACACACCGGAGATCCATAATTCCCGCTTATACTTCATTATAAACGAAGCCACCCTTTTTGCTCAAACTCTTTCCAAGACATTTTTATAGCCTAATATCCTTTGACATCCAAGACTCTAACCCAAAGCACATACTCGAAAACTGTAGTAGTTTTACCCCAACTGGCCACCGACCAACGGATGAATACCTCTACTAACATCAAACCCAATAACCGAACCAAACCGAACAACCCATCTGAACCCTACTGAAGCTTCACACCCAAGTTAGGAAAGGCATATGTGAATACCTTGTGTTGACGGAGAAACTTCCAAACTGTAGAATGAACCCAACTTCGCTGCACTGTGTCCAGTCTGAATTAACTGGAAGAGAATGAACCAGGGCAACCTACCCAAATAGACCCAAACCAAAACCAAAACCAAGCCTCTGCTAGGACTGTGGTAAGCCTACCACGAAGCTCATAACCATCAGACTGACGGGGTCTAACTCTGGACTGAGTAGTCGAAGCTAAAAGCTCTGCCATCTCTCGCCGGGGACAAGCTCTATAAAGGTGACCAACTTCCCCACAATCATAATAACCAAGCTGACCAGGATACAGAATCATGGGGGAATTCCTAGCAAAGTGCCCATGCTCACCACATCGAAAACAACCTCTACCAGATGAAGCCCGACGGAAAGATCTCACGAAACTTGACCGGACACCATGGCCTACACAACCTAAAATCAAACCTCGAAGAACCTGACCCGTAATAAATACATTCTGATCGATATGCCCTATACCATCACCCTCTGAAACCTGTGGAGTAACTGAAACTGGCTGAGTATATAAGAAGCAATGGAACCTATCTCTGGTGGAGAACCCCCTACCTTGAGACTGAGAACCTTAGGAACTATCCTGGCAATGATTTGTTTCATAACACTACCTCCATAAGCCTCACAGCATAAACCCTCGACATCCCAAGCATGATCCACTACCTGAAGGAAAGTAGTCCCAACCGTAACCAAATGCTCGGTTGCCAAATGGAGCAGTGAAATCAAACCCCCAACAAAGCTCTGAACTCTATCAAACTCTGAAGGCACAGTCCTAGAAGTACGCCTAATCATCTCGTGAAATCTTTCCTCATAGTCCAACCCCGACATACAACCCTGTTGGAGAATTGGAAGCTCAACCCTAGCTAAAGCACTGCTCGTAGAACCGGGTACTGAAACACCCACCAAAGGACTTAGAGTCCTACCCACGGTGTCCTGAAGAACTGGAGTAGCTATGAATCCAATCAGAGGTAGGGCTGACCCCACACCCCCTATCTGATGTGGTATACTCTCTTTCTGAAGTCCTGGCACTGACAGAAGCACTGATGCAACAGGCACAAAAACCTCGATATCACCGGTTGTCAAACTCGTCTTAGGCATCTGAGAAGAAATGAAACAACCAAAGTTTAATAGTCAATAGAGCCAGGAACGCATGATAAGGAGCCAAGAAGATGAAACTTTTCCTAACAATGCCTTGTAGCCTCCCACAGATAGGATACGGACATCATCATACTGATCCATGAGACTCTACGTAGACACTTGCTTCTGTACCACGACACTGGTGAACCTAGAGCTCTGATACCAAGCTGTCATGACCTGATTTCTCAGGTCATGATGGAACCTACAAACCCCTAGTAGGCAAACCAATTTCCGTAGCCTAGAAAGGTTAATAATTGGCTACTACCTAACTAATACGCACAATGAACAGAAATAAGCGAAAGCCGAATATAAATATAAGACAATGCGGAAGCAATAACCCGTATTATATATATACAAAGATACTACATCAACCGCAAGACTTGTTATCGACAGTACATAAGCTTCTAATAGAGTACAAGTGCTAGAAGTAACAAAAGATAAGTGTAACTGTCTCCGAATATACAAAGAGTATCAGTACAAAAGATGAGATATGGTCAAGCTCTGGCCGTCAGGCGCTCACCCTAGTCTCAAACCTCCCAAAAGCTGCAAAAATCCCAATGCGATCAATGGCGAAAGCTCAACTAATATCTGCACCAGAGAGATGAAGAAGTGTAGTATGAGCACCAAAACAACGGGTACTCAGTAGGCATCATCGGCCGACTGAGCGCATATAAGATATAAAAATAGTAAGTAGCAGATAGCAAGAAGGTAGTCACAGAGAACAATAGAGGAAGCACAAGGGACTAGCATATCGAACAAACAACCAAGAGTTATATACAAACAATGCTAGCACAGAAAACAAATATACATAGAACACAAGTGTAAGAAAAAAGGGCACACCTGGGATCCTTGCAACAATAGTATATAAAAGAAAAGAGAGTCAGGAACATGGCAGTATACTGGTAACCTCAAGTAAAAAGCAAAAGAAGGGAAATAGTCTAACATACTCAAGATGGAATCAACAAGCATAAGGAAATCATAACACCAATCCAACTTCAAGATATCATAAACAGGAAGCCACCTCACAAGTACAACCCTAGGATGGAATAACTAACCCATAATAACCAAGAAATACTACTCAAATCATGATAAGAATGGAACCGGAAACTCACAATCTTCTCAGAAGGCCACACAAAAGTGCCTCAATAAGATAGGACTCCCTATCCCTCTCAATAATCAAAATCCCACAGCTGGAGCCTCAACAGGCTAATAACCGCTAAATCACCAAGAAACAAGGACTATAATCAGCTCTATAAAGCGATAAGAGCAATCTAAACTACCTACAGTCCTAATGGCCGCTCATACAATCGAGGAACACAATCAAGTGAAAAAAAACCCTCCGGCCGCCCTTACAACTGGAGCGTACACTAAACACACAACAAACAAGGGTGAAATTCGAGTGAAATATGCATGATAATGATATGATATGGAAGTAACCGGTATGTTCCCCCTCAGATATCTCAAGGGCCCATATAGAGGCAGGACCCATGGAAGGACTATACCCATGTACCTCTACTACACTGTACACCCCTTGTTTGGCACACGCAGCCCAAGGCCCTAGGTCCTACATTGATAGGATCCATAGAGGACTTCTAGTCGACCACATACATCGCCCATCAATCTCAAATAGTAGCTCAAAACTAGAAACCTCATAGTATATCCTCGGGATTAAACTGGGTTTAAAACAGAAGTAGTTAATCTCAAAAGACCCTCTTAAAGGGTGCCAGAAGTATACTCAAGTCTAAATCAGTGATAAAAGTCTCAATAAGCCTCTCAAAGGTTGCCCAGAGCGTATCCGGGTCTAAATCAGTAAGAAATCAGGTCTAGTGCTCTGCCCAGCAGAGCCTAGTATTAGTAGGAAATCAAGTCTAGTGCTCTGCCCAGCAGAGCCTAGTATTAGTAGGAAACCAGGTCTAGTGCTCTTCCCAGCAGAGCCTAGTATCAGTAGGAAATCCAGTGTGAAATCATCCAAAATCCCATTTTTATCATCAAGTAAACCAAAAATGGCCCCCCGGGCCATGCAAGTTTAGGAAAAACCATCTATAGTGGCTCGCAGCCAAATCTGAAGTAAAACATGCAGGAAAAACCTTTTTCATGGATGATATGCTCGCACTCAAATATAAATTAGCCCAACGATTCATAAATATTTCCTATCGGACCTGCACAGGCCCAGTAACTCTACAACAGTCATAACCAGCCTAGAAGGATATTTCTATCCCTGGGACTCGTGGACAATCCCAAATAACCCACCATCTACGTTCCAGAGTCAATACAAGGCTAACGATACCCATAATTCCATATTAATAGCCGGATCAAAATTCGGGTCACAAATAGGCCCGTTGCCCGTGGGCCCTGTAACTTAAAATCAGAAACAAAAAATACCAAAGTATTCCTTACCATACCGGGATCACATTCTCAAAAATTAAGCTGAAACGGACAATGGTTGGGGCTCAAAACAGCCCGCCCAAGCCAAGAAATAAAAGAGGAAATTCGAGGAATAAATCCAAAAATAGAGCAAGAATTACTTACCGCAATGAGAAGGCAAGGTAAGGAAGTGAAAACTCCAAACCCAACATCATGCAAAGTTCAAGAGGGCAGATTCTTCAAGAAAATTCCAAGCTTTTGAAAATAGCAACAATGGAGGTCTTGTAACAATGGTGGAAAAGTAACTTTGGGAAGAAGAGGATTTACCAATTGACAAATAAGTGAGATTTTCCAGCAGTACAGAAAATTCCCCAAGCTAGGAACCAAATAGAACACTTTGGTAGAGAAGATTTTCAGGTTAGAGTTGGGAACAAATGAGGAATAAGGCTGAAAAAATGAAGGACCAAGAATATATACTGCTGGAAAATTGGTCAGCATCAACGGCGCTAAAGGAGCGCGATTGCACTGTAGGGAGCCAAGCGCCTCGGCGTTATTGTGTTAGGAGGGCGCTATCACACTGGCAGGCAGCAGGCGCGATCGCGCTGGCCTTGGCGCGATTGGGCTGAAGGCTGGCCTGCAACAGAAAATTTACAATTTTTCTAAAACTCCACGGGGCATTCCGGGCATAATCGAAACCCAATACTCAAAAACTAATAGTGTTATTAGAGTGGAAACTACGTTCCAGACTCAGAGGAATTGATGAAACTCCCATACGAGGTCATTTTGGAAGAATATTAACCCAAGTCAACACTAACTAATGCCAACCAAACACTCGAAATAAGCCTGGATCACCCGGGACCCGAACCAACCAACTACCTAACACAAACTCGGTATTTCGGTGCTAACAACGCTAAATGGAATTTCCATCCGAGGCTGTCTTCTTCGAATATTGACCAAAGTCAACCCAACAAGCCCAACTTGCTTGAAAACACATAATGAGAGAGAATTCTAAGATGAAAAGCTCTCGGATCCCGACCAAAGGTCTCTCTAGACCAAAGTCCATGCTACGGAGCTAACGAAACTGTCAAAATTTGATTCTGAGCACGTTCACCAAGAATGTTGACCGAAGTCAATGATTTCAATGTCTTAAAGCTCTAAAACAAGGAACAACTAAAAATACAAAACCAATGGCCCAGGCACTGAACTACTGGTCCTAGCAAGCTATAAATGACTTGGGGCCACGATAGGCAAGCTCTAACAGTACAAGAAAGGCAAAAATGCATAAATAACCAGAAGGGTCATTACATATTCGTAAGTCATTTTAATCTCAATATTCTTGGCACATAACACCATGACATGAAAGCTTAATGCACATAAGTCATTTAAGAAGGGCATGCAACAGATAAACAGATGTACTGAAGGCACTCTATCTCATGTTATGCATGGTGTCTTGGTCTCGTGCTACGCACGATAGCAAGTATATCACAAGCATTTGAGCATATGAACACCAATGCAAATGCAATAATGGTAACTTTAGGCTATATTACATATGTTCAATATGATAGTTATACCTAAGGAGGTTATTCATTTATTATATATAATATTGGTGTAATATACCACAATAATTAAATTACAGTTAAAAAAATAAAATGAACAAAATTGAATAAAATATCTTCATGGCTGAGGCGCGAATATTTCGCTCTCTTTAAGGAGATTTAAGCCCACTGCGGTATAATCTACACCGATCCAGCAGTATCACTCTTGACTTGTCCCCTCCAGGATACAAAAACCCAACAACATCGTTTGACTCAAGCAACTCCTGATTAGTTGAAAAATCCAAAGCTCCACCATAAGAACACCTTCCTTCAACATATAATTACTCTCTTTTGTATACTGAATATAGTTAAAGACTTAGAATATTTTCTTTATTTCAACTCTCTCTTTCACTATACTAACCTCAAAATATAAATACAAAATAATTTTCTCATCCACTTCTCATCGTTTTTCTCAGTTTTTATCTATACAACACAATGTAAGAGCATCACTATTTATAGGTGGGAAATTTTTTTTTGTCATCAATAGGATGAATGTGGAGTAGTAAAATGAATAGATGAGTGGATTAGAGGTTACATAAGTTACAAGCATAATGAGGTAGAATAATGGTAAATAATAAGCTAGTGGTTACAAGAGTTACCAAAAACTAATGACTATATTTCCACCACAAACTAATAATGAGAGTAAAGGCACAAAATGTTATCCACGTACAAGGAGTTTCAAAGGAATAATGGCCATCATATGCCATTAACCAATGTTACTAATGGTGGTACTTTTAATTGTAATGAAAAGTCAAAGTGACAATTTACATGACAATATTAAAATGCACCTACAATCTCCCACTCATTTTAATATTTAGATAAGAGGGTTCACCAATTTAGTTGAAGGAAGACTATTATGCATAATGAAGGTGTGCTCTGCATTGAACCTTCACTTAGTAAAACAGTAACCTTTACTCCAGAGTCAGTAGTGGTCTCAGACTTGAACTATGACTGCTTAAGAAAAATAAAGTACTATTGCTTACACACAATAATTAAGCCGTTGATATAAGCTTTTATACCCAGCACATTATGATCTTGTGCTATCCTGATTTTCTTAAGTGTTTTTGAGAATAAGCTCAATTCTCATTGGAAGCGGCCTACTTCCACACTTACATAGGTGAAATCTGTCAAGGGTGTTCCCGTAATTCAGACAACCCACTCATAAGAGATACAAACTTTCATTAAGAGTTTTTTGAACTCAACCTTCACAAATCATTACAGGACTAATGCACTCACATCATAGGGAGAGAATAAAATAATTATAATAGCGCTTTACACAACTAGTCATCATATGATTCATTTTCCCCATTGAACCAGGTGGTTATAGGATCTCTAGTCCCGAGGTTGAGTTTCTTCATATATGACTTAGAAGATTTTGAGCTTCAATCCATCCCCCTCGATGTGCAACAAACCCTTTTTCTTGTTAAGGCCTTAGTCTATGAATCTGCAAGATTATCACAAGATTTAACACAATTAATATTATGGTATACCACTGATCAATATGATCTCACAATATTGTATTTTCTCCTTATGAGTCTGAATTTACCGTTATAATAATAATTTTGTACTCTACCAATAATATTGATGCTATCACAATAACTCTAAATTAGAGAAATTAATATCTCAAAATAAAGTGATTGATATAATTAATCTTTTTAAATCAATTCACTTTTTCACTAGTTGAAGTTAAAGCAATAAACTCAACCTCCATGATAGAGTCACCATTATTTTTTATTTCTATCAAATAGCACCAGATTTTTTCATTTGCTTCAAAAAGCTTTTAAATATAGCAGGATAATTTTTTTTTATAACAAGCCACAAATTTTTGTACCAAGTAAATATATATGGTTTGCTTGTACCTGCTAAGTACTTATACTGCACACACAATATCAAGCCAAGTGCAAGTAGTCACATATCTCATATTTTTTTTATAGGCTAGTAAACTCCTTTTTTTTATTTTATTTGTCACACCACTTTCACATATTTGAATCAAAAGGAGTTGCAAGGCTCATACAATCAACAAAATTGTATTTCACAATTTTTCACCACAATGTGATATGCCAATTTTTTTTTTATCACATATTTTATGATTTTTTTCATTCCAAGAATGAAATTTATCTCATCCAAATATTGCATGTCAAAATGGCTACTCAACATGTTTTTATAGTCTTTTTTATAACACTCATGTTAGAGCCAAAACCATCAAATCATATGCAAATAATAACATGTGATTTATTTCAAGACAAATATATGCACTTTTAATACTCTTTTTAGAGCATTCTTAAGATGCAAAAATCACATTTTTCATGATGAATTTTATTTAGTCATTCATTAACCCCCACTATTTCAAGAATTTAATGAAAATAAATATTCATAAAAAGTAGTATTACTTATTCATGAAAAATAATAGGTAAAAAGTTTTTAACCTTTTCTCCCTAACAAATAGAATTTTTTTTATCTTTCCTCCGCTTGAGTTGAGCAAGTAGAGAAATACTTACTAGTCTATCTCTTCTCTTTTATCTCTTGAAGAGATCTAGTGACGTTGAGTCGGGATGATGTTGAGATCTCTAGATCTCCCATCTTGATATCCGTAATTTTCAAACTGTAATAAAACATGAACCTCCTTAAAATTATTGGTGTAATATACCACAATAATTAAATTACAGTTAAAAAAATAAAATGAACAAAATTGAATAAAATATCTTCATGGATGAGGCGCGGATATCTTGTCTCTTTAAGGAGATTCAAACCTACTGCGGCATAATCTATACTGATCCAGCAGTATCACTCTTGACTTGTCCCCTCCAGGATACAATAGCCCAACAATGTTGTGTGACTCAAGCAACTTCGGATTAGTTAAAGAATCCAAAGCTCCACCATAAAAACACCTTCCTTCAACATATAATTACTCTCTTTTGTATAGTGAATATAGTTAAAGACTTAGAATATTTTCTTTGTCTCAACTCTCTCTTTCACTATACTAACCTCAAAATATAAATACAAAATAATTTTCTCATCCACTTCTCATCTTTTTTCTCACTTTTTATCTATACAACACAATGTAAGAGCATCACTATTTATAGGTGGGGAAATCTTCCTTGTCATCAATAGGATGAATGTGGAGTAGTAAAGTGGATAGATGAGTGGATTAGAGGTTACATAAGTTACAAGCATAATGAGGTAGAATAATGGTGAATAATAAATTAGTGGTTATAAGAGTTACCAAAAACTAATGACTATATTTCCACCACCAACTAATAATTAATGAGAGTAAAGGCACAAAATGTCATCAAGTACAAGGAGTTTCAAAGGAATAATGGCCATCATCTGCCATTAACCAATGTTACTAATGGTGGCACTTTTAATTGTAATGAAAAGTCAAAGTGACAACCTACATGACAATATTAAAATGCACCTACATATAACATAGATACTCCAAATAAAAGACTATAGACATTTTGAATGAAAGGCTCAAGACTATATAAGATCATATGAAGGCTCGACACATTAGGAGAAATATCGAATCAAAAACCTATAAGAACATGTAGTAGGTGACATGGAATTTCAACATGTACAAAGCAATACGAAATGAAGGACATATATATATACACATGAGCAAATAAGTTAATCGATCCATATATCTCAACACGAATGCAATAGGGCCATCACCAACGCAATGAGTAACGTGGACCCGACCCAAACTTTCCTCTTCTGAATACGATGACTAATATCCACATGCTTCACAATCGCAGTCCCTTCCTCACGAACGCGTAGAACAAAACCAGTAGTTGATGCATCAACAATGGCCAAAACCCTAAATTATCACTTAGAACTCATCCGGAATCCCTCAAACACAAATTAAATATGCAAATTGATCATTAAACACATTTTGCACCCGTTGGAATTATTAAATCACTGATCCAAGATCGTATCATGATCCAAAATTCCAAGGATCATAATGAAATCTACCCCAACTCATCCATGGTAGGTAAGCCTGACTCAATGACTCAAATCATCCAAAGTAAAATCAATAAAATAGAATTCATACAAATCTCCGATAATATAATAGCAATATCTCAAAAATGCCCTTACGAGTAACTAAACAAGAAAACCAACTTCTCAAGACTAAGAAGTCATAAGTACAAGGGCGACTCTAATACCTAATGTCGAATAAACAAATTACAAAGCTATCTTAGAACAACATAAGACATAAATAAGATAGATAAAATCGAGAAAGGCTCCGATCAGGGGAGCTCACCACAACTTTGAAATGCCTCGAAGATGCACGATCACGAACTGTATAGTTCACTCATAGTACGGTCTGCATCAGAGGGATGTAGAAAAGTAGGAGTGAGTATGATCCACTTGTACTCAGTGGTCTCATAGGCTGACTATAAGCTTAAGTAGAAAATTATATCGAATAAAGAATACTAAAATTTAAACCTGCACACAGAAAAGTCCCAACAGTTCAATATCAATAATTAACACAGTTTATCATAATCACCACAATAATTTATATATATATATATATATAAAGGAGAGTTTTAGACTTGATGATGTGGCACCTCTCTATGACCTCTAATTGTCTTTATCTTTTTTCTCCCTTTTTAATTTTTTTTCCTTCATTTTTTATTAATCAATTTCTTTAATAATTAAAAAAATATCATATTTATTATATCTAATTATATCTCATGAGTTACAAAAAACTTCTACCTATTTGTATTCTCTACTTAAATAACATATCTCCTCAACTTCCTTTTACTTAATTCTTATGGTTAAACCACTCTATAAATAACAATGATCTACGAAATTGTTGGATGGACATTTTCATTTTTTCCTTCTTCTGTTTTATTAGTATATCTTTTTCTCTTTTCTTTTTATTTTTTTCCTTCATTTTATTCATCCACCATGTGTTTAATAATAAAAAAAGATGACATAGAAAAAGTGATATGACAACATGGCCATCACTTTGTTGAAGATCAAAATATATATATTCTTCCAAAAAAATTCTTGTGTCATAATACCCAAACGCAAGTTGATCAAGATAATTTTTTTTTGATGGTGGTGTAACATTCATCAAAGGGAGATGGTCAAATTAATTTGGTACAAGTTCATCAAGATGAAAAAAGAAGCTTAATAGTCTTGGAAGATTCATCAAGAGAGATGGTCAAATTAGTTTAGTAAAGTATAAAAGTTTGAATGACGTACACATATATATATAATATTTTTGTTGCTTATTTTAATATTTTTAATTAATTATTTTTCAAATACAAGATATGGACCCTCCAAGAATAAGACCCTACTATAATTTTTTTACACTTTGTGTAGTAAGGACAACGGGAAATATCTTCAACTGATTATTTTTGTTGTTAACATAAATCTTCATCTGATTATTTTTGTTGCTAACATAAACTTATTAGTATTTCATTGTATAAAATTTTACCTTTTAAATATTCTCTCTCTCTCTCTCTCTCTCTTTCTCCCATAGAAATATACCGTATTTTCTAACATAATGATGTGGCATAGTTCTTTGGCCAAGAATTCATCATTTTTGGATCTTTTATTATTATTTTGCATCTTTTTGTAGTTTTTAGATAAATTTTTCTTGGAATTAATTAAGTTATGTTGATAACAAGGTCCTTCTTTCCTCTTTTATATATAAAAAAGTCATTAATTCAACTAACTCAAAAGACCCTCCTTTATATTGTGTAGGAACTTTATTTTTGTTTCATTTGGATGAATTTCTTGAGTAGAAAAGAGAAAAAAATGAGAGAAAAATAATAATCTATATGTAATAATAAATTTAGGAATAGAAAAAGTGACGTGACATCTCTTTTTGGCCAACAAATATAATTATCTTTTTTCTCTATTTTTATTTATTTATGTGCTATATTAAAAACTAAAAAAGTCATTCCTAACTCTCTTAAACATATAAATATGCAATGTTAAGAAACTAAAAGAAATATTTTTTAAATTTATTTAATGTAAAATTTAATGGTCTTTATTTTTATTATTCATATAATCTTTTATTATCATAATCTATAAAATATTCATGAGGTTATTTGGTATTTCATATTGTAGTCCCATAAATAGAGATATTGTAAAACTTTGTAGAAATGATCACATTAGTCTTTTAAGTTGTTATATTTTTTATGCTTATAATATAATAATAAAGCTAGAGATAGAAAAAATGATGTAACACGTCTCTTTGACCAAGAAATACACTTTATCTTTTGTATGTGCTTTTCTCTATTTTCCTCTCATTTATGTGCTATATTAAGAAAATAAAAAATAAAACACTCATTTAACCCTCTTAATTATATTAAATATGCAATGTTAAAAAGTTAAAAAGTCATTTCTTTAATATAAATTTAATGGTCTTTATTTTCATTACACCCACAACCTTTTATTATCATCACCTATAAAATAATTAATAGTCATATTGATAACATTATTTGATATTCCATATTGTAGTCCTATAAATAAAAATATAGTAAGACTTTATAGAAATGATCACATTAGTCTTTTAAGTTGTTATATTTTTGGTGCTTACTATATTCATGTTTTAGTTTGATTCGAAGAATAAGATGAAGGTTATTCAATGGGTGATCGACTTGTGGGAGTTACTGTCGACAAGAGCTCAGCAGATTGTGCATTGATTTCATAACTTTATCTTTTATCTTTTATGATTAAGGTCGTAAGAATGATGTATTTTTTTATATGTTCTTTCTACGATTTATTTTTATTCTATATTTTATATGAATATTTGATTGTGGTAAGTTCGTCTTTAATTATTTTTTATTTATATGAATATTAACTTATGAATTTATTTAAAATTTGCTAACCATCGTCTTTTATAACCGCGCAAAGTGCGGATAAGTTCACTAGTTCAATGATAATGTATATAATGCAATGATATGGGATAATATACAATGGACAATGCCTACCGTATATGCCCTTCGAGCATTTTTACTTCCAGGACGGGACCCATGGGGACTCATGAGGTCCATATACAAATCAACTCTCATCAATATATTAATGATCCAGACTCGAACTAAAACTAAAATCATTAATTTCCTTCAAATCAAGTCTTTCATGACATTTCTTTCAAAATCAAATCATTTACTGTTTTTATAAACCATGAGATATATGAATATGCATGAACACAAAAATAAAGTGAAACTAGATGCAATCGTTATATCTAAAATCTCAGAATCATGATTATTCCATGAATACCGGCTATAAGCCTCAATATCAAATTAGGGATCCAAGTCTCATATCACCAAAATAATATAAGCCTCTAACCGGGCATCACAATAATAAACCATCTTATTTACTATCATGATCAACAAAAGCCCCCACACTGACATCAAAATAACACAATTCAACTCAGTTATTATGATAATTACTAAGTCATCCATCCCATAACATGCTTTACATGATAAGTTTCAACCCAAGCAAGGTCAGAAGGAAGTTAAGCCATAACCTACCTCAAAGCCAAACAACAAGACTCTACTTGGTCACACCTGAGCCTTCCCTTTACGAAGAGCCTCCAAATGCAATCAATCAACCAATAACAAGTTCTATGTATAAGCACGAATCCAATGCTACCCATATTGCTAAGGTTCTAATCTGGGTTAAAAAATTCAACCCTAAGCACACAAGGGAAAAGCCAAACTTTTATTAGGAAATTAATTTATCAAAAGCTTAAGACGTTCAAATATGAAATTTTATCAAAAATGGAGTTAAAATTGAGTTAGAAATCATCAAATTACTGTTTACCAGGAAAACTCTAAAATTCTAAGTTGAAAAAACCAAGATTTAAAGATCAAATCATGAAATAATCATTGAAAAACATGTAAAAATAACATAAAAATCTTACCTATAGGTTATGGAACTTGAACATGAAATTTGGTTGAAAATGGAGTAAGATTTGACCCTCAATTTCAAACCCTTACTCTAGATTTAGCCTAAAATTCGAGGTGAAATAGCGGAGAAAATATAAATCTAAGGTTTGAGAACTTACCCTTTTCAAGACGAAGAAAATGCACCAAAAATCACCCAAAATAAAGCTCTAGAGGTCCAACAATGGTGGAAAGAAGTGACCATAAGAGAAGGAAAAATATGATCTAAGACCATTGTAGCATGCCTAGCACTATCGCGGTAAATTGGCGCGATCGCGCTCAAGCCGGTCTCACAGACCAGCGCCATCGCGCCATGATGATGTTATCTCTCTACATGCATGCATGAGCCTTCAGCGCTATCGGCTGCCTCAGCACCATTGCGCTAGGTGCTATCGTGCTAAAGGCGCGCGATCACGTTGCACCAGACACCAAATAAAAATCATCTATTTCAAAAACTTATTTTTTAGCACTCAAAATTTATTCAGAACCTTATAGACACAAATCAAATATGCTACTAGACTAAAATCAATATTCTGGATTCAATGGAATCGTCGGATTCACCAACAGAGATTGTTTTTAATGAATATTGACCAAAAACAATACTAGGCCAAAGCTTTCAACTTTCTAACCAACTACCCAGAACACATCCGAATGCCTCGGGACCCAAACCAATAGCTACTAGCCCAAAATGGTGGCATTCTAGAGCTAACAGAACTGTTAGAATTCTCATACAACGTCTAAATCTCTAAATATTGTCCAAAGTCAATAATATCAACTTTAAAACCTTCCAAAATGAAAAACTCACATAGAAGCCAACCAAATACCTTGGGAACTATGTCACCCACTCCTACAGCCCACAATTACTATAATACAACTACGAAAAGGGTCAAAATAGTTAAAACACATGAAAATACGAAAATCACTACGAGGGTTGTTCATTATCCACCACTAAAACATATGTTTGTTCTAAAAAAGATGGTACCTAAACTATCAAAAAGATGGGGATATCTACTCCGCATATTTGACTCTGTCTTCCACGTAGCCTCCTCAATTGGATGATGCTTTCACCAAACTTTCACTAATGTTATCTCCTTATATCTCAACTTTCTAGTTTGCCTATCCAAACTAGCTATAGGCTCTTCCTCAAAAGTCAAATTCTGATCCAAATCCACCGAGTCCCACAAAATCACATGAAAACCATCGAAAAGGTACTTCTTCAATAGCGAAATATGAAAAATTGGATGCACAACTAAAAGACTCGGAGTTAGAGCCAACTCATAGGATACCTCCCCAATGCGCCGAAGGATCTCAAAAGGGCCAATAAACCTCAGTCTAAGCTTGTCCTTCTTCCCAAACCTCATCACACCCTTTCTGGATGATACTTTCAACAAAACCCACTCACTAACCATGAATAATAGTCATGAAACCTCCTAATAGCATAACTATTCTTTCTACTCTAGGCTATCAAAAGTCGGTCCTAAATCGACTTCACCCTATCCATCAAATCTTGCAATAAATCCGTACCCTAAGGCCTAACCTCAAAGGAATCAAACCAACCCACTGGAGATCTATATTTCCTCCCATACAAAGCATCGAATGGTGCCATCTAAATGCTGGAATGGTAATTGTTGTTGTAGGCAAACTCTACCAAAGGCAAAAATTGGTCCCAATGACCACCAAAATCAATCACACAAGCTCAAAGCATATCCTTCAAAACCTGAATAGTCCACTCCAACTGATCATCCATAAGAGAAGTTGTACTCATCTCCAACTGTGTATCCAACTTATGCTGCATAAAACTCCAAAAATGCAAAGTAAACTGAGTACCTCTATCTGAAATGATGGAAATGGGCACACTACACAATTGAACTATCTCTCAAAGTAGATCTTTGTCTACTTCTCTGCACTGTAGGTCACTTTCACTGGAACAAAATGAGCTGATTTGGTCATTCTATCCACAATCACTCAAATGGAGTCAAACTTTCCCAAAGTCTAGGGTAACCCAACCACGGAATCCATAGTGATATTCTCCCATTTCCACTCAAGTATAGGCATCCTCTAAATCATACCAACTGGTCTTTAGTGCTCATACTTCACATATTCAATGATGTCCCTTTTCATCCTACACCACCAATAATGCTTCTTCAGGTCATGATACATCTTGGCTGCTCTCGAATGAATAGAATACCTCGAACTATGAGCCTCATTCAAGATCAATCTAGTCAAGTCACCAACTCTAGGAACACAATTCGACCCTTGATCCTCAAAATATCCTCCGAATTGAGAATTGCTTCCTTAGCTTCACCACACAACACATTATCTTAAATCACACACAACTTCCCATCCTTAAACTGCCTATCCTTAATTTGCTCCCACAACAAAGGCCGTGCCTCAATATAAGCAAGCACCCTACCAGGCTTAGAAATAATAAGTCTCACAAAGCTATTGGCCAAACACTGAACATCCATGGTTAAAGGTCTCTCCTCAACCAACAACATAGCAAGACTACCCATACTGACCGCCTTCCTACTCAAGGCATCTGTCACTATATTGCCCTTGCCCAAATGATAAAGAATAGTCATGTCATAGTCTTTCAATAACTCCAATCACCTACGTTGTCTCAAATTCAAATCTTTCTAGTTGAAAATATACTGAAGACTATGATGATTGGTGTACACCTTGAAATGAACTCCATACAAGTAATGCCGCCATAACTTCAAAATAAACATCATGAGTGGGGTAATTTTTCTCATGGGTCTTCAACTGTCTCAAAGCATAAGCTATCACGTTCCACTTCTGCATCAAAACACCAGCAAGGCCAACTCCTTAAGCATCACAATACATAGTAACACCTTTACATTCCACAGGTAAGGTCAAGATAGGTGCTGAAGTCAACAAAGACTTTAGCTTTTGAAAGCTCTCCTCACACTCATCAAATCACTAAAAAGCAATAGTCTTCTGAGTCAACTTGGTCAAAGAAGATGTCATAGAAGAGAAGTCATGCACGAACCATTTAAATAACTAGTCAACCCAATAAAACTCTTAATCTCAGTAGGTGAAGTAGGACTAGTTCAATCCCAAACTGCCTCAACCTTGGCTGGATTGACCACAATACCATCTTTGGACACGACATGTCCTAAAAAATTACAAAATTAAGCCAAAATGCACACTTTGAGAACTTAGCATACAACTTCTCATCCCTCAATTTTTAGAGCACAATCCTCAAATACTTCACATGATCCTCCTCACTCTCGGAATAGACCAGGATATCATCGATGAGAACAATCATAAATGAGTCATAGATATGGCCAGAATACCCCATTCAATAACTCCATAAATGCCGTCAGGGCATTAGTCAACCCAAATGATATCACCAAGAACTTATAATGACTATATCGGATCTTGAAAGTCGTCTAGGGATATCTAAAGTAATAATCCTCAACTGATGATATCCCAACCTCAAGTCAATCTTCAAAAACACCGAAGCACCCTAAAACTAATCAAATAAATCATTAATACACAGAAAAGGATACTTATTCTTGATTGTTACCTTGTTCAACTATCGATAGTCAATACACATATGCATAGGCCCATCCTTCTTCTTCACAAACAACATTAGAGCACCCTGATGTGAGGCTCAAAGTAGTATTTTTGTGATATTGCCTCACATTTCACTTATTTTAAGGTACTTTTGAGCTTACTTTATATGAAATAAACTTAAGCGGCTTATTTTGAAGTGTAGATTTAAAAGTAAGGAATTTTGCATAGATTTGGAGCATAATGGAGTAATTATAGAGCTTTGAAGAGTTTGTTTGGCCTAGCGGTTGAAAACCTGCTTATTTTAAGAAGCACTTTTATAAAATAACTTTTCAAAAATGTGCTTTTGAAAAAAAATAGTTTGTGTTTGGCTAATTCATTTAAAAAGTGCTTTTGATAAATAGATTGTGTGTCACGACCCGAAACTGGGCCATGATGGCGCCTACATAACCCCCCAGTAAGCAAGCCAAACCCAATGATGCAGAAGACAATAAAGCAGTTAAAGTAAGGAAAGGCAAAAGACATAAATGAAAAGACAGGGCCAATAACATATATACATACCATCGTACAAAACAGACTCAAGAACCAACCCGTACCTAGTGTTACTAGTACAAGAGCGACTAAAATAAGGAGTAGCTATACAATAACTTCTGTCTATCCAAAATACAAAATATAGACAGGACGTACAAGATGGAAAGCATGTAAATCTCCAAAAGCGCCGGGAGCTCACCGCGATCTGAACAGCCACAGGCCTCGAATGATAGGAAGGTCAATGAGGGTGGCTCGTACTAGGTGCTGCATCAGAAAAAGAGATGCAGAGTGTAGTATGAGTACCAAGACAACGAGTACTCAATAGGCATCATAGGCCAACAGAGCGTAGAAAGATAATATATAAATATAGAATACAGGAAAGCAACAAACTATACAAGGGTCCTCCTAATTCTAGTTATAAAGCCGGAGACATGCCAATAAACCAACAAAAAGAGAAAAGAAAGGAAAACAACATCAAGCCAAACCAGGGTAAATCCACATGCCAAAGCAAATGTAATGCGGTGCACGATGATGCATGTATGAATGCAATATAATATAAACCCAGAATACCGCATTGGGCGCCTGGAACACCACATCAGACTATGCATATATATATATATGTGAAATAGTAAAATACCCAAAATAGCGCATCGGGGGTCCAAAATACCACATCAGACTATAAATATATATATGAGAGTAAAATACCCAGAATAACGCATCGGGGGTCCAAAATACCGCATCAGACTATCAATATATATATGAGAGTAAAATACCTGGAATAACGCATCGAGGGTCCAGAATACCGCATCAGACTATAAATATATATATAAAATAGTAGTTCTCCTTTTCTTTCCAAAATCCCATAGTAATACTCAAAGTAATTTTCATTTAAGTCCAGAAATCTCCACAACCGTGGTAAAGCCTCATTTCAAACCAAAAACATTTGAAAACCATCCATGTTGTACCAATGATATGCCATGCGGTATGAGTATGAATGTTCACAAACAGAGGAAGAACCACACCATCAGATCAAACAGGGCAAGAATACCCTCCAAACCAAGAGAACTAACCTGGAACTCCGTCCAAATCCTAGCCATGCCTCGGGCCCACAGGTACACACAACGATAGAGTAAAGGGGTAAAGCATAAAAGCAAAAACCAATGGGAAAGGACTCTATTCTACCTCTAAAGCCTCCTAGAAGCATGCTAAGGATTTTATACTAGTCACACAGAAGAAGTACGCTCCTAGGCTAAGGATAACATACAGTTCTAGGCTAAAAACTCGAAATGTCCAATTAACATGATAAACAGGATTCAAGCCTAAAGTCTATCTAAAATCCAACCTAGCGTTCCAGTAACATACAATATATAGTATCTAACTAACTCAGTCTAAAAGATAAACCGTAACCTACCTCGGGGCCAAACTGCAAACATGAACCGTCACTCGTGTGCCTTCCCCTTCTGAATAACCTCAGAAAGCTGCCACGCTATCAAGAACATAAACTAGGTGTCAAGACGAGAATAATGATACCCATATTGCTACAATTGTAGCCGGGTCGATATCTGTGTCAAAAGCGGGCCCGCAAGGCCCATAACCCAAAATAAAAAATGAAAAGAACCACGATGAACCCAACAATACCAAGAAGGCATGCTCCAAATTTGAGCACAATTGGCGAAGGAAAAAGGGGTCAAACAGCCCGCAAAGGTTGGGGTTTAAAGAATGGAATTTTGGAAATTAAACGGAAATTGGGCAAAAATTACTTACCACAAATGACGGAATTCCAGCCAACACGAAGAATTCACTACCCTAATGAGCATGCACAAGCCGTAAGGCAGCCATTACAATAAAACCCCAAGCTTGGGATGAGAGCATCAATGGTGGAATTCAAGAAAGTCTAGGTGGAGAAGAAGCTTACCAATGGACAAAGGATGACGGAGAATCCATGAAAAAACGACTCCCCAAGTGTTAGAATCAATAAGGACCAATTTGTTGGAGATAAATCAGAGTTTTAGAGTGATAAAGTGTGAGAAACAATGCTGGAAAAATGGACTTTCAGCTATATATAGCTGCTGGAAAATTGCCAGCGCCAACAGTGCTGAAGGGAGGCAGGCGCCTCGGTGCTATCGCGCTAGAAGGGCGCGATCGTGCTGAAGGTCGGCAGGCGCTGAGGCGTGATCGCACAGGCCTTGGCGCAATTGCGCTGAAGGCTGGCCTGCAACTAATTTTCTACAACTTTTAGAAAACTCCACGGGGTGTTCCGGGCACAATCGGAAATCGATATTCAAAAACCAATAAAGCTATTTGAGTGGAAATGACATTCTGGACTCGATGGAATCAACGAATTTACCAACGGAAGTCGTTTTAAGGAAAAGTGGGCCCCACGCCCAAAACTAACTCGGAACTCAATACCCCAAAACAAGTCCGGAAGCCCCGGGACCCGAACCAAAGGTTCTTCTAGCCCAAAGTCGACATTTCAGAGCCAATAACGCTGATGAAATTTCCATCCGAGGCTATCTTCTCCGAATGTTGACCAAAGTCAACCCTACCAGCCAAACTGGCTTGAAAACACCGAAAGCAACACAAAATCAAATCGAAAGCACTCAAACCCAGACCAATGGTCCTACTAGACCAAAATCCCCATTTCGTAGCCAATGGAACTGTCAGAATTCGATTTTGAGCACGTTTACCAAGAAAGTTGACCGAAGTCAAAGATTTTCTAAGTTCAAGTTCTAAAACAGGGAAATGCTCATTACGACCTAACAAATGGTCCGGGCACCGAACCGTCAATCCCGATAAGTCATAAATGACCTGTAGCCGGTGAGGGTAAGCTAGAAACACAAAAAAAGCACGAAAAATAGGAAAATGACCGGGAGGGTCATTAC
Source organism: Jaltomata sinuosa (assembly GCA_003996215.1). NCBI lineage: Eukaryota > Viridiplantae > Streptophyta > Magnoliopsida > Solanales > Solanaceae > Jaltomata > Jaltomata sinuosa. The sequence goes on from QJPP01000078.1 coordinate 462,154, forward strand.
AACATCTACTACTAAAAAACTTTCATCCGTGAAAGTTAGGAAAAGGATAGCACCTGAAGACTCAAACAAATACGGATCCTAAACCCGTGCCACTCTCTCGAAAACCCGGGTAGATGTCACGACCCAAACCGTCATGAGTGGCACCCACCCAAACCCCAGATGAGAGAACCAGTAGAGTTCAACCCTTATCCTAGACTAAAAGCCTAAAACCATCAAACAGAAAATAAATTAGCAATTCAAATAATACAAAAGGCCTTTCATTGAAATAAAACCTGCGGAAATTCCCTTAGAATCTGAAAGTCATCGCACCAAACACTACCAATACTAGAGTATGGGGATGCAACCCCAAAACTTAAAATGATAAAGAAATAATCTAAGCCCAAAACAATTGGGCTACAACTCAAAGATAAACACCAAGGCGGCTTGGTCGAACAACTCACCCTTGATATCTGGAATAGTTCGGCCTACAAGTGAGGTCGTGCGTCAACTGCCAGAAGATTTCCTGTACTCACAAGAAAAACATGCAAGTGCAGTATCAGTACACAACCACTGTGTACTGGTAGGATCATCAGCCAGTTCCAAATAAAATAATGTATAATCAGTACAGCAAATCAAGTATAAGTATGAAAAACATGCAACAAGTCAATAAGCTCCCCTAGACTACAAGTCTCTACCTAGCTTGTTTCCACATGAAATTCACTTTTTATAACTCTAAACAACAATCACAGAATTTAATAAATCATCCTTTTTGCCTAGCCCAGACCCACCCTGGGATCCCTTCTAAACAGCACCTAAGTGTTAAATAGACAACCCGGCCTAATCCAAGACCAACTCAACAGATATAACAGGATTCCCGGTCACTCAAGGACCACCAACGAATATCATAATTCAATAAAATAGCCCGGTCCGCTCACGGAACTAATAGCAGTCAATGCAATGCAATGCAATAATATCAATGCAATAATGCAGTAAAATAAACCCGTACCAGGCGTGGTACCCGAGCCAACCGTTAGTATTCCGTACCAGGCGTGGTACCCAAGCCAACCGTTAGTATACCCGTATCAGGCGTGGTACCCGAGCCAACTCTTAGTATAACCGTACCAGGCGTGGTACCCGAGCAAACTATTAGTATACCCATACCAGGCGTGGTACTTGAGCCAACCAAATGTCAACAATCCACAGTCAAATAATGAACAAACAACTTGTAAACCAACAAGCAACACACCGTTCAATTCACAGACTGTAAAACAGGACCCTTAGACATTCTGCACAATTCCTCTAAGCCATGCAATTCATACAAACACTTAGATAAGAGTACAAAATATACAACATTCACAGGAATCGTAAGCCATCACCTACCTCGAAATGATCCAAGCTCTACTCAACCCGAGCTTTCCCATGTTCTGGATTCCTTTCTCGTTCTTGGTCTAAAACAATATACAAGTACTCAAATTAACAAACAAGGCCTGCACATTACCTGAATTACACCAAATCCCAGACCCCCAGGCCACCCATGATTATCCTACCCTTTTTCCCGTGCTTCCTGCCATTAATTTCCCTAGTTCTATCATTTTCATGGATAAAAATAGAGAATTTAACAACATACGATCATAATACTTTACTTTTAACAATACCCAAGAACTTTCATGCCTAGAATCCCCCCTTTTAACCGGATTCTACCATCCCTAGGTTATTCCAACCCTTCCCCAAGTTCCCTCTTAGCAATTCTATCGCGTAGGAAAAGTAGTGCCAAGTTTGGGGAGTAGAATCCTTACTTTTAGGATGAAAAATAGTGGAAAACTGGTAGAAATCACCCAAAATTGCCCCCTTCTTCTCCCAAAATGTTTCAAGAAAAACTAAACTATTTTGGGGAAGTTTTTGCATTAAATCCCATCACACTCTGCTATAGCAGTCAGCTCCGCTATAGCGGTACCACTATAGCGGAGTCGTTCACTATGGCGGAGGCTGATCGACGTTGACTTCCGCTGTAGCGATAATTTCTTTGCTACAACGGAGGTTGCTATGGCGGAGTGTCAACCGCTAGCGGTAGACACGGGACATAGAGTCATAAAACCTCCAAAACTAGTCCATTTTACAACACATTTATTTTCCCGACGTCTCGGAACAATCCCTTCACATCAACCTCGATTCCAGGAGTTCTACTTACCTAAACTCGATTCCTAAAAGTCCCCCGGACTCCTTTATGTGTTAGCTACGAGGAAAACTATCTCACCACAAGACATCCAACCCAATCCTTACCCGGATTGGCCTAGACTCCACCTTGCTCCAAATCTGGCCGAGGCTAGCCTAGCCCAAAATTTCAAACTCCCAAACTCGGAGTTTTCTAACTCTAAAACTTGGCACGATTGGACTAGCCGTAATGACAGACCCAGTCATTACAACAAATACAAATTTACCCATCGTTCATCCCCGAATGATAAAACCCAAATTTATGGAAATAAAAGAAAGAAAGTGTAGTACTTGAATCCTCAAACAAATGAGGGTACTTGTCCTGCATGTCCTTCTCGGTTTTCCAAGTGGCTTCCTCAACTGGACGATGCTTCTACTGAGCTTTTACCATATCAATCACCTTTGTCCTCAACCTCCGGACATCCCGAGCAAGAATCAAGACTGGTTCCTCCTCATAAGGAAGATCCTTATCGAAAAGCATCTCATCCCACTTGATGATGTAGTCCCCCTCCCCATGGTATCGCTTAATCATGGATACATGGAATACCGGATGGACACCCGATAAACTGCGGCAGTGCTAACTTGTAAGCCACTGGCCCCACAATCTCAAGAACCTCAAACGGACCGATGAACCGAGGGCTAAGCTTGACCTTCTTACCAAACCGCATAACTCCCTTCATTGGTGACACTTTCAATAATACCTGTTCACCAACCTGAAATTCCATGTCCCAGACCTTGCGATCTGCATACTCCTTCTGCCTGCTTTGGGCATGTAGCAATTTGGCCTGAATGCCCCTTACCTTTTCCTGTGCTTCCTTTACCAATTCCACTCCTAAAGGCTTTACATCGCCTTCCTTTACCATACAATGCCTCGAATGGTGCCATGTTAATGCTGGAGTGATAGCTATTATTGTATGAGAACTCACACAATGGTAGAAACTGGTCCCAATGACCCCCAAAGTCCATCACACATGCTATCAGCATGTCCTCCAATACCTAGATCGTCATCTCTGACTGACCATCAGTCTGAGGATGGAAGGCTGTGCTAAAAGTGAGTTGTGTACCCAACTCTTCATGTAGCTTAACCCAAAATTTAGAGGTGAACTGCATACCCCTGTCTAAAATGATGGACAGTGGCACCCCATGCAATCTCATAATCTCCTTCACGTAGAACTTAGCCAATTGCTGCGAATTGTAATCTACCCTGACCAGAATAAAATGAGCGGACTTGGTCAACCTATCAACAATGACCCAAATTGAGTCAAACTTCCCCTTGGGAAGACCCACCACGAAGTCCATGACTATCCTTTCCCACTTCCACTCTGGAATTGGCATTCTCTGGAGTAGTCCTGCAGGTCTCTGATGCTCATACTTTACCTGCTGGCAGTTCTGACATTTGGACACAAAGTCAACTATGTCTCATTTCATTTTGGGCCACCAGTAATGCTGCCTTAAGTTCCTGTACATTTTGGTCAAACCCGGATGAATTGAATACCGCAAACCATGGGCTTTCGCCAAGATTTTCTGAATTATATCGTCAACCCGAGGAACACAAATCCTCTCTCTTAAATTTAGCAATCCACCAGAGTCTAACTTGACGTCCCTGGATTCCCCATATATGTCACGACCCAATTTCTCGGTCATGATGGCACCTACAACCCCCGGTAGGTGAACCAATTCCCGTAGCCCAGAACAGTTAGTAATGGGCTACTATCTAACAAATAAGAGAACAAGACGAAGAGAACAGATAAAAGGACTATAAATATATACATATGCAAAAACTAAACCAAACCCCAAGACCTGGTATCATAGTATAGAGCCCAAACTACATACATGGAGTGCAAATAATCCAAAACAATATATATACAGATGTCTCTGAATGGTAATAGAGTACATGAAGCAAAAGATAAACTAAAGCTAAGCTCCGATCGCCAAGAGCTCACCCTCAGTCTGAAGTAGTCCTCAACCGATCTCCAAGCACGAATCACAGCAATCTAACGGCGATGGCCCACGCTAAGATCTGCACCCAAAGATGCAGGGGGTAGGGGTGAGCACCAAATGCGAAGCATAAGGTACCCAGTAGGTATCATAGGCCGACTGGGCACATATAAGATAAAAGTGTAGTAACAGACAGAATAGAAGCAAGCAGTCACAAAAATCAACGAAAGGTACACAGGAACTAGCCCAGAGGGAAATCAACAGAACCACATGTGAGGCCAGTAAGCAAAATATACACACCATAGGCACAGGTGAAAGTAAGGAGTAACGCACCTGGGGTCCTTGCAATAACAGTGTATACATAATAAGTTTACGAAATGGACGGTATACCAGTAACCTCAAGTGTAAGAAGAAGAGAGAAAGAGTAATGATAGGCATGCTCAGAGATATGAATCAAACTCAACTAATCATATCAATCTCAAATCCAGAAACTAACAGTCTAGTAGTAAGTAACCAATCTCATACTTATCCATAATAGAGAACAATTCTGTAAGTAAATAGCAAAAGTCTACCTACAGTCCCCCGCCCGCCTATACAACCGAGGAACACAAACAAGTGAAAACAAACCCTCCGGCATCCCATACTACCGGAGCGTACAATCAACAAACAACAAACAAGGGTGGAGCCTCAAACAATGAATGATATGATGCATGAAGATCTCAAGTGAAATGGTATCTCTGTATGTACCTCCTCTGGTGCCGAGCCGGCCCAACAGGTAGGTTCCATGGAAGGACACTGCCCATATACCTCTACTCCACCGTATACCCTTTCCCCTGGCACACACAGCCCATAGCCCCTGGCCCGGATGGCAAGGTCCATGGAGGTCCCATACCCCATACTAAAACTCAGTATCAAAACATGTCGTCCGAAAGCAAGTTCGGGTTCAAGATAGAGACCCAGTCTCGAATATGCATGCCCAGACCCTGTCCAGGACTAAAAAAGTAGGAAAATATCTCAAAAACCCCTCCAAGGGTGCCCGGGTATAACCGGGTCTAAACAGTAGAAAGTCATCTCAGGTGCTCGGTCCGACCGAGGCTAAAAATCATCTCAAGTAACAAGAAAACTCAACTAGCACCCCGGCCCTGCCGAGTCTAGCGTTAATTGTAAAACTGATGATTTAAAACATAATTTTACTTTCTTTTACCCAAGAATACTCACAAGTTAAATCAAACCATTTTCAAATTATTTCCATCAAAAAGGGCCCCCGGGGCCATGCAAGGTTTAGAAAATAGTGCCAGTAGGCCCGAAGCCAAAACCATAGTAAAACATGGATAAAACCTCTTTATATGCATGGAAATGGTATGATCACACACAATAGCTGCCCCGCAACTCACAATCAACCTATCGACTCTGCATAGGTCCACAGCTACTCAGCAAGCATAACCAGCCTAGAAGGATAATTCTATGCCCGGGACTCGCGGACATTCCCAAAATCCCACCTTCTATGTTCCAGAGTCAACAAGGTCTCACAGGACCACAAGGGTAAATAAAATATATCGGCAAATACTACAAGCAACGGAGGAACAAAAGTAGGCGGACATGAATACAGCGGTCGAGGTCTGTGGTACCAACCTAATAAACCAACCCAAGGATGCCCATTAATACAATTTTATCCTATTATGCGGAGTCTAGGGAAAATAAACCGTAACCTACCTGTCGTCCGACGACAAGCTTGAACCTCTCCGAGAAGCTTCAAAACTAGATAATGGATTTCCTATCGATAATTAATTACAACGTACAAATATTTCCTTTACTGAAATCTGGTTTCACATCATATGAAACATACTGGAAGAAACTTACATAGATACTCCCTGATGACATAAATGAAGAAGAATAAAAAACGAGAGGGGAAATGAAAGAATTTATAGACTTCTCCTATGAAATATGTGCAAAAATAATTTTCCAGCAATTTAGTGATTCCTCCATTCATTAATATAATCCCATACCTATCACTTAATTAATGAAATTTATATATACATAATCAATTAGTCATTTGATGACTTCTGTAAGGGACACCACGTGTAAATGTGGTGTCAACCCAATATTAATTTATCTCATTACATATATATTCGGGTATTGCATAGGTTCGTGGTAAAATAAATATAACTTTTTAAATATACCATAACTAATAGAAAATTATTTTCAATAAAACCTACTATATTATAATAATAATTTCCAACATAAATAAATTTACTATTTCTGTTAAAATATTACAATGTATAAAAACTTTATAAAATAAATACATATACAATTATATCGTAACAAAAATATTTTTCATAAACCTTTAAAATATTTTGAAAAGGTAATAATAATATAATTTTCTACCACCTTCGACTTTTAAATTAGATATTTTCAAGTACGCACGATTTCGATACTCAAGAACTCTCTTGGAACCCTCCCTTATGTTTTCTCACTGTTTCAGAACTGAAATGGCATTTTAAAACGTGAAGTTGAGGCTTTAAATCGGTTTTGACCCGACCCGGTTCGCAACCCGGTTCCTGCCAGACAGTCCACGGTAAAACAATCATAACCTTTTACTCCGAGATCAGTTGGACGTGAGGTTTTGTGCGTTGGAAACTAGACTCGTAGACCTTCGATTTGGTATTTTGGGGGACTTCTAACGCTTTATATATTGGGAGAAAATCCCTGAGACATTTTACCCAAAGTTCAGAAAATTTATTAAAGAACTTACGATAACTTTTGCCGACTTGCTTGGCTTCAAAACTTATCATACGACCAAACAAATGCACCCGGCACCGAACTACCGGTCCTGACGAGCCTTAAGTGACTTGGGTCCGCTACAACAAGCTCTAACGGCACAAGGAAAACGTGTATGTGGAAATGATCGAAAGGGTCATTACATCATCCACTACTAAAAAGGACTTTCGTCCTCGAAAGTCAAGGTCAAGGGGGTACCTGAAGGATCAAACAGCTGCGGATATTGGGCCCGCATATCTCTCTCGGTCTCCCAGGTAGCCTCTTCGACTGGACGGTGCCTCCACTGAACCTTAACAACCAGGATCTCTCGAGACCTTAATCTCCTGACATCTCTAGCCAAAATAGCTGCCAGCTCCTCAACAAAGGCTAAACCGTCATCCAACTGAACTGAATCCCACTGCAACACATGAGACTCATCTGAGACATACCGACGCAACATCGAAACATGGAATAAGGATGTATAGCTGAAAACATCGGAGGCAAGGCTAGCTGATAGGCAACGCTACCAACCCTCTGAAGAATCTCAAATGGCCCAATGTACCTGGGGCTAAGCTTGCCCCGCCTACAAAATATCATCACGCCCTTCATGGGCGATACACGGAGAAACACCAAGTCACTGACACTAAACTCCAAGAAACGAAGCCTATGATCAGCATAACTCTTCTGCCTGCTCTGAGCTGCCCGAAGTCTGTCCTGAATCACTCGGACTCGGTCTAAGGAATCTCGAAGCAAATCTGTGCTCTGTGGCCTAGAACTAAAACCATCAAACCAACCTACCGGTGATCTGCAACGCCTGCCATACAAAGCCTCAAAAGGTGCCATGATGATACTCGATTGGAAGCTGTTATTATAAGCAAACTCTGCCAAGGGAACAAACTGATCCCAAGAACCTCCAAAGTCAAGAACACAGGCTCGAAGCATGTCCTCCAGAATCTGAATGGTCCTCTCGGACTGGCCATCTGTCTGGGGGTGGAAAGCGGTACTAAGATGAACCTCTATACCCAAATCTCGCTGAATAGCCCCCCAGAACTGAGATGTGAACTGAGTGCCGCGGTCTGAAATGATAGAAGCTGGGACCCCGTGCAACCGAACAATCTCACGAAGGTAGATCTGAGCTAACCTCTCTGCGCCATAAGAAGTCTGAACCGGCAAGAAATGTGCTGACTTAGTCAGCCTATCAATAATCACCCATATGGAATCAAACCCATGAGAAGTACGAGGCAAACCAACAACGAAGTCCATAGTAATCCCTTCCCACTTCCACTCAGGAATGGGAAGTCACTGCATCAAACCACCAGGTCTCATGTGCTCGAACTTAACCTGCTGACAGTTCAAGCACTGAGATACAAACTCCGCTATATCCTGCTTCATACCACTCCACCAGTAAAGCTGTCTCAAGTCCCTATACATCTTTGCTGTGCAATGGTGAATGGAGTATCTAGTACAATGTGCCTCATGAAGTATCAACTGAATCAAATCACTAATCCTTGGAACACAAAGGCGACTATCAAACCTCAGAACCCCATCTGAACGCCTGGAGTATAACCCTCAAGTGTTGCTCATGCTCATCTCTACTATGCGAGTATACCAAGATGTCGTCTATGAAAACTATCACAAATGAGTCCAAATACGGCCCAAGAACCCTGTGCATCAAGTTCATAAAGGCTGCGGGGGAATTAGTCAACCCAAAAGACATCACCAGGAACTCATAATGGCCATAACGTGTCCTGAATGCTGTCTTAGGGATGTCCTCCGCCCTAATCCTCAACTGATGGTAGCCAGACCTCAAATCAATCTTCGAAAACACAACTGAACCCTGAAGCTGGTCAAACAAGTCATCAATCCTCGGTATCAGATACCTATTCTTCACTGTCACCCTATTCAGCTGCCGATAATCAATACACATGCGTATCGACCCATCCTTCTTCTTCACGATGATAACAGGAGCACCCCAAGGTGACACACTAGGTCTAATAAACCCCTTAGCTAACAGATCCTGGAGCTGCTCCTTAAGCTCCGTCAACTTAGCAGGAGCCATACGGTAAGGAGAAATAGAAATAGGCCTAGTGCCCGGCTCTAGCTCAATAGCGAAATCAATATCTCTCTTAGGTGGAAGGCCTGTCAGGTCGGTAGAAAACACATCGAGGAAGTCTCTAACTACAGGAACAGACTCAGGAGAAGTGCGGTATTAATTCCTGAGATTGGTATGCTTAGTTTGGTTATTAATTCCTGTTTGCCGAGCATGCCTATCTTTATTATTCTCCTCCCTTCCCTTATACTTGAGGTTACCAGTATACCGTCCACTTCTGAAACTTATTATGTATATACTGTTATCGCAAGGATCCCATGTGCGTCGTCTCCTGCTTTCACCTCTGCCTGTTGTGTATATATTCTACTTGCTAGCTTTTTTGATGTTTATGTTTCCTTCCCTCTAAGCTAGTTCCTGTGTTTTTTTTTTGTAGATTTCCGTGACTACTTATTTCTATTATGTCTGTTACTACGCTTTTATCTTATATGTGCCATGTCGGCCTATGATACCTACTAGGTACCGATTGCCTTGCAATTGGTGCTCATACTACACTCTGCATCTTCTAGTGTAGATCCTAGTGTGGGACATTGCCGCTAGATCGATGTGATTCATGCTTGAAGATTTTGGGCTATCTAGATTGAGGGTGAGCTCTTGGCCACCAGAGCTTAGCTTTTAGTTTATCTTTTGCTTTAGGTACTCTATTACTACTCAGAGACATTTGTGTATATATTGTTTTGGACCCTTTCGTACTCCTTATGTGTAGATCTGGCTCTATACTATGATACCATGTTTTGGATTTGTTTTAGCTTCTGCATGTGTATGTATTTGTTCCTGTTATCTATTTTCTTCATCTTGTTCCCTTGTCTCCGCTTATTAAACTGTTCTTTCGCTTAAATTATTGGATAGTAGCCCACTACTGACCGTTCTAGGCTATAGGAATTGGTTCACCTACCGAGGTGTTGTAGGTGCTATCATGACCAAGAAATCGGGTCGTGACAGCTTGGTATCAGAGCTAAGTTCACTGGTGTCATCGGTATAGGAGCCAATGTCTAGTAGAGTCCTCCGTATTGGGGCGGAGATGTCCATACTCAATCTTCGGGAGGCTATAATGACATCATAGGAAAAATGGACTTTCTTGCTTCTATCTCGTGCGTAGTATCCATGAAAGTTTCTGGAAGTCTCACTTGTTTTGTTTACTCTTCCACAGATGGCTCGTACGTGATCATCGACTTTGGGCAAAGACGAGCCTTCGACTCCAGCTAGGGGTCGGGGAGGTCATAGAGGTAGGGATCAAGGACGTCCCTGAGCAGCAGCACCTGCCAGAGCTTCTAGAGTTGAGAGAGAGCCCGAGTATGATCATGAGCCAGAGTTTGCTCCTAAGCCACAACATGTGGACATGGGGACAACCTAGGTTCCACCAGCTCCAGTACCAGTTTTTGTGCCAGCTTCAGCCCCAGCACAGTCTTCGAATATTCGGGGTTTACTTATTCAGCTTTTGGGTATGATTGGAGAGAGACCTTTCGAGGTAGCACAAACATTTGCTCAAGGGGCAACCCTAGGTGTTTAGAGTTTAGGAGCTCAGCCTGCTACTGCGGCTCCCTGTACCGAGGTTATTCTGGTCCCCTCAGTTGCACAGCCTCTCTCTCCCCTCCCGGTTATGACAAAGACAGAGCAGAAAGCGTTGGGTAGATTCTTGAGATTGGCACCTCCGCAGTTTGCTGGCACTCCTAGGCAGGGCCCACATGATTTTATTACTACCTGTGAGATGATGTTGTATCATTTGGGGTTGTTGGAGACTCACGGGGTCGGTTTACTACATATCAGTTAAAGGGCCCAGTGAAGTTATGGTGGAGGGACCAGGTTGCTTTCAAACCAGTATCATCGCCTCCTTTGACTTGGTTCGAGTTCTATGAGGCCTTTATGGCCAAATTCTTACCTCAGAGAGACAGGGAGAGGCGGAGAAAGGAGTTCACTAGACTTACTCAAGATACTATGATCGGTTCAGAGGATGAGACCCATTTCCATCAGCTTGATCCATTTGGGGCCATGATTATGCCTACTAAGTCTAACAGAGTCCTTAGATATGTTTGGGGGCTACGGAGAGAGTTTAGAGATCGTGCAGAGATATTGGTTGCTAGTGGTCGATCATTCTAGGCAATTGCGGACTATACCCGTACTGTAGAGGATTCACATCATCATGACACCAAGGCCAGCGATAAGAGGCCTCGACATTACGCTGGCTACAGTGGTTCCAGACATGGTGGTAGAGGTTCAGGCCACTAGGGCTGGGGTCATCCGCCACAACACCATCAGGGTCAGACTAGTCGATCAGTTTAGGTGTCACTTCAGGCTTCTGGTTCTCAGTTTGAGCAGGGTCAGAGCGGTTATCATGGCCACAGTGGTCAGTCTTCGAGAGGTACTACTTCTGGGTCATCAGGCCAAGGTGGCCATACAGGTTTAACGGGTTTATCTCGACAGGGTAGGACACCAGGGTGGGCCGTTAGGGCCGTGCTATTAGTGTGGAGTCAACGGTCATTTTTCCAGAGATTCCCCCAGTATGGTACAGCCTGCTAAGAGTGTGGAGTTAATGGTCATTTTTCTAGAGACTGCCCCAGTGGGGGACAGTTCAGCCAGCCGCTCCACCGGCTCAGCCTATTCGCTCAGTTCAGCCACTGGCTCGGAGAGGTGGTGGTCAGGTTAGAGGTGGTGCTCCACGTGGCAGAGAAGGTTGTAGGGATGGCAGTCGGGCAGGTGGAGGTTATCATCAGTTTTATGTGGTCCTTGGGAGATCGAAGGCAGAGGCCTCGGATGTTGTAATTACAGGTACGATTTCTGTGTGCCATCAGTCTGTTATGGCTTTATTTGATCCTAGATCTACTTGTTCGTATGTATCTACCTACTTTCTGCCTTTTTGGGGGTTGGCTGGTGAGCCGTTATCTATTCCTGTTTATGTTTTGACCCCAGTAGGAGATTCTTTAGTACTGGATCGAATTGTGAGATCTTGCATGATATCTGTTGGTGATTTGGAGACTTGGGGTGACTTGATGATACTTGATATGTTAGATTTTGATGTGATGCTGGGCATGGACTGGTTATCCCCTCACCGTGCGATTTTGGATTGTTATGCCAAGACCTTTACCATCGCCATGCCCGGTGTATCCCCGGCTGTATGGCAGGGTTCTGTTAGCCGCGCACCATCTGGGATCATCTCTTGTCTCCGAGCTAAGAAGTTTATTTCCTATGGGTGTTTAGCTTATCTAGCATATGTCCGAGATGTTAGTGCTGACCTTTCGTCCCCTGAGTCTGTTCCTGTGGTTAGAGACTTCCTAGATGTGTTTCCTACCGACCTGACAGGCCTTCCACCTGAGAGAGATATTGATTTCGCTATTGAGTTAGAGCCGGGCACCAGGCCCATTTCTATTCCTCTTTACCATATGGCTCCTACTGAGTTGAGAGAGCTTAAGGAGCAACTCCAGGATTTGTTAGCTAATGGGTTTATTAGATCGAGTGTATCTCCTTGGGGTGCTCCTGTTCTCTCCGTGAATAAGAAGGATGGGTCGATGCGGATGTGTATTGATTATCGATAGTTGAATAAGGTGACAGTTAAGAATAGGTATCCGATGCCGAGGATTGATGACTTGTTTGATCAGCTTTAGGGTTCAGCCATGTTTTCAAAGATTGATTTGAGGTCTGGCTACCATCAGTTGAGGATTAGGGCAAAGGACATCCCTAAGACAGCATTCAGGATACGTTATGGCCATTATGAGTTCCTGGTAATGTCTTTTGGGTTGACTAATGCCCCCGCAACTTTCATGGACTTGATGCACAGGGTGCTTAGCCCGTATTTGGATATGTTCATGATAGTCTTCATTGATGACATTCTTATATACTCGAGGAGTGGAGACGAGCATGAGCAACACTTGAGGACTGTACTTTAGACTTTGAGAGATCATCAGCTTTATGCCAAGTTCTCAAAGTGTGAGTTTTGGCTTGAGTCAGTTGCATTCCTAGGGCACATGGTGTCCAAGGATGGGATTAGAGTTGATCTGGGTAAGATTTTAGCGGTTTGTGATTTGCCTAGACCTACCACTCCTACCGAGGTTCACAACTTTGTTAGTTTTACTGGGTACTATAGATGGTTCATTCAGGGAATCTCTTTCATAGCAGCACCCTTGACTATGCTGACTAGGAAGGATATTTCATTTCAGTGGTCGGGTTAGTGCGAGGATAGCTTCCATAGGCTTAAGTCCTTATTGACTTCAGCTCAAGTTTTGACTATGCCAGTCGAGGGTCAGAGTTTTGTCATGTATTGTGATGCTTCTGGGGTTGTTCTTGGTTGTGTGTTGATGCAGCAAGGTCGAGTGATAGCATATGCATCAAGAGAACTAAAGGTTCATGAGCGCAACTACCCCACTCATGACTTAGAGTTGGCGGCAGTAGTCTTCGCGCTCAAGATCTGGAGGCACTACCTACATGGAGTTCATTGCTAGATATTCACCAACCATCATAGTCTTCAGTACATTACGAGTTAGCAAGAGCTGAACTCAAGGCAGAGGAGATGGATTGAGTTACTGAAGGACTACGATTTTACTATTCTATACCATCCGGGCAAGGCAAACATAGTAGCGGATACCTTAAGCCGGAAGGCAGTGAGTATGGGCAGCCTACCTTCACTTTCAGTTTTTGAGCAACCATTGGCCTTGGACATCTAGTCCTTGGTGAATCGCTTGGTTAGTCTTGACTTGTCGGATCCTAGCAGAGTTCTTTTCAGTACTGAGGTTCGTTTTACTCTAGTTGATTAGATTCAAAGCTGATCATTTGAGGATCAGAGTTTGTGTGACCTTCGTGATTAGGTAGTTCGGGGTTAGGCCAGCCAAGATACTTTGGGTTCTGATGGTATTCTAAGGTTTGGTGGTTGACTTTGTGTTCTGAGGGTTGGAGATTTGATTCAATTGATACTTCATAAGGCGCATTGTTCTAGATACTCCATTCATCCGGGCGCAACGAAGATGTATAGAGATTTGAGACAGCTTTACTGGTGGAGTGATATGAAGTGGGATATAGCAGAGTTTGTATCTCGGTGCCTGAACTGTCAGCAGGTGAAGTTCGAGCATATGAGGTCGGGTGGTTTGATGCAATGACTTCTCATTCCTGAGTGGAAGTGGGAAGGGGTTACTATGGATTTCGTGGCTAGTTTGCCTCATACTTCTTGGGGTTTTGATTCCATTTAGGTGATTGTGGATCACGACTGACTAAGTCAGCCCACTTCTTGCCTGTTTAAACTTCCTACGGTGCTGAGAGGTTAGCTCAGATTTACATTCATGAGGTTGTTCGGTTGCACGGGATCTTAGCTTCTACCATTTCAGACCACGACACTCAATTCACATCTCAATTTTGGAGAGCTATATAGAAGGATTTGGGTACATAGATTCAGCTTAGTACTGCTTTCCATCCTTAGACAAATGGCCAGTCCGAGAGGACTATTCAGGTCCTGGAGGACATGCTTCGGGCTTGTGTACTTGACTTTGGAGGTTTATGGGATTAGTTCGTGCCTTTGGCCAAGTTTGCTTATAATAATAACTTTTATTTGAGCATCGGCATGGCTCCTTTTGAGGCCTTGTATGGTAGTCATTGCAAATCTCCGATTGGTTAGTTTGATGGATTAAAGTCCAGACCACAGAGTGTAGATTTTCTTATAGATTCCTTAGACCGAGTCCGTTTGATTCAGGATAGGCTTAGAGCATCCCAGAGTAGGCAAAAGAGCTACGCTCGTGCCTTAGAGTTCAGTGTTGGTGACTTGGTTTTCCTTCGAGTATCGCCCGTGAAGGGCATGATGAGATTTGGTTGGCGGGGCAAAGCTTAGCCCTAGGTTCATTGGGCCGTTTGAGATTCTCCAGAGGGTTGGTAATGTTGCCTACATGTTAGCTTTGCCTCCGATGTTTTCAGCTATTCTACCATGTTTCCATGTCTCAATGTTGCATCGGTATGTCCCAGATGAGTCTCATGTGTTGCATTGAGATTCGATTCAGTTAGACAAGAGTTTATCCTTTGTTAAAGAGCCGTTTGCTATTCTTGCTAGAGATATCAAGAGATTGAGATGTAGGGAGATTTCAGTTGTGAAAGTTCAGTGGAGGCATTGTCCGATCGAGAAGGCTACTTGGGAGACCGAGAGTGAGTTGCATACTCAGTATCTGCAGCTGTTTGAGCCTTCAGGTACTCCCTTCTTCTTGACTTTCGAGGATGAAAGTCTTTTTAGTAGTATATGGTGTGATAACCCTTATGGTCATCTTTGCCTTTACGCATTCATTGTACTGTTGGAGCTTCCCTATAGCGACCCCAAATCATTTATGGCTTGCTGGGACCGATGGTTTGGTGCCCTGGTCGTTCGTTTGGTTGTTTTGGCCGTTTGCCTATTTTAGAGCCTTAACTTAAAATATCATTGACTTTAGTCAACATTCTTAGCTAACATGCTCGAAATTGAATTCTGACAGTTTTGTTAGCTCCAGAGCATTAAGTTTGGTCTGGTTGGCCCTTTAGTCGAGGACTGAGAACTTCCGGTGTGGGTTTTGTGTTGCTCTTTCTGTTTCCAGGCCATTCAGAGTTGAAAGTGTAACTTGGGTCAGCTTTTGATGATCAGAGCATCAGATACAAAATCTGATGATTCCATCAGCTCCAGAATGTTGAGTTTGGGATAGAGGGACCTTTGGTTCGGGTCCCGAGGCTTCTGAATTTGTTTTAGGCCTTGGTGTTCCATTTTGGAAGGATAGGCCTAAAGTTGGTTCTTAGCTGTGGGGTCCACTTTTGTGTTATCGATCTCCTTTGGGGTTTTCATTGATTCTATTGAGTCAAGAATGCTGGTTTTAGTTGAGTAGCATAGTTTGGTTGTGTTTGTGGGACCCTGGATGCTTCTCGAGGGTTCAATCGTGTGTTTTAAACTTAGCTTATTTGTGGTTGAGTTGCTGTACCATTTGGGTTCCCATTTGCAAATATTTGACTGCATTTATGGTTGCCGCATTTATGGTTACCGCATTTACGGTTACTGCATTTGCGGTAAAATGCCACATTTGTAGTGTTTGGCCGAAAGTGCTAGTTCCGCAATTGCGGTGCTTGGCCGCATTTGCGGCTACTGCATTTGTAGTGATTTCTCCACAATTGCAGAGGAACGGGGGAATAGTGAACTCCACAATTGCGATGGAAATTCCGTAATTGTGGTATCTGCTAGCAGCTTTAAGTTTCTCTTTCTTCTTCTTTCTTTATTATTAGAACCCATTTCATTTTCTTCATAGACACCAGCTCCCAACTCTATATTTCTCAACTTTTGACCACCAGATCCTTGAGGTGACTTCACCATCGCATCCTGGTCGTTTTCCTACCATTCAATCTGGTATGTTGTCACCAATTTCTATTGTTTTCATTCTTTGATTTCCTCCATAGTTGTAAATTCTTGGAACTCAAATTTATTATCGAATTTGTTCGTGTATGAGGTTGCATGGTCGTGGACTCACTCAATTCACATCCCTTGGCTTAATTCTCTCATTTGGTAGGTGATTCTTTCCTATCTCCAGTTTTTATTCCTTAATTTCCAAAGTTGGTTTCTTGACTTTAGGGGCTGTTTTAGCCGAAATTGTTGCCCAAATTCCTTGATTTTATGGGCATGCAGTCCCATGGTCTTGGTGATCATAATATGAGTTTTCATTTTTTATTTCAGGTTACGAAACCCGCGGGCTCGCCGGTGACCCAACAATTTTGGCCCGGCTATTTCTATAGCGTTATGGGTATTGTTAGACTCGTTGTGACATTTTGTATATGTGTTTCATAGTTTGATCATCGTTCGGGGCCTCTCGGAGTGATTCGGGCTTGGACGTTATTATTCCAATAGCTTGTCATCGGACGGAAGGTAGGTTACTGTCTAAACTCCCTAGACTTAGCATATATCGGATAAAATTGTAAAAGTGGGCATCCTTGGGTTGGGTTACTAGGTTGGTACCACGAACCTTGACAGCTTTTCCATGATTCACCTTGTTTCTTTCCTCCGTTGTATGTAGTATTCTTCGTAGTTGATATTATCACCCTTGTGGTCCTGCTGGCCTTGATTTGACTCTGGACCATAGATGGTGGGATATTCGAGGGTGTTCATAAGTCCCGAACATCATTATCATGATATTATGCTGGCTATCTGTGTTGTAGAGCGATTGGAGCCTGTGCAGGGCTGGTAGGTTGTTTATGGGCCGGGGGCCACTGTTGTGACTCTGTATACCATTCATCATGCATAAATAGGGGATTTTTCATGATTTTACTACGGTTTTGGCTTCGAGCCAACTATTGCTGGATTTCTAACCATTTTAGTGGAAATGATTTAAAAAGGAATTTGGTATCATTTTAATGGGTCTTCTTGGGGTAAGGGAGAGTTAAAGGATGTTTTATCACTATTTCCACTTATACTAGACTCGGTGGGGTCGAGCGCTAGACTTGTTTTACTATAACTTTTGGGGTGATGCTAGACTCGGTGGGGCCGTGTGCTAGGAGTATTTGACTTACTGATTTAGACCTGGATACTCTCCAGGAAGCTTTACTTGGGGATTTTTGAGATTGCGGGGCAACTAGTATATTGGTCGGGGGCCTCCATGGACCTTGCCATTCTGGACCACGGGCCACGTGTTGTGAGTGCCGGAAGGGAGATATACGACATAATAGGGGTATACAGGTGGGACCTTCCTTGGATCCTGTCTTCTGGGCCTTATAGGACGCCAAAAGCGGGTAACATATGGTACTACTATCACTCTTGTCTTAGCTTGGCATATCATATCATTCATTTGTGTGAGGTACCACCCTTATTTGTTGTTTGTTGATTGTACGCTCTGGTAGTATGGGATGCCGGAGGGTTTGTTTTCATTTGATTGCGTTCCTCGATTGTATGGGCGGCCGGGGGACTGTAGGTAGACCTTTTGTTATCTTATCACTATACTGCACCCTGTCATGGTTATATCTTTGAGATTGGATACTGTGAGGTTGTTAGTTTTTGACTTGAGATTGGTATGATTAGTTTGGTTATTAATTCCTCTTTTTCGAGCATGCCTATCTTTATTCTTCTCCTCCCTTCCCTTGTACTTGAGGTTACCAGTATACCGTCCACTTCTTAAACTTATTATGTATATACTGTTATCGCAAGGATCCCATGTGCGTCGTCTCCTGCTTTCACCTATGCCTGTTGTGTATATATTCTACTTGCTAGCTTGTTTGATGTTTATGTTGCCTTCCCTCTAAGCTAGTTCCTGCGTGTTTTTTTTTGTAGATTTCCGTGACTACTTGTTTCTATTATGTCTGTTACTACACTTTTATCTTATATATGCCATGTCGGCCTATGATACCTACTAGGTACCGATTGCCTTGCAATTGGTGCTCATACTACACTCTGCATCTTCTAGTGTAGATCCTAGTGTGGGACATTGCCGCTAGATCGATGTGATTCATGCTTGGAGATTTTGGTCTATCTAGATTGAGGGTGAGCTCTTGGACACCGGAGCTTAGCTTTTAGTTTATCTTTTGCTTTATGTACTCTATTACTACTTGGCGACATTTGTGTATATATTGTTTTGGACCCTTTCTTACTCCTTATGTGTAGATCCGGCTCTATACTATGATATAAGGTTTTGGGTTTGGTTTAGCTTCCGTGTGTGTATGTATTTATTCTCGTTATCTACTTTCTTCATCTTATTTCTTCTTATTAAATTGTTCTTCCGCTTAAATTATTGGATAACAGCTCACTACTGACCTTTCTGGGATACGAGGATTGGTTCGCCTACCAGGGGGTTGTAGGTGCCATCATGACTGAGAAATCGGGTTGTGATAGGACCGCCATAGCAGAACTGTACCACTACAACGATCCCGCCACAGTGAGATTTTTATCGCTATGGCGGTACCGCCATGGCGGTACCGCTATGGTGGAGTGACAACCGCCATGGCGGAAAGACGCGGGGCAGAGTGCCTGCCCTATTTTCCCCTGTTTTTCTTTTCATTCTCGGGGCTTTATAACACAATGATTAAGATATAAAGTGCTATGTAAAACCAGAAAATCATCTTTTTAGCTAATATAGTATGCATATAAAAGGAAATTTGCTAAAACAAGCATCCATGTGCAAAAATCAAGAGCGGAAAGGAGGGGGAATATTGTCTAACACAAGCCCCAAACGGGGGGGAGAGGGAACCCAAAAAGCAGTAGATAGTCTTAATAATAGGGGAGGGGGAAGTCCTAGGCCTCATTGTCACTCAGGAAGGGAAACTCCTGCCTGTCCTCAGGCTCGGCTATGGCAGCTCCTGACCTGGGGCGACGCAAAAGACCATAACCTAGACAGTCTTCCACATCCGGGCAAACATGCGGTCCCGGGAGTGTCTCATCTTTTTCTTTTCCTCTAACTCCCTGTGGAGTGTTGCAAAGTCCTGAGTAGAAGGGGGCTGGGCTGTACCTCCAGTGGAAGTGCCCTCCGTGAACCTCCGTACTGCAGCCAAGGTCTCTTCAAGCTGGCGGCTGGTGATCGGGGACTGAGGCTGGGAAGGGGATGGAGTATCATCATCATCATTGTTGTCAGCATCCTCGATCGACTGACTGCTTCCTGCTTTATCCACCTTTCTTTTCTTCTTAGAAAAGACCACTTTAACCCGGACAGGGTCGAAGGGGTCATCCATAGCTACCTCATGGTCAGTGTGATCCACAGGCACCCTGGCTCACCTGCATAACTCAGACACCAAACTCGGAAGATAGGGGCCCTTCTTATGACCCCGGTAGAATTCCTTCCACTTAGAGATGATTTGTTCCCCCACATTCATGATGATCCCTTGCATAGCACAGGCGATCACCAGGTCCCGAGCATAGGTCACGTCGGTCTTATTACCCAATGGGCAGATTGTTTAGGACACCACATTTAACCACATCCTAGCATCCGCGGAGAAGTAAGTGCTAGTGATGCCCTCGGGACTGGCCCAGTAGACCTGATCTCTGTACTCTTCATACACTAAAGTGTCCCTCAAGGAAAATCTCGAATTTAGATCCCATGTCCCAGAGCCGAAACTTGGCCTCGTATGCTTCATTGGAGACCTAAGGCACTCCTAGCACCTCATTAATAGTCTGAGCGTCCACAAGGACATCCACTCCTCGAATACAGATGGTGGGATTGGGCTCATCCCAACGGACTGTAGGAAAAATATGATAGAACTTCCATACCCAGCCTGTCTGTGCGGGAGGTGGAGCTACTAGCAAGGACTCCCAACCAAACTCTCAAACTCTGCGGCGGAAGGCGACTGCTTTTCCATCCACACCTGTCATCTTGCAGCCCCTCTCATATCAAAAGCCCAACTGGAGATAGCCCCGGAACCTCTCCTGACTAGCATCGTCAAGGAACCTCACATAATCATACACGGGATACTGTTCCTCAGCCATTGATTTGGATAACCTGCAGTGTAATAAGGGGTGGAGTTAGAACTCGATAAGGCATAAGGGATTAAGAAAAAAAGGAAATTTTTTCTAAGTGTCAACCTAAAGAAGATACTGTTTTGTGATATTCCGCTATAGCGGACGAAGTCTGCCATAGCGGAACTGCCATAGCAAAAAAATAACCACTGTAGCCAGACCGCTATAGCGGAGCCCGACCGCTACAACGGTATTCATCATCCTAGCAGCTTCAATGGGTGCAACAATGGCACGCCTTGGCCCAAAAATTTCATTTTCAACATTCCAAGTTCATATCTATGCGCCTAAAGTACCCCATTACTGTTTTCTACAAAAAATTGGGCATTATAACCCACAATTTTTGTCCAAATCACAATTTTGTTCAAGAACAACCATTTCATTTCCCCCACCATTCTTGGCCTATTTTTGGCCGGAAAATACTTAATCCTTAAGCCTAGAATGTTGGGGAGGCATTGTAAATGTAAAGGAAGCAACCATGCTTCAGAAATTTGACAATAATCCAACCCAAGTTCAAGTTCAAAAAGGCAACTACAATGTATACCCCAAATCCTTGTTTTCTACCATAATCATGTCTAAATTTGTGCAAGGAAATAGTAGAGGGAGTAGAAGCGAACATTACCTGAAATTTCTGACGTCGGGAGCACAGCGATCGGGAGGAAAAAGGGAGAGTTTGGGTTGAAAATAGGAGAGAATGGGGAGAAAACTCATTTCTCCCCTATTTCAATTTGTTATCAACCGCTATAGCGATTGGTACTCTGATGTAGCAAAACCACTATAGTGGTATGATATCCACTATAGTGGACGTGTCAGTCCATTTTAGGAAAGGAAGGTTCTCCAGGGTCTTTTCAAATTCTTTTGCTCTGACATTATCTGAGGCCTCGGATTTCTTGGGTGCTCGGGATAGGTCACGTGTAAATTTTCTCTGGGTGGCTCAGGATTTCCTCGTCAGAGTGGCATAGTATTATGTTCCTTTTAGTCGGTGCTACTAATTAGGGGGAAGATTAATATTTTTGCGTAGGTTCATAATTACGCGGTCACTTGGGACAATGAGGGTCTCGGGCTAGTTCTTTTTGCCCTCTTATGTCCGAGATTATTAGAGGATGAGCGATGGATAAATTGGTATCTATTGTAATGACCAGATCCATTGTTATTTTAGAAATTACGATATCAAAAAATTACAATAATGATTTAAAAAGGCTGTGAATTAAGTAGGGTGACATGGTAGAAAAAATTTCAGAAATTTTGAAATCATCCGTGCTGACGTCACTCTGCTATAGCAAAATAAATACCGCTATAGCAGAACCGCTATGGCGGAAGGCCATCTGCCATAGCAGAATAACAGGAGGCAGTAGCCTGTTATGCAATATTAAATAAAAGGCTCCTCCTCCTCAGTTGGAAAACATACGAGGGTTTATCCAAAAACCCTCCTATGCAACTCCAAGACTTAGGAGCCATGAGGATGAGGGATTATGGCTGAAGGGACATGGAACAATGGACTCTAGAATCATCATCCAGCCAAGAACGCCTTCACATTTTCAGAAACGCATCCTTGTGGCTGTTTGGCATCCATGTAGGCTGGATTTTCTTATTGAGTAGATTGACTAGTTTACATTTTGATACTTATTGTATAGTTGAAAAGGAGAATCCATACTTAGGCCTTCAGGCACGGAGTCTGGTGGATCGTGGTGTTGGTTATGTGTGAATTGAGGTTTGGTTGGGTATTATCATCGTGTTGTCATAATTCGAGCTATACATGTGAATTAGCAATGGAAATGATAGAATTCAGGGACTAGAATGTCGAGAAGGTTCGGGGAACCGGAATTCTTGGATATCTAAATGGAATTACTGGTAAAAAGGGAGTCCTGGGAAGGGTTTGGTATAAAAGGATAGAATAACTAGGATGGTTGAACATTTCAAGGATTGGGGAGGTTCTCCTCTATTGTAATTTGGTCCTAGGAGAAATTCGGGAATAAAGAATAAAAGGAATTACTAATTATTTGTAAAAGGGGATGAACGGGGGATTTGGTCTTCAAACGGGACCCATGGTTGAGTTATGTGCCCGGGGAAAGGGTGTAACATCCCGTATTCTGCATATACTAGTCCTATTCATATATCACTTGATATAGCCTTGTCGTATAGGTGAGGGACCGAGTTTCTTATATGAGCAGTGATAGTTTAATGTGTATTGGGAGGTACTGTAATGCCCCATTCAGTTCAGCACGTAAACGGCCAAGTTAACCTCAACAAAAGTATTTAAACTCGAGATGGTAAGGTTGTATTTGAGTAAATATTTCAGGTGAAGTGTTAAGTTAAAGCAAAAGGGATTAAAAATTAGAAAATAGAATAAAATAAGTGAGTTGCTTGCTTGACTTAACTAAGCTAGTAGGTGACAAGTAGGTGCATCACCTACTTTGACTTATTGACCAGCCTAAAGAACTAGGTAGGTGCATCACCTACTAAGACTATTTTGACTAGCTTAGAGGGCCAAGTACACCCATCACCCACTTGAATAAATTCTGGCCCAAAGAAGTGAAAGAAAGGGAAAGAATTGGCAGCCAAGGCCCAATAAGGTTAAGTCCAACAAAGCCCATGTAAAATGGACAAGTAGGTGTATCACCTTCTTGACATTTTGTGGCTCAAAATGAGCAAGGAAAGTCGGCCAAAGCAGCCCCCCTTTAAAGGGGTTAAGACCAGCTCATTTCACTCATTTTAAATTAAAAAAAAACAGATTTTAGAAGTTCTTTCTTTCTCTCTCTCTTAGCTTCACATAGCAGCCATAAAATACCATTAGGGTTCTTAAGTATTCTCCCTCTTTTCAAGCTAAGTTGAAGGGGAGTTCAAGCTCTTGAAGAAGTACAAGTTAGGAGGACAGATTTTCAGAATTTAAGGTAAAGTTACTGCTCATTTTTGCCCCTTTTTATATGCAAGTTTGATGGAGAATTCTGTATTTGTTTGTGTCAAGAACCATGGGGTAGTGATTGGAATCCTTGAGTTAAAATACTTTCTTATTATGTTGAAGGATGTTTGGGATTGTTTTAGGAGCGGTTTTATGTGTATATATTTGGGACAGCTTGGTGGAACTTGTAAAAGGGTGTGTGAAGTTGTATTGAAGTATGGAAGGAGGGTGTGGTAATACACCACTTAATTGGGTGTTATGTTAACTTGCTGCCTGCACACCTTTGTATGTTGTTTGGTATATGTTGTGAAGTCGGAAGAGCTTCAAGGGACCTTATGAGAAGGTCGTACAGTATGTAGATATGTTTAGAGGAGAAGAGGTGAAAGGAACACTCTTGGTTTGATCAATTACGAGCTTACTGCCTAGTTACTGATTTAGTGGGATCAAGTAGCCCAAATTGGTTAACTAGCTACTAATACTAGTTTTGCCACGTATTTCATTGTAGATAAATAATCTGAAAGGGGGAAGCTTAATTCGTTGTAATATCCGAGTTACACAACAAGGTATGTAAGGTTTCTCAGTTTCATATTCCTTGGCATGAACTCTTATATTTGTGTTGTTACCAACGAAGTGAGTTTCCTAATAAAGGTACTTTCAACAGCAAGCTTTGTGAGTTATTCTCTAAGCCAAATGAGGTTCATTGTATCATATAAGCTCCTAAACATTACGTTGATGTTACGTTTGCTCCTTATATCATTGTTACTGCCTTAAGTGCATATTCACATGTCTTCTACTACTGGTCCATAGTTTTGAGCTCAATAAAGGTTACAACCACCAAAGTAACAATCTCAAAGATTAAAGAAACTAAATGAAGTAATCTGTATATGTGTGGGTGGCAGCCCAGGGGTGAAAGCCTAGCATGGGTCGATCCCTATTTGTGTACTTATGGGTGGCAGCCTAGGGGCGAAAGCCTAGCATGGGTCGATCCCAATTTGTATATTTATGAGGGCAGCATCCCAGTGGTTAAATTGCCTAGCATGGGACTCCTCTTCTATCACTGATCTGTTGGTCACGTGTATTACATGCCTTACAATGATCATAAAGCAAAGAAGAGTAACCAAAGAACGTACTATATATGATTTCACAAGTGTAAGCAAATGCGATCTTCTGTTCTTATTTACATGTTTATGCACTGATACCTGATTCTATTTGAGCTCTTGTTTACATATGGTTTACTTTATGCCTTACATATTCAGTACATTCTCTCGTACTGAAGTCCCTCTTGGAGACGTTGCATTTCATGCCGCAGGCATATGTACTCTGGCTAGTAGACCTCCCCAGTAAGAGCACAGGACACTCGGCTGCTATTGGTGAGCCCCAGGTTGATTCGGGGCTTTATCGAGTCATTGGTATATATTTTGGGTATTGTATAGTTAAGGGTAAGGCGGGGCCCTGTCCCGACCTAAACTAAGTTTTTCTATCTTGTAGAGGCTTTGTATACCAATGTTAAAGTAAAACTTAGTTATGTCTTTGCTCTTAAGAGTTGTGGCCTCAATGGCCAGATCGTGTACGTAAGTTTTGGGCATATCTACGTTGGTCGTGTTATTCAGGCAGCTTATTTATAGTCAAAGCTTCTTAATTGTCATAGTTATATGCATGATGAATCACAGGTTATAAGTTGGTTCTCTCGGGCCTTTAGGGCATCGAGTGCCTGTCCGTCTAAATGGAATTTGAGGCGTGACAAAAGTGGTATCAGAGAAGGTCATCCTAGGGAGTCTACAAAGCCGTGTCTATGTAGAGTCTTGCTTATGGGTGTGTTGTGCACCACATCTATAAACAGGAGGCTATGGGACATTTAGGAGTTGTCTCTTTTTCTTCATCTCTTAGATCGTGCAATAGAGCCAATGTTATAGGTTTATCGTATCTAACCTTTAAATTGTTTTCATTATAGCAAAAATGCCGGTTACTAGGAAAAGTAAGAGTACTGGTAAGCAAGTAGATGTGTCTACTGGAGAAGGGACCAGTAAATCACCACCTAGACGAGCTAATCAAAGTGAGGCTCAACATGTGTCTTCATCACGGACTTCTTCCACTCCTCCGTCTCCAGAAGAGCTAAGGAGAGCAGCAGCACCCCAAGAACCACCGGTTAATGCTACTGACCAAGATTTAAAGAATGCAGTCCAATTGTTGACTCGTATACTTGCTGGTCAAGGACAAGGGAAAGCAGGTCCAATTGCAGGTACTAGTGGTGCAAATAGAGAAGCTAGTGTGCGGATACGTGATTTCCTTAATTTGGACCCTCCATCATTCACCGGGTCAGATCCTAATAAAGATCCGCAAGACTTTATTGATCAAATCCGAAGGACCTTAGATATTATGCATGTATCTGGTAAGAAAGCAGTTGAGTTGGCAACATATAGATTAAAAGGTGTGGCTATATTGTGGCACGAAGCTTGGAAACAATTTAGGGGTATAAATACACCTTCAGCTAAATGGAAAGAATTTAAAAAGGCATTCCTTGACCATTATCTGCCATTGGAGATTCGGGAGGCCCGTGCAACTCAGTTCTTAAATCTTCACCAAGGGAATATGAGCGTGAGAGAGTATAGTCTCAAGTTTAATTCTTTGGCCAGGTATGCTCCTAATGTACTGGCTACTATAGAGGATAGAGTTCATCGTTACGTGGATAGATTGGATTCATATCTGGTTAGGGATTGTACTATTTCTGCTTTGAACAAAGATATGGATATAGCAAGGATACAAGCTTTTGCACAAAAGATGGAGGATCAAAGGCAAAGGAGAAGGACACAAGAGTCGGAAAGAGGGCAGTCCAAGAGGGCCAGATCTATGGGCCAGTTTACGCCATCCCAAGGTGCGTTTAGGCCTCGGTTTTCTAATAGGCTGCCTAGGCCATCATCTTCCTACTCTACAGCTAGCGCTCCACCTCGGTCTCAAGGGTCTAGGGCTAATCAATTTGGGCAAAGGAGTGAGAGTCAAGGCTCACAAGTAGCGGGGTACCAAGAACAGGGAAGTGCGACCCAACCAAGACCTGCTAGACAGTCTTGTAAACAATATGGAAGAAATAATCCAGGTATATGTCGGCTTGGAACAAATGTTTGTTTTTGGTGTGGTACACCGGGACACATGATGAGAAATTGCCCTCAAAGGGGCATGGGTAGCATGGCACAACTTACTGGATCGGTTGTTGCATCATCATCATCAGTGCCTTCTTTAGGTAGGGGGCCACAGGTGCCTGCAGGTCGTGGTAGAGGTGGTAGAGGAACTGCTAGTTCTAGTGGAGTTCAAAATCATACATATGCTCTAGCGGAATGACAGAATTTGGAGGCTTCACCTGATGTGGTTACAGGTACATTGTCCATCTTTTCATATAATGTATATGCATTAATTGATCCAGGCTCTACACTATCATATGTAACTCCATTGATTGCTGGAAAGTTTAAAGGAACGCCAGAATTATTGGTTAAACCATTTGAAGTATTTACGCCAACTAGCGAGTCTCTTATAGCTAGAAAAGTCTATCGTAATTGCATAGTAACTGTTTGTGACCGTAACACATTGGCTGACCTTGTTGAGCTAGATATGATAGATTTTGACGTTATAATGGGTATGGATTGGTTGGCTTCATGTTATGCCACGGTAGATTGCCGAGCTAAGAGGGTGAGTTTCCATTTTCCAAAAGAGGCAGTCCTTGAATGGAAAGGTAATGTTGGGACACCAAGAGGTAAGTTTATTTCTTATCTTAAGGCAAAGAAGATCATGTCCAAAGGGTACATATGTCATCTAGTAAGAGTGAGAGATATAGATGCGGAGCCACTAGATCTTCAGTCTATTCCAGTGGTAAATGAATTTTCTGATGTATTTCCCGAAGAGCTTCCAGGTTTGCCTCCAGAACAAGAGATAGAGTTTGGTATTGATGTGATTACAGGTACTCAACCCATCTCCATCCCTCCATATAGGATGGCCCCGACAGAATTACGAGAATTGAAGGAGCAATTAAAAGATTTGTTAAAAAAGGGATTCATAAAGCCTAGTATATCCCTTTGGGGAGCACCGGCTTTATTTGTACGCAAGAAAGATGGCTCATTGAGAATGTGTATTGACTATCGGCAGTTGAATAAGGTGACAATTAAGAACAAATATCCCCTTCCTAGGATTGATGATTTGTTTGACCAGTTACAGGGTGCTAAGTGTTTCTCGAAGATTGATTTGAGGTCGGGTTATCATCAAGTAAAAGTCAAAGAGAAAGATATACCCAAGATAGCTTTCCGAACACGGTATGATCATTTTGAATTTTTAGTTATGTCATTTGGGTTAACAAATGCACCAGCAGCTTTTATGGATTTGATGAATAGGGTGTTCAAGCCATTCTTGGACGTGTTTGTGATTGTATTCATAGATGATATCTTGGTCTATTCAAGATCAAAGGAGGACCATGCTAATCACTTATGGCAGGTGTTACAGGTTCTTCGTGATCGTAAGCTATATGCAAAGTTTTCTAAATGTGAGTTTTGGTTAAAATCTATGGCATTCTTGGGTCATATTGTCTCTGATGAAGGAATAAGGGTTGACACTCAAAAGATAGAAGCCGTGAAGAACTGGCCAAGACCTACAACACCTACGGAGGTTCGTAGTTTCCTTGGGTTGGAAGGTTATTATAGAAGGTTTGTTGAGGGATTTTCCTCTATTTATGCACCCTTAACAAAGCTAACACATAAGGCAGCCAAGTTCCAATGGAGCGATGCATGCGAAAGAAGCTTCCAAGAGCTGAAAAATAAGTTGACTTCTACACCTATATTGGTACTTCCAGAAGGCATAGAAGGGTATGCAGTGTATTGTGATACGTCGGGAGTGGGCTTAGGATACGTATTGATGTAGCATGGTAAAGTAATATCTTATGCCTCAAGACAGTTACGGCCACATGAGAAAAATTATCCAACCCATGATCTAGAGCTAGCAGCGGTTGTATTTGCTTTAAAGATATGGCGCCACTACTTGTATGGGGTTCATGTTGACATATATACGGACCATAAGAGCTTGTAATATATCTTTAAGCAGAAGGATCTGAATCTGAGGCAGCGAAGATGGCTTGAGTTATTAAAAGATTATGATGTTGATATCTTGTATCATCCGGGGAAAGCAAATGTGGTGGCCGATGCTTTAAGTCGTAGGACAATGGCAAACACCTATGGGCAGTCCATGGAAAGACAAAGAATAGCTAAGGATCTATACCAACTAGCTAGCTTGGGGGTTCGCCTTCTTGAATCTCAAGATGAAGGGATTATTATGCAAAATGCAGCAGAATCCTCATTAGTAGTCGAAGTAAAAGAGAAGCAATATAAGGATCCTATTCTATTACAGCTTAAGGAGAATGTACAAAAAGGGGTGACAAAGGCATTTGAGCTTACGCAAAACAAAGTACTCCAGTGCCAAAACAGATTGTGTGTGCCTAATATAGATGGACTAAGGGAGAGAATTATGACAGAAGCACATCATTCAAGATATTCTATCCATCCGGGCTCAACTAAAATGTATCATGACTTGAAAGGAGTGTATTGGTGGAGTGACATGAAGAAGAACATTGCAGAATTTGTTTCTTAATGTCCAAATTGTCAACAAGTTAAAGTAGAGCACCAAAAGCCTGGAGGTTATATGCAACATATAGACCTTCCAATTTGGAAGTGGGACATGATCAACATGGATTTTGTCACTGGTCTGCCTCGCTCATTTCGGAAGTTTGACTCCATATGGGTGATAGTTGATAGACTCACCAAATCAGCCCACTTCTTGCCCGTTAAGGCTACTTATACAGTTGAAGAGTATGCAAGGTTGTATATTAAAGAGATAGTTCGGCTACATGGAATCCCAATCTCTATTATATCTGATAGGGGAGCTCAATTCACTGCAATTTTTGGAAATCATTCCAGAAGAGTTTGGGAACACAAGTGAATTTAAGTACGGCCTTTCACCCTCAAACGGATGGTCAGGCAGAACGTACAATCCAAACACTTGAGGATATGTTATGAGCTTGTGTATTGGACTTTAAAGGTAGCTGGATGACCATTTACCACTTATTGAGTTTTCTTACAACAATAGCTACCATTCAAGTATCAAAATGGCACCTTATGAAGCTTTATATGGGAGGAAGTGTAGATCACCAATCGGATGGTTTGAAGTGGGTGAAACTACCTTATTTGGGCCAGATCTTGTTCATCAAGCTATGGAAAAAGTTAAGGTGATACAACAGTGGCTGGCAACAGCTCAAAGTCAATACAAATCATATGCAGATATTAGAAGAAGAAGGCTGGAGTTTGCTATAGGAGATTGGGTATTTTTGAAGGTGTCACCAATGAAAGGGGTGATGAGATTTGGTAAAAAGGGAAAGTTAAGTCCACACTATATAGGGCCATATAATATTATTCGATGAGTTGGCCAAGTCACATATGAGTTAGATCTACCCCAAGAGCTTTCAACAGTCCATCGGGTATTTCTTGTCTCAATGCTTCGAAAGTGTATAGGTGACCCATCTCGTATTACTCCTACTGAAGATGTACAAGTTATGGGAGATCTCACTTATGAAGAAGTAACCATTGTTATTCTGGATCGCCAAGTTAAGAGGCTAAGAAATAAGGAAGTAGCTTCCGTAAAAGTATTGTGGAGAAACCAACAAGTAGAAGAATTTACATGGGAAGCGGAAGAAGCGGTGAAATCCAAGTATCCTCATCTATTTCAGTCCGATGAGAAAGATGGAAGTGTCGAGTTGAGGCATTAACGAGTAAGTATAAGTCTATATATATTATTTGTCTAATAGTGGTACTTAACTTAGGCTTGAGCTTGTTTGGGCTGGTTAACTTTAATATCATTCGAGGATGAATGTTCCTAAGAAGGGGAGGATGTAACATCCCGTATTCTGCATATACTAGTCCTATTCATATATCACTTGATATAGCCTTGTCGTATAGGTGAGGAACCGAGTTTCTTATATGAGCAGTGATAGTTTAATGTGTATTGGGAGGTGCTGTAATGCCCCATTCAGTTCAGCACGTAAACTGCCAAGTTAACCTCGACAAAAGTATTTAAACTCGAGATGTTAAGGTTCTATTTGAGTAAATATTTCGGGTGAAGTGTTATTAAAGCAAAAGGGATTAAAAATTAGAAAATAGAATAAAATAAGTGAGCTGCTTGCTTGACTTAACTAAGCTAGTAGGTGACAAGTAGGTGCATCACCTACTTTGACTTATTGACCAGCCTAAAGAACTAGGTAGGTGCATCACCTACTAAGACTATTTTGACTAGCTTAGAGGGACAAGTACACCCATCACCCACTTGAATAAATTCTGGCCCAAAGAAGTGAAAGAAAGGGAAAGAATTGGCAGCCAAGGCCCAATAAGGTTAAGTCCAACAAAGCCCATGTAAAATGGCCAAGTAGGTGTATCACCTTCTTGACATTTTGTGGCTCAAAATGAGCAAGGGAAGTCGGCCAAAGCAGCCCCCCTTTAAAGGGGTTAAGACCAGCTCATTTCACTCATTTTAACTTGAAAAAAAAAACAGATTTTAGAAGTTCTTTCTTTCTCTCTCTCTTAGCTTCACATAGCAGCCATAAAATACCATTAGGGTTCTTAAGTACTCTCCCTCTTTTCAAGCTAAGTTGAAGGGGAGTTCAAGCTCTTGAAGAAGTACAATTTAGGAGGACAGATTTTCAGAATTTAAGGTAAAGTTACTGCCCATTTTTACCCCTTTTTATAT